>JAHTLZ010003518.1:21960639-22014304 GCA_023846285.1 Phrynocephalus versicolor
ACATACATACATACATACATACATACATACATACATACATACATACATACACAGAGAGAGAGAGAGAGAGAGAGAACACATCAACATAAACAGCTACTTTTATCATGCAACAAAGAAATGCACAAAATGCACTCCTGGCATTGTAGTTTCATCCTAAAGTCCTCCATCTCTCTATAGTAAAGTAAGGTATTTATTTTTCATCGTTCCATTTACCAGACACGTCTGTACTTAAATCCTTACCTATCATCTGCCACTAACCTACCTTTATTCTGCTTGTAGAAGCAAACACCATGCTTTGTTTAACCCAAAATATATCACATCTTCAAGATGAGCAGCTTGTATTTGGCATAACCTCTTGTTGGCTACAGAACAACTACATTTATGCCAAGTAAAACCTGTTGTCCATCTGTAGGATGCCACAATGTTCTGTTGTTTTAGCTGCAGACTTACATGGCTGTCTCCCTGCTCAATATTTTTTCATATTATATGTACTTATACTACAAAAAGATAGAGCCACGGGGAGTCAATACTATGAATAGTTTTTAACTTACTGTTGATCTGTATGATTTACAGGTCCCATCTGGTGTTGGTTATGGTTGATGACATCATGTTATTATGGTGAAACATCAGACATCATAATGATTAAGAGAGAGAGAGAGAGAGATGTAATGATGCCAGTATTATTCCAGGCCAACAGAGCATTTTTTAAAAGACAATGAGAAAAAAGGAAAGATTAAAGCCATTTCAGTGACCTAGGGAAGAACTTACCAGCTAAAATCCTGTTGCTCTAACACAGGCCTGCCCAAAGTCCAGCCCGCAGGCCAAATCTGGCCCATCAGGTCATTCTGAGTGGCCCACGGCTGGCTGGCCCGCCACTCTCTCCCTCCTTCACCCCATTATGTTTTTAAAAAATCTTCCACCAACACTGACACCTCTGGGAAGCTTGAGGGGCTGGGCCGGCTGGCTGGGTGGGCGGGCGAGGGGGCAGGCCATCACCACCGCCAGCACCGCTGGGAAGCTTGTGGGGCTGGGCCAGCCCATCGCAAGGGCTGCTGCCACCGGCACCACCAGCAACCATGTGAGGCTGGGCGCACGGGGGTGGCGCAAGGGTGGGCTGCTGCCACCAGCACCACTAGGAACCTTGTGAAGCTTGGTGCACATGGGCAGGGCGGTGCACGGACAGGCCGCCACCACTGGCATAGCTGAGAACATTGTGAGGTTGGCTGCACGCGCGGGGCAGTGATTGGGCAGCTTGTGCGGCTGGGCGGATGGGCGGTCTGCCGCCATCAGCGCCACAGGGGAATATGTGGGGAGGGCAGGCCAGCAAGCCTCTGCCACCGCCAAGGAGCTTTGGGGTGGGTTGGCGGGTGAGCTGTTGCCACCTCTGGGGAGCTTGGGGGGTGCAAGGTTGCACAGATCACCTCTTCCAAGGGGCGAACTGTGGCTATGGCTCCCTGTGCTTCCTTTGGTCCGCACCATCCTTCTTTCCTCCCTCCCTTGGTCCCCACCTTCCTTCCTTCTTTCCTCCCTCCCTCCCTTGGTCCCCACCTACCTCCCTACCTCCCTACCTTCCTTGTTCCCCACCTTCCTTCCTTCCTCTCTTGGTTTCCACCTCCCTCCCTCCCTCCCTTTGTCCCTACCTTCCTTCCTACGGGTGGGGTTGCAAGGGATCAGTGGGTGGGGCTTATGGGTCAGTGGGTGGGGCTTGCAGTGGGGTGGCAGGGTCGGGGAGCAACCGGCCCCTGACACATTCTAAGCCACCAAATCTAGCCCATCTTACAAAAAGTTTGGGCACCCCTGCTCTAAAATATGCAACCTAAGTCTTCTGACATAACAAACTAGGGCAGTTTTTAGAAATTAAACATTTCCGATCATCTCCCTTCCCAAAGGTCCTTTGACTTGGTTGAGATCTCTTTCATCGTACAGAAACCATGGGGGGCTTTAATATCCACCTAAAATATCTCATTCGTGATAAAATCATCCAATTAGTGGAGATTTTTGTAAATTAAGAATGGCCTCCATCCCACAATCCTCAAAAGCTTCCTCACAATGAATAAGATCCCAGTGGAGGCTTGGGAATGTTTGGAGAGAAGAATCAGTTTTGGTTTGGTTTGTTGTGTTGTTGTTTTTACAATTTTCTGAACAAGTGCCATGACTGATGTCATACTCGGTGTTCTGTAGCATAAATTAAAGCAATACGATTTCAGCCATTGCATTGTTTTTTGAAAGTAAAAAAGGAGGATTGCTAGAAATCACATTCCTATTACCTGGTGCCTAATAGTGAGTCAGAGCATGGATCAGTCTAATTAAGTAGCATGTTCTCTGTTCAGCAGAGTCTTAGATAAAGGCTCTTTCTCGAGAATGTTACTTAAAGTCCTATTTAGTGAGGAAGGGAATATTTTGCATGTCAGTTACATACTTGCCAACTGAGTCACAACTTCATCAGAGAGAGAGAGAGAAGAAAAATATAGTGCTTGGACCAGAACATCTCTCAGGGAATGGATGAAGAACATGATCTCCAAATGTTTGAGATCTACACAGCCATAGCCAGTAGAGATGGGCACGGAACGACAAATTTTCCGTTACCATTAGTCGTTAGTCGTTCAGTTAGGTAATGGAACGAAGAACGACAATTTGGACGGGCCAGGCTCGAAACGAACAGAACCAATACAATTTTCTTTGTTCTGTTCATTTCCGTTACTGGTCTGGCCGCCCAATGAATGGAAGAAAGTCCTCCTACCTGCTGGTGCTGCTGCTGGCCTTCCTGGTCCAGTGACAGTCTTCCGGCTTCCAGCTTCGGGGGTGGAGTCAAGAAGGGGCTGCCATCCGGTCTCCCCACACGGATGCCGGATCGGAGCCCCCTCTCGCTGCCCTCCCCCCACAACCTGCAGCCCATCGGGCTGTCAGGCTGTGGGGGGAGGGCGGCGAGAGAGGGCTCCGATCCGTTTCGTGTATTGCTTATATGGCCCGAATCAACAATGGTAAAGCATTATGGAAGCTGAAGATCAAAAGATCTGAGAATCACAGTTACCTACTCCTTTCTTTGGAGGAAGTCTCTTTCCTATGTACCTCAGCACAATCTTGCAAAATACAAGCCATTTTATACTCCAATTCAGTAGCTAGGAATAAGCAAGAACCTTTGAGGGCATGTTTTATTTATGACTGTAACCTAGACATCACAAATTAAAATAAAATATACATTAGTGCAGTTTTAACCAATCTCAGTTCCTTGCCTCTCTGCAAACTAGCTGACATCCATTGTTTTTCTTTTTTTATCCTCTTATTTTCTGTTATAGTTTTTAAAATCTCAAAACTGGCCTTTAACTAAACAAACATGCCTGAATTCAGTATCTATTACAATTTGGCTGTAATTCTGTAACAGTTCCGAACTCTGCCTACATTTTTTTCTTCCTGCAAAAAGAAAGATATTTTTATTTCTATTATTATGGGAATTTTTTCAGCCAACTGTTTGAAAATGACTACTTAAAGTGTATTGCTTATATGTCTCTAGAGATCCAGTTCTGAACTCCCACTTATCTCTTCTTAGTTGCTTTCTTGACATGCATTTAAACTTGCCCCTGAGTTAAGTTACTGTCAGTAGTGTTATCTGTCCTTTTGGAATAGTTGTTGATCACTACATTGATCAGGAACTGTCTGGGCTTGAACATTGTTACATTAAGAGAGATAATGGTTGTAATGGAGAATAGATCTTATTGCCTGAAACATTTCTGGACTTTTTCCACTCATGCTTGCTCACAAGGACGAACTTTGAACGGTTGCCCATGGGGTAAGAATTTATCTTTTAAATAATTTATCTTTTAAATAATTTATGGAAGCAATCTGGAGTTGGATATCTATATATTAAAAACAAAACAAAGCCCAATTGCACGTTCATTTATAGGTAAAACAGCATAATCCTCATGTGAAAACCGAGGGAGAACTCAGTTACGAAAAACAACATATAATAATTATAATATCTATGTACACCCTATCCCCTATCAAAGTTAGGCAAATATATTTACAAGGCTGAATAGTCAACTCAGTATAAACCAGTGATGGCGAACCTTTTAGAGACCGAGTGCCCAAACTGCAATTCAAAACCCACTAATTTTTTTTCTGCAAAGTGCCAATACAGTAATTTAACCTGTATACAGGTGGCTATGAAGGGGCAATGTCGGGTGCTCACAGAAAGGGCTCTGAGTGCCACCTTTGGCACCTGTGCCATAGGTTCACCATCACTGCCCCCTTTGGCAGGCCATTGCTGCAGGTGTCATAGAGAACTTCCCTCTACAGGCGCCCTCAGCCAATCACAGCCTCCGGTGCCATTGACTGACAACCCCTCCAACCTATCAAGCTGTCACTCACTCTTTCCCCCTTTCCGCCCCCTCCCTCCTCCAGAGCCAAGCCGTTTGTGCCTTTTTCTTCACTGGCTCATGGCGACCCCTGTGAAATGGTTGTTTGACCCCCCAAAAGGGATCTCGACCCCCCAGGTTGGGAATCACTGTGCTACTGGTTGCTCACTTTCTGCCTCTTCCTTCCACCCACCAAGGCTAGCAAAGTCATCCCCAGCTCCTGGAGCAGCGATGCTGCCTCTTCAATGCTGGGGCGACTGCAACCAGAGGCCCGTGGCGTTGACCCAGCAGCCAGGTGCCAGCAGCCGGGAGCCAGTGGCCCTGGTCCGGCAGCTCAAAGCCAGCAGCTCAAGCGGAGATGGAGGGGGTGTCGGCAAAATGAATGACTCATCCGGACAGCATTTTCATTTAGTGTTTAGGCCCCCTGCCCAGAGCAAAAGAAGTGGCATGTCTACCCTTTGCCTGCCTGTGGTTGAAAGAAAAGAAGGCTCTTAGATATTAGTGTTGCCATGGGATATTTGGCAGCAGGGTGGGGCATAGAGTTTAGTGAGGCTTGCAGACAATTTTAAAAATGGCAAACTACCAGCAAACTAAACATGATTGCTCAAAACGTAAGGGACAGTGATCAATGTGCTGTGCAGTCTAATAATATTTCCAAGCTCTGAGTTTTCCCAGGTGACTTTCAGTAGTCAAATATAACTGGGTGGAATAATGCGTCATGCCAATATGTGACACAGATTTGTCAAACTTACCTGACCTATATCCATATCTTTATCCTATGACCTTAATAATCATGGGACAATAGTCCATGAAATGCACTTTCTGTCTACCCATTTCAAAACATAAGAACAATACTGTTTCTTCTAAATAATAATTATGCAATTTATCCATATATTTTGGAAATAAGAACCTTACGTTCTGTTCTTCAGGAACACACCTTATAGCCTATTAAGGATGTAGCACTGCAAGGGAAATCAACCAAGATACGAGCTTGATTTTATGACCAGTTATATAAGTCTGCAGTGCATTAATACTATGTTACTTATACAGAAAGTAACACACTCCCCTTGGGTGGGTTTGCCTTTTTTTTACATACCTTAGTAATGCTCATAATTATTCAAAGCTATCCCACAAAATGTAGAATAAGGGTTCAGATCTTTTCCATGTGTAAAATAAAATAGCAATTAAACTTTATTCTGCTGTTTGAGACACCAAGAGTTAAGGCGTGTGGAAATTCCTGCCAAAGACACAAGGTCAGAAGCGCATTATGAGTCATAAAGTCCTTTAATGGGAGTTCCTTTTTTATCCATAAATTCACTGATTTTTCTGAGAAGGGGAAATGTACTAAAGAACGTTCCTACAACTGTCCAGCAGCAGGTTTTCATACCAAAATGCAGTGAGAACATGTATAGGTTCAACCAATAAGTATTATTGCCAACAGTGCTGTTTATATACTATCCTCTGACTACCTGTGTGCGAATCTATACTGCAAGTAGCTGCTGTCGTTTTAGTAGATACCAGCACCTCATACATATTAATGTTATAACTAAGGTTGATGACAAGTTTCCATGCCATGTTTCCCATAGAAACAAATGATGAGAACTAGCTTTCCCTTGTATATAGCAGTGGTTTTATTATGACTGCTATTCACTAATGCAGCATCTCAGGCCTACAATCATTCAGTTTGCCTCTTCTTTGTGCCACCTCCTAAAAATATCTTCATTGGACAATGCGGGATAGTTATCCTGAGGTAAACACTGTGGTTCCCCACCCCTCAGGCACCTCTAGCTGGAATGTGTTTTGGTGGATTGGTGGCTTTTGAATAGTACATCAGTGTCCTGGAGTGGGCAGTTTATGAGTAATATCTTGGAGTATGTAGGACTTCCATTGACATCTTCATCTCTTCCATGAGTTGGCAGATTTACCTTAGAACTCATTGAGAGATATTGGTCTACTTTGAATTAGGTTATCCATATGTCCTCCTTTAGTGGGAGCAGTCCTTCATTTGAAGAGCTTGCCCCCCTTGTTGATGATGCACTTTCTCTTTTAATGACATGTAAGTGTCTGTTCTCCCACTCACAACCCACCCTGAGAGAGAGAGAGAGAGAGAGAGAGAGAGAGAGAGTATTGCTTTGTATTACCACATAGCTGCAAATTGTTTAACTGCATTTCTGCTTCACACATGCTTCAAAGGCCACACTACCTGTCTAACAGTGATTTAATGTCTCATTATTGTGTATCAGTAACCTTTGGTAACAACAAGGAAGTCAGTTTAAACTGGTTTCATGAATAGCTTCACTCAATAGTTATTTTAGCCTAACTGTCTCCATTGTTCTAATTACCTATTACAAGTTACTTCTAAGGAACATAAATAGATAACAGGACCTGAGATATAGGGAACTCCTAGCACTTGTAAGATCCAAGGTTGATGCTCTCCATCGCTCCCCCACACATACACACACACTCCTTATGGGATGAGGTAACTTTTCCTTTGAAGATGGTTAGGGGTGGAGAAATGGGGAATAATTGGGTCAAGTGTATTATGACCAGAATGATGTCTACTCTCATGTATCTATATAATATGTATACTGTTCTATGTTATGGTTTTCGCTGGCCTTTCCTAGCATCCCTGGAGAAGTGTCAGTTCATTTATTTATTTTCAGCTGAATAAAAAAACAGAATTACTTTACTTTGATCTCCCTTTGCAATTTGCTTAATTGGGTAACTGGGGTAATTGCAAATTAAAAAGGGACAGATTAGCTGGAACCCGACAGTGCAATACAGTAAGTGGTAGCATATTTCCTCCTGAATTATAGTAATAATGTTGCAAAAGCAACAATTTTATTATAAATGCAAAACAAGTGACTCCTTGGTTAGGTCACTAAAAATATCAGCCAGCTTTTGTGGGTAAAGGCCATTTCTTCAGGCCATGCACTGATATTGTAGAAATATTATTATAAACAAGAGGCCCAAACGTCATGGAAGAAGTCTTCCAGATATGCCTCTTAACATGAGTTTAAACAGTGGCTGTAAAAAACAGATGAGGGAGTGTAGTTTCAAACTTCACTCATGTTAACCTTAGGCTGGAATTTTGCACTCATTGTTTGAGTGTACTTCTCCATAGAAGTACTAAAAGGCTTTAATTCTCCATGAAACCAATGTGCCCAATCCTCCAGTCCACCATTGGTCCAACAAGCAACACTTTCTCACAAAATACCAGAACTAAGGTACATCCACTCAAATTGGGGGGTGGGAAAATGAGAACAGACAAAAAAATTTACCCATGTGTTGTTAGTCTGTGGAACTCCCTGCCACAGGAGGTGGTGATGGCATCTGGCCTGGATGCCTTCAAAAGGGGATTGGACAGATACCTGGAGGAAAAGTCCATCACAGCTTACAAACCATGATGGAGATGTGTAATCTCCAGGCTTAAAACCGGGGTACTTCAAGGGCCAGATGCAGGGGAGTGGTATCAGGAGACAGATATCTAGTCTCATGCACTCCCAGATGCATCTGGTGGGGCCATTGTGAGATACAGGAAGCTGGACTAGATGGGCCTTTGTCCTGATTCAGCATGGCTCTTCTTATGTTCTTATGTTTAAGAGAATGGCCCTCTAAATCATTTTGTCTATGACAATATATAAGATAAGAAAAATCAATTCTGGAAACAATGGAGGGAAGACACAACTCAGCTCTCAGCTGAAGAAGTCTCTGGAGAGAACCTCAATGTCTGCCTCTTGGATTTATTCTGCAGAACCTCAAGAATGGACTTGACTCCCATATTTCTGCTCAGAAAACAAATAAGCCAAAATTTTAGTAATAAGAGTTTTAAGAACAAGGTTTATTAGCTGGCCTTCTCCAGCATAAACAGATATTTTAAGAAGCTCAATGGAACTGGCTCTGAATAAAGTAACGGCACTGAAGTGCTGCTTCTACAAGAGTCCTTCATTAAAATGCAGGTCGAGCTATTTCAGTGTGTTCACTTGTTCAAGGGCACGTACATCAAGTGGCCAATTATACTTTGAGGCTCTCGTCTCAAAAGCCATAATCTTCGTTTTTGAATAATTGATTGCTAAACATTCATCTTTACACAGCTGTCCACAAGGGGTTAACAGTCTTTTGAGGTCAATTTTATTCAGGGTGAGCAAAACCAAATCATCAGCATAAAGGAAAATCAAGATCTTGCCATCATCAACAGTAGGAGGAAAAAGGAAGGGGAAACCATTTATTTATTTATTCATTCATTCATTCAATCAATCAATCAATCAGTCAGTCAGTCAGTCAGTCAATCATCCCACCCAATTAATGGCTGATAGAGGGTCCTATCAGTTTCCAGAATATTGGTTCATTCCCCTCAATAAGGGCATGACCTAAGGATTTAAAGTTACTAACAGAAAAAGCTTTAATTTTCTTTCTGAGAGATGTTTTACATTCTCTCCACTGATTTTTCCAAGAATATGTGGCCTGGTCAATACAGCTACATTTCCTCTGTCTCGTCAGTTTACTCTGCTCCTAATCCCTATCCAATTAGAACCATGGGGCACCAGGGATTTTTTTTCCTTAATAGATAATCAAAGGCCTAAGCACATGCATTATGTCACAATACTGTATATCTCAAAAGTATTCCAAGTTCCAGTGAGAGCATGCTGTTGTAGCGCTTGACTTTATGAGAGCTAGGTTTCTTGAGGAAAAACTATATCAAATGTGTTCCCTATATCTATCTTACATTGGAATCAGTTTTGAGGGACCATCTAAGACAGGCATGTCCAAACTTCGGCCCTCCAGATGTTTTGGACCACAACTCCCAGAATTCTAAGCCTGTATTTCCAATGGCAAAGGACTGTGGGAGTTGTGGTCCAAAACATCTGAAGGGGTGAAGTTTGGACATGCCTGATCTAAGACATTATACTTATAACTTTATGTTTGTATCTCTCCTTGTGTGATTGTACTGACATTATGTTATCAATTGTTAGTTATAATGTTGCCTTCTAATGCTGTAAGATACCCCTCAATTCTCTGTTTCTCAAACTGAATATGTCTTAATTGTAATGGACTGTATATGGTCTCTCCTTACTGTAAGGTGCCTTGGGTCATTTTCTAAGAAGAAAGTCGGAGTAAAAATACTCAAAAATAAAAATAAAAATAAAAGTTCATCTCCCTATAAATGGCCTGATACATTATGGTCTGTTAAAACCACAGATTAAATTTCTTGAAATGTTAAGATCAGTATATCATCAATTTCTAAAAACTAAATTTAGGGGATGATGGAGAGTGACTCTAGAACAGGCCTGCCCAAATTCCAGCCCGGGGGCCAAATCCGGCCTATCAGGCCATTCTGAGTGGCCCATGGCTGGCTGGCCTGCCCCTCCCTCCCTCTCCATCACCCCACGGTATCCTGCTGGACCGGCTCCTGGAGGTGGGTATCGGGGGCACTGTTCGCAGGTGATGTTCTTCGGGAGCTCTCCGTCTGGATATGGAGGCCCCCTCCCCAGCTTGGAGGGTGTTTCTCTCCAGCTGGCGGAGAGGGTTCGGAATCTGGGCGTGGTCCTGGATCTGGCACTATCCATGGAAGCCCAGGTAGCTGCCGTGTCCTGGACCGCGTTTTATCACCTTCGCCAGATTGCCCAGATCCGTCCCTACCTAGACGGTGACTCCTTGAGAACAGTGGTCCAAGCTCTGGTGATCTCGAGGCTGGACTACTGCAACGCCCTCTACATGGGGTTGCCCTTGACTCTCCTCCAGCCACTGCAGCGGGTGCAGAATGCTGCGGCCAGACTGGTGGTTGGCGCGCGTCGTTACGACCGCATCACCCCAGTTCTGGCCCGACTGCATTGGCTACCCGTTGCATCCCGGATCAGATTCAAAGTCCTAGTTTTAGTTTATAAAACCCTCCATGGCTTGGGCCCGGACTACCTGACAGAGCGAATCACCCAGCAGTCAACTTCGGCCCGACCAGTTCGGCAGTCACGAGCACACTCGCTTCGGGTTGTTACACCCCGAGAGGCAAGACATTCTTCCACCAGAAAACGAGCCTTCTCGGTGGCTGCTCCATCGCTATGGAACAACCTTCCCAGCGAAGTGCGCTCTGCAGAGTCCCTGCTGGCCTTTCGTAAAGCGATTAAAACCATCCTGTTCCGCGAGGCCTTTGGTGACCTAGTTTAGCTTAGTGTTTTTTTTTCCTTTTCCCCCACCATCTGTTGCTTGTTCACCCATAGCTCGATTCTATGAGCGATAACATCAACGGAGGATGCCTGTGATTTTATATTGATTTTTATTTTATCTTATTTTATTATTAATTTTTACTGTTTGCTAAATACTGTTACTGCTTGTTGCGTCTATTGGTTGTAAGCTGCCCAGAGTTCCCGTTGGGAAGATTGGCGGGGTATAAATTTAATAAATAAATAAATAAATAATAAATGTTTTTTTAAAGAAAGTGGGTGGGGCTTGCAGTGTGGTGGCAGGGTTGGGGAGCAACCGGCCCCTGACACATTCTCAGCCACCAAATCTGGCCCTCCTTACAAAAAGTTTGGCCACCCCTGCTCTAGAATGTAGTGAACACCCCCTCCAGCTCCCTTGTGAGTTAAATTCCTATAGTAATATTTTTCAGTGATCCAAAGGAGTAATATTAAGACACACAGGATGGAATGTATAAATCAGCCAATACTCACTAATGTTCTTATTTTGAGGAACTTGAGTAGTGTTTAAATCTCCCCCAAGCTCAGGTCTGAAGGGTGTTTCCTAGCATATAATAATTGTTTCCCATTCTAGCATTGAAATTGCTAAAAATTAAAAGATAATTATTAGGATACTTAATAAGAAGAGTATCAAATTAATCATCCAACTTCACCAAGCCTTTGTTGAAGAACCAACAAGTCTTTTGCCTGTTTTGCAACCTTGGACAGTCAAAACCTTCCAATAATTATAATTTAAGCTAGTGATCTCTACTCTCTCCACCTCACATGTGGAAGGGATAGAGATAACAACATCTCCATTATCCCAACCTAAATAGGAAACATCTGGGCAAAATGTCCTAAATTCATAAGAACATAAGAACATAAGAAGAGCCCTGTTGGATCAGGCTGAGGGCCCATCTAGTCCAGCTTCCTGCAGACTATAATAATTATTTATCAAGAGCCAAGTTTATTGAGGACAAATTACATCAAATGTCTAATTGTTATATTTTCATATATTCATTCGAATTAGCATATACAATTTCAATGCAAAAATACCCTTCTCTTCTTCTGAAGCATGACCATCTTTTTGCTGATGTCTGTCCTCCTTTTGGCGATGAAGCAATGGTCTCCCTAATTTGTACATGACTCCAATGCACTATGTTGTGGTTGACTATTTGTTTTATTTGTTTACATGAGCTTTTTTACTTGACTCTTTTGTTAAATGTGTTACTAAGGAACAATCATTCAAGTTGTTGGGGGGGGGGACAAGATTTACTTTCCCTAGAATAGAAAATGTACATTAGAGATGGGCACGAAATGACCAATTTTCCGTTACCGTTATCCGTTCCGTTACGTAACGGAACGAATAACAACCCTAGGGGCAAATTTTACATGAACTGAACAGAACCGAGAAAATTGGGTTCGGCTGGGCTGGGTTCGGTAATGTGGGGGCAGAGATGTCTCCTACCTGGTGCTGGCCCAGAAGTCCTTCAGGGATGGCGGCAAGTCAGCAACCAGGAAGAGGGGGGGAAGCCTACCACCGTGCTACAGCTGTAGCACAGCCACGTGGTTGGCAAGGCAGTGGGAAAAAAAATTAAAAATGGAGAAAGGCCAGCCTCTCGGGGCCTCTCGGAGGCCTTGCGGGGTAAGTGGGACCGGTCAAGGCAAGCTGCTGGCCAGGCGCAGGCTGAGCCTTGGGAGGCAGTGGCTGTCCCGGACTCCCAGGTTCCTCCTTGCCGGCGCAGGCAAGGTGCCGGTGACCCCTGCTCGGGCTGTCTGCTCAAAGACACTGCTGGCTAGAGGAAGAATTACCCTGAAAGTAAGAAAAACAAACAAACAAAAAGCCCTGCATAACCCGAAAGTTTGGGTTCACTTCCGGGTTTGGCCCCGTGCGGGCTTTTTTTGTTTTGTTTGCCATGCATGCACTGACGTGGGGGGGGGGCCACCAAGAGGGGGCTGCAATCTGGCCTCATCCACTCCCCTCTCCAGCAATCTCTGTGGTGTTCCAGCAGCACTCGGCCCCAGGAGGGCTCCCCACAGCTGCGGGAACACACTCCCGGCCTGCATGCCGCCGGCTCTGGAGGCACCTGGCCGCGGGAGGGCTCCCCGCAGCCATTCAGAAAACTGAAATAACGGAAACGAAGTGGGTCCCAGGGGTCCAAATAACGGTAATGGAACAAAGTGGGGGGCCGGGGGCCGAATAACAGAAACGACCGCCATTTTGACATTTCGTGCCCATCTCTAATGTACATCCCTACATTTCAAAAAGCAAGAAAATCCTCTGAAGAGGAAATTCCTGCAGTTTAAGGCTTTTTAACTAGGAATAAGCCAATTAAATGCAGCATAAATTCCATTTCTCATAGACAGGTACAGGGGCTACTGGGATTACACCATCTTTTTGTTTTTGTTTTTTGGAGTTGAAATTAAGGTATTGAAACATATGTCAATGTGTCCATGTTTTAGGGATGAGAATGCGGAGAGTGTTCTGTGGTCTCAATCAGACATTCTCAACCCCCTTTTTAGGTCATAGCTATAAACATTATATGAAAGAAACATATAGATCAAATCAGGACTTTATACAGTCCATAATTAACCTTAGTGTGCAAAGAATTGTTTGCAATCTGTGGCCCCTCTTCAAATGTTCCAGGGCCCCTTAGAGGTCCTGCAGTCCCTGTTGAGAATGGCTGGCCTAAATGATACTTCAGCCACAGCTGTTTGTTTTTACGAGAAGGATTTTTCCACCTCTCATGAGAATCAAGATGCCAGACAACATCTTTTTAAACCTATGCTTAGATGCACGATGGAAGCAGTTGATGCTACATATACAGAAAAAGAAAGTGTAGCCATGTGGGAATTTAAAATTTAAAATTATGCAAACAGAAATTATGTTATGGCTCTGTCTATGGATAAGAAGGGGGGAAGTGTGCTGCCTCGTATATACCACCCCATAGTGTTTAATGAACTATTTGGGCAGTTTACAATTTAATTTTGCAGGTTAGACATTGCCCCCATCCCTTGTGCTAAGCACTCAATTCAACAACCTGAATAGATGGAAGACTGAGAGAGAACCTTCATGCAGAACCCACAATCACAAGCAAAGGCTTCACTGCAGTTTTGCAGTTTAACCACTGCTCCACGAAGCAAGTCAAAACTACCTGAAGTCATACCACTATTCAGCCTGGCCCATGCCTTTAGTGTAACTTATAGCAGAGATCTAGGAGCTCTGCCTCATAAGATCCTTTCAGTTTAATGTTCTAGGGTCCGAAGAGGGGAGTTTCTAGATTCAAACCATGTGCTCTACTACTGAAGTAACCCCTTTGTTAGGCAAGCTGTTCTGGAAATGGAGTTCTAAAAGCAGACAAGGCACCCAACTCTGCTACCTCCCCTTTTCACTGTTCAGCCAACCTCTTACAGCAGGTCACCAGGAGGACAACTTTGGCATATGGATGCTCTTTGCATCAAGACAAGTTGATATTAGACTGTGCTTTTTTAAAAAGGCAAAAAATATGCAAATGAAGAGACCTAAAAGGGATCTTGCCTCAAAAACAAAACATGGTCTTTTTGCCCAGATTTGTTAGAAAGTCTTTTTATGAAGTCTTTTTATGTCCCAAGATGCTGCATTTTATTAGAGAATACAAACTTCTAAATATGTATCACACATATGTTCACTGTGCCATCATTTATGCAGAAATTCTTCAACATGCAACCATCTGCCAACTCATTCTAGAAAACTATGTCTTTCAGCTTTAATTACAAAGGGAACTCCATATGATTGCTACTAACAAAAGGAATCTGACTACTCACATTTATCTCGTCCATAGTGTTTCAAAATGTGTTCCTGGGAATCCTGGGTTCTCTTAGAAATGTGCCTGTACTCCGCTGCAATAAGAAGATTGATTATGGCAGGCAAGCTGCCCTGGAAGATGGCGCTCGCACTATTCCTAATTGCCCATAAAATGCATAGCCACTGGGGAGCAATGTGATGTAGGATGCTCATGTTCAGCGCACACACATTAACTAAATGTGCTCTCTCGAAGGCTTACTATTTAAAGGCAGATTGAGTTTCTGTGGAAGAGAGGCAGAGCTTTCTTGACCGACACATCAATATAGAATGGGTTCAGGCCTGGTGCAATACCTCTTGATACTAATTCTATTATTATTTTTATTATCTAAATGCATCATTGTTATTTATTCATCAGAGCTGTATTCTTCTATTGTCTTTATGTGTCTCTCCTCTTGAACACTTGGCTCAAAAAGCTTCATTTCATCTGAGACAGTGAGACAGTAAGGATCTCGCAAACTATAACATGACACACGTGGTAGGTCCCCAACAAAGCCTCTATTGAAATGAATGTAGGGATAGCCACAGTCGTGCAGGATCATGCATGGGACTTACTTGCATTGCAAAAGGCCCAAATGTGCCCCCTTCCCCACCCCCACTAAAGCAGCACTTGCATACCTAGCAAATGGCCTTGGGGATCCCCAAAGTTTTTTTAGTGTATTTTAGAACTTTACTGTATACTGTCACCTTGCCTATTTAACTTATATGCAGAATACATCATGCGAAAGGCAGGTCTGGATGAATCACAAGCCGGAATTAAGATTGCCGGAAGAAATATCAACAACCTCAGATACGCAGATGATACTACTCTAATAGCAGAGAGTGAGGAGGAATTAAAGAACCTCTTAATGAGGGTGAAAGAGGAGAGTGAAAAAATGGGATGAAGTGGAACATCAAATAAACTAAGATCATGGACACGGGTCCCATCACCTCCTGGCAAATAGGGGAAGAAATTGAGGCAATGACAGAGTTTATTTTCTTGGGCTCCTTGATCACTGCAGATGGCAACTGCAGAAACTAAATCAAAAGATGTCTGCTTCTTGGAAGGAAAGCAATGGCAAACCTAGGTAGCATCTTAAAGAGCAGAGACATCACTTTGCCAACTAAGGTCAGGATAGTCAAAGCTATGGTTTTTCCAGTAGTGATGTATGGAAGTGAGAGCTGGAGTATAAAGAAGGCTGATCGCCACAGAATCGATGCTTTTGAGCTGTGGTGCTGGAGGAGAGTCTTGAGAGTCCTCTGGACTGCAAAAAGATCAAGTGTATCCATCGTGAAGGAAATCTACCCAGAATTTTCATGGAAGGACAGATTTTGAAGCTGAGGCTCCAGTACTTTGGCCACCTCATGAGGAGAGAGGACTCTTTGGAAAAGTCCCTGATGTTGGGAAAGATTGAAGGCAAAAGGAAAGGGGGGCAACAGAGAATGAGATGGTTGGACGGTGTCATCGATGCAACCAATATGGATTTGACCAAACTCCCGGAGGGAGTGGAAGATAGGAAGGCCTGGCGAGCTCTGGTCCTTGGGGTCACAAGTCGGACACGACTGAACGACTGAACAACAACAAAAGAACTTTATTAAAACCCCACCTTATTTTTTAAAAAGCATTAAAGTAATTTTATTTACTTATTTATTTATTTTAATACTTATATACCTTCCGTCTTCTGGAGGAACTCCGGGAGGTTTACAACAAAAATGAAAACAATATCAATAATAACAAACTAAATAAAAACATCATAGTAAACTAATTGTTCTTTTGTGAAACCTAGATATCAAGCTTTCAGAATGAGTCCATTCTTTTGTGGAACTCTGTAATCAAAGGATGTAAGAGGTTCAGAACTCCTAAAATTGCAGATTATTTCCTTAAGTAGGACACTATAGACAGAAAGATACTCAACATTTCTAAACTTTTACCACAGCTGCCCAGGTTCCTATTTCTGAAGTCTAGATGATTCCATAAAGGAGTCTTTCTAGGATAAATTAATTCTACTATATTTTGGAATCCTGGCTTTGAATGCTCTCTTTTATACTCTTATTTCCAAGGTAGTCTGTCGAGTAATCTTTGCAATTGCTAAGAAAAAACTTTATTTGGGAGGGGGGGTTATCATGGGGTGCAACCCTCCCAAAGGTGGTACAACCCTATGAAATGTATTGATTATGTTTAAGTGCACAGTCAGATGTAGTGCCCAATATCCTATTTCTTAGTTATTAAATCTCAACAGGGTAGACCAGGCATGTCCAAACTTCGGCCTTCCTGATGTTTTGGACTGTGGGAGTTGTGGTCCAAAACATCTGGAGAATGGGGAATTACTTCCTCCCTAGCTTCCGTTGATTCAAATTGGTCTGTTCTAACTACAACTTACTTTAACTCAGTAAGTCACAGTTAGGTAAGGTAAAAGTTTCCCCCGCCCACACTTACGTACTAGGCATGTCCGACTCTAGGGGCGGTGCTCATCTCCATTTCCAAAGCAAAGAGCCAGTGTTGTGCAAGTCTGTGGCCATGTGGCAGGCATGGGTAAATGCATTTCTGTGCACAGAACACTGTTTACCTTCCCGCTTTTTATGGCACTATGGGGTGATGTATAAGCAGAACACTTTGCTTTTGCTTTTGCATTTACATGCTTTCGAACTGCTAGGTTGGCAAGAGCTGGGGTTAACAGCGGGAGCTTGCTCTGCTGCATGGCACCTGGGATTCGAACCACCGAGGGGCCAACTTTGCAGCCAACATTTCAGCGCTCTAGCCCACTGAGCCACCATGTCACAGTTAGGGGAGGCCGATTTGTATCAATGAATCTCAAAGAAATGTTGAGTCAACAAATCCCCAATGATCCATTGGGCCTGCTCTAGCATGATTTACTGTGCTGAACAACAGGGGGGTTGCCACTGTGTTGCAGTGGTGTGTGCTGTATGTGTCAACTATATTACCATGCCATTAAATAGTTGTGTCCCACACTGGAGAAAACCCCTATGGATCCTCTTTATCTACTGATGCTTTACTCTGATGCTAAGGAACCCCGTGGCCTCTTCTATCTACAGACAGAGATAAAAAACAGAACCATATCCCTTACTTTCTCTTGCTTGCTTTCTTGCCTGACTGCCAGCTTGTCAATCCCCACTGCAATTCCTCGCTCCCTTTGCTTTCTCAGAAGCCAAGCAATTACTGTGCAGCCTTTGCAGCTGGCAGTCATACGCTACTCATCTTTCTCTGGATTCTCTTCTCTGGGACAGCTTGTATAGTTAATAGAGATGGGCACGACTCAGAAAAATTGTTCGTTTTCGTTTTCGTTTTCATCTAGGGGTCCGTTTCGGCTCGTTTCCGTTTTCGTGAGCTAATTTTCAAATGTTTTCGTTTTCGTTTTGTTGCATAATGAAAACGACAAACGAAAACGAAATTTTTTCGTTTCTTCCCATTTAGCTCCATTAAGTGCTTTTCCAGTAACGAAAAACGAAAATTGGCTCGAAATTAGTCGTTTCGTTTCCGTTTTCGTTCGTTTTGAGCCGTTTTTTGTTTTTCGTTTCGTTACGTAACGGAAACGGAAAACGGAAACAGAAACGAAAATTCCGCTAAGTCGTGCCCATCTCTAATAGTTAATTATTAAAGTGCTTTTTGTTATATTTTCCTCAATCATGCTGGATTTCTGGAGAAGTTCAGGTTTCGTCTTTATGACATGTCATTTTCCTGAACAATCTAAGTTCATCATGCTGTTTCCCTTTGTATTTTTAAGAATGCTCTATGCTGAGCTAGGATGGCCATGTACATAATACCCTGTGTTCCAGCAAGGGTCATGATCACAATGGGGAATTGATCCCACAGCATTATACTGTATACTTCACAGCTGGCAGTTTGAGCACCTCTGCCCCAGTTAATCATGTCCTGGCAAGGCTTATTCCCTGAACACTGAGGAGTAGTCTGTTGGTATAGATCCAGCCAAGTGTTTTGAATAAATGTGTCATATTCATTCATCCATCCATCCATTCACCACATTTGTACAACTGGCCCTTCCCAGGCCTTCCTATATTTCTTCAGTGTGGATTGCTTCTGAATTTTGACTATGGTGTGTGTGGAGCGTGTGGTGGGCACTGAGGGACAATATTTACTCCTGGACTAACCAGAGTTACCTCACCCTTCCCTAGAACAAGAAAACTGCCTCATACAGCTACAATCCTCTGCAGTGTGATATTAGAATACTGGCAAATACACATTTAAACTGAAAATGTAACTTGAAAAATCACACACACAAAAACCAGTTTCTACAGATGTATTCTCGAGGGCTTTCATGGCCAGGATCTGTAGCTGTTGTGAGGTTTTTGGGCTGTTTGGACATGTTCTGGAAGTGGGTTTTTTTTTTCCCATATCCCAGAGCACAGAGAGAACTCCTATTTCCCTGAGCTCCTTTCCCTCTGAGGATGACAGTCACAGAGTCTGGCAAAATGTCAGGAATAAAAACTTCCAGAACAAGCCAAACAGCCCGAAAAACTCACAACAGGTATTAGTTTCTACAGATGTTTCATAATGGTAGAAAGATCCATTCCACCATATGCATAATATTTTCAGATATTAGTGAAACTATGTATTAGACAGGTGTATAAATAAATGGTCTGTATGTATTTAATTGATTTATAAGATGGAGTCTGCAAATGTGCAAAGGTCACA
Source organism: Phrynocephalus versicolor (assembly GCA_023846285.1). Lineage (NCBI taxonomy): Eukaryota > Metazoa > Chordata > Lepidosauria > Squamata > Agamidae > Phrynocephalus > Phrynocephalus versicolor. Next base: position 21,979,657 of record JAHTLZ010003518.1, read on the forward strand.
GTTATTCAGTCTAAAGGTTTTTTTCTATTAGACTGGAGGTGTAAGGAATGTGCTTAAATAGGTTTGGCTGATGATAGGTGCTGCAATAGCCATGATGCAATGTGTTACCTAGAGATGGTCAGAAATCAAAAAATGACATTTTGTTTGTCATTTGTCATTTGAAGGGTCCGTTTCGGTTTGTTTCCGTTTTTCGTGAATTTTTGCAAAAAACTCATTTTCATTTTCGTTCATTTGTTACCGTTTCATTACCATTTATTTCATTTTTTGTTATTTTTAGCATTTAAAGCAGTTCACTGCATTGCAGTAACAAAAACGAAACGCACGACAAAATTTCCGGTGTTTCTGTTCATTTCGTTTCATTTTGGAGACAAAATTTGTTTGTCATTTCGTTGCACAATGAAACGAAAAAACGGAAACAAAAAATTGTTCATTTTGTACCCATCTCTACTGTTACCTGATTGGACAAATACACATATAAGTGCTCTGTTAATCAGTGTTCAATGTGCCTTTGTGAGTAAGGCAAACATTTTTGTCTCTCTATGCCAGACCTGCACAACAGGTAGACCACTGGCTACTGATAGCCTGTGAAGGGTTCAAAAGCAGCCCACTAGCCACCAATAAAAAAAGTGAGGGGATAAGGTCTCCACCCCTCCCTCCCCAATCCCAAGGACCATTGTCCATTGCTGTTTCTAAGAAATACAAGGTACATCATTTTGATGTTGCCACCACATATCTCAAGGCTAATCTAGAAGAAACCATATACAGTACTTGAAGCAAATTCCTCTTAAATCTTAAAGGATTAAATCTGACAAGTTATGGAGATGCAGATTGGGCATCTTGTTCACAAACAAGAAGGTCAATTTCAGGTTATGTAATTTTTCTTGGAGGAGCTTTAATTGCCTACTGAGTCAAGAAAACAGAGATTCATTTCATGTAGTACTGCAGAGTCAGAGTTTGGATCTATTAGTGATCTTTGTATTTACTGTCCATTACTGATTATTACTGTTCTTGTATTTGGGAAGACAAAATGGCTTTCTGAAGTAGATAGAAAGCCGAGAGGTCAAGAGGACTCTCACCCAAGGACTGGCACTACCTGTTATCTGCTTCGAACTGCTGGATAGCTCAGTAGTTTAGGGAACTGGTTTCAGAGCCAGAAGTTCAATACCCCACCACGCCTCCTTGACAGGGGTAGACTTGATGATCCATTGGGTCCTCTCCAGATCTACAGTTCTAAGATATTCTTGCTGCTGCTGTTATGCCAGTACTTAGCTTAATCTATTTGTCACTTCTAGCTATGATAGCAAAATTAACTTCCATGGCCACAGACAATACATTCCTTTGTACCAGGTATTGGAACTTACAAACAAAAGGTGGATATGCCCATTTTTCACATCCTGTTGTGAATTTTCCATGGTATCTGTCTCCCCTCTGTCAGCAAACAGATTTTTACATTAGAGGGATAACTTAGCAAAATAAGATGGCACTTCTACTCATAGACCTGGTGTAATTTTATTTTATTTTTAAATCAGGCATACACAAGAAAAATGCATTAAAAACCCAAGGAGACTTGCCAGTTATACAGCATAATGCTGCTTCAGTGCGCACTGAAGTGTCATCGCTGTCAGCTCCAGTCTTAGTGAGATCCACTTGCATTTTTAATATGGATTTGTTAACAGCAGTGAACCAGGTACTCAGGCTGAGAAAAGAAACATTTTGTAACAATCACAGCTTAGCTTCCAGTGTCATTCAGCATCCTGGAATGCCAGCGTGTTAGGTCCTGCTGCTTTCCCATTAAACATTAATCTGGAACACGGCAGGGCTGAGAACACTGATGCTCCAGCAGTATGGAATGCAATTAAGGGTATCATTGCAGGCTACCCCTTTAATTGCCTTCCTTTCTATACCAGAACAGCAATCTAGATATTGCTACTACCACCTGTTCACATAGAAATAGAAATAATGTATAAATAACTGGAGTCAAACATAACCCCATGGGACTTTGAGTGGTATTACTAACAATGAATTATGATATAATCAGCCTCTGTTGAAATGATCAGGTGTTCTTATGTTGATTGGATGTATAATACCAAGGTCATTTTTAATGCCTGGAGCAACAGAGGTAATCCTATCTTAGAAACCATAGAAATAATTAGCACTGAGACTGTACAGCTGGAGAAATAGAGAAGGGCATTGTTCAGTGGTCAAACACATGGTCTGCATGCATAACATCCTCAAATTTCCTGTATTTTCCGTCTATAAGATGCCCCCCTTGTATAAGATGACCCCTGCTTTTCCAACCCCAAATTAAAGTGTTGCAACCATATGGTTCTCTCCTTGGTTTATTCCGTGTATAAGATGACCCCCAATTTTTAGTCTGGCAAGTTTAGACAAAAATATAGTCTTATACACAGGAAAATACTGTAACTAGTATTTTGATGGTAGGAGACAAAACAATTCTCACCTAAAACTCAAGGAAGTGCTTTCATGCTAAGGAGAGCATTCTAGCTGGTTAGGTCCAGTAGCTTAGCTGAGTTGAAGTCAGTCCCATGTTCTAAGCCCCAGGCTTGGTCTTTTAAGGACCCCTTCCTTTTTAAACCAAAAACACAGAACGGTACAAATCTAAGGATTACTAGCTCATAAATAAACATTTCTGCATTTATTTTCAAAGGTATTTCAAAAATACCAACATAAGTTTTAGCTCCCCAACCTAAAGAATAGAGATATAATAAATCCTTATAAAGAATGTAAAGATTCTAGCTATTCATACTCGGCAAGTTAAGAATAACCTGATGCCGCGAAGTCAAACATGTTTGCTCTGCATGATTCAAAACCCAGTTTTGACCCCAGTTTTTCAGGGAGGCTATACATTAAGTTCAAGGCCCATTTCAAAATGTTGCTGCTTTGAAAAATGGTAGTTCGAGTTCTAAATTTGCTTTGCCATTTTCTTTGCCTCCGTTGGAGATTCGAAAGAGATGACTTTAGGGTATTTTTTTAAATATCCCTAGGATTTCATCTCCTTTCTGTTGGAAGAATTGCACCCTCTTTTTAGTTTTTTTCCGTCAGGAGAATGCTTATAATGACAGATTCAATGGCTATAGAAATGTGAACAGTCAGCTGTTCATTACACGAAGCGGCAGTGGACAAAGTCAGCTTGGTCCCAAAAGGGATGAGCAAAGAACTGGAGGAAAGATTTGTAGAGTTCCACTTCCTTTGCTTGCCAGCAGGCTATGAAGACGAAAGTCAGACTGAACTACAGTAAATGGGAAATGTAGATTTTTTTTTAAATCTAATTGTTTCAGCATTAAACAACAAAGGAGCTACTTTCCTCAAAGCAATTTCAGCACAAGAGCATTCGACAGATGTGATCATTATGGTAACATGTTTTATTTCTTTTGTTGTACTTTGTGTCTTATTCTATAGCACAGCAAAGCTCAATGAGGCCAGGGCCACCTGAAAGCTTGGCATATGTATTTCAGTTGCATTTTTCTTGGTTTACAGATGATGACTTTCACAAATACACAGAGTACAATACTTATGCCTGAATGGGCATGGGGCCTGAATGAAACGGGGGAAAGCAAGTGAAAATTATATTGACCATGGATTTTCAAAATGACACCAGCATTATTAACACAAGACAAGATCCAGTCAAAGTGCTGGATACAGAAACATCCTATTATTAGCAATCAGAGGGTTGGCAGGGAATGTTCTCTGAGATTAGGGTTGGGTCAAGGAAAATAAGATTTGGATTAGAACCTATATTCAAGACTGGGAATGAATGTAGAGTATCAACATATACATCCTAAAACTCTGTGTAACTTTAGACGGCTAAAATTTATTTGAAATTAATGAAATGCTTCCTATCCCACAATTCCAATCTGTAGGAAAGAGACTGAAAGATTGTGGATTTATAGCAAGCATTTCTTAATCTACACTGCACAATGAATGAGAAAATAAATTACCAGGGGAGACAGTTACCCAGAAGTAATTTGCTTTAAGACAGCTACAAGAAAATTGCAGAACACCACTGGTAGCCATCTAAACCTCCCAGCCACAATGGTGTGTGGCTCATTTTGGACAGTAATACTTTTTTCTTCCACACTCTGGGTGGCTGACCCAAATTCACTTATGGCAGCACCCTCCCAATCTTAAATACTGTATATACTCGAATATAAGTCTAGTTTTTCAGCCCTAATTTTGGGCTGAAAAGGGGATCCTTGGCTTATATTCGGGTCAATATTTTTAGCCACTGAGCAAGTGCTTGGGTCGGTGGCTAAAAGTCATTTTAAACATTGTGCGCCGCTTCTCCTGACCCCCCTCTGTATCAAGGGGGGCAGCAGTGTGCGATATTTAAAACGACAATTAGCCACCGAGGCAAGTCCTTGCCTCAGTGGCTAAAAGTCATTTTAAACATCACACACTGCTCCCCCAGCTCACAAAGGAGGAGCTGCCAGGCCCTGCTGCATTTCCCACCCTACTCAAGTCAATAAGTTTCCCTAGTTTTTTGGGTCCTCGACTTATACTCGGGTCGACTTATACTCAAGTATATACGGTAACTATTGACCACAACAGGCTACATAACACAGAGACAAAGCAAAGCACACTGCTTATATATTGCCCCGTACTGCTTAAAACACTATAGGTAGTTTCATAGATTGTTAATTATGCTGGCTACACATAGATACCCCTACAAGAGGGTGGGGGTACTCAACAAGGCCCCAGTTTTCTCAGCTACTCTCACACAGCTCAGTTCTGAATGCCAGTGTATATCATAGAGAAAAGAAGCTTTCAGCCCTTACAGTTTAGCTTTACCTTTCAACCAGTTATTAGAACCAAAATGCATACACATGTGTATACAGAAAGGGTGGCTTTCTGCCTGATGGGTGGTATATAAATAAATAAATTAAAATAAACTCAACATTCATTTTCTCTCATCCGGATCCAATTTGGATGGATCTCAAACACGTTGAACCCAATCTTAGATTGGTCTCAACTGCCCCTATGTGATTTGAAATTTGGCTATATTGGCTCCACTGTCCTCCCCTCTACTCGGAATGGAATTTGAAATATAGGTTGCCAATTTAACTTTCAAAAGTAGTTTTCATTTCCAATAGGATCTCTCTGATTATTTGAACTTGTTATAAGATATACTGGATTTCAAAAAAAATATTTGATTTTCATATAACTTTCACACCTGAATTGTTTTTACTGATTATTATGTCAGAAAGTTTAGATGTAAAAGTCAGACATGTTGTTATCCGTATAGTAACAGCAGTTAGGATTTTATGGGCTAGCTAGATGCTGGAAGAACAAAGAAATGTGATATAATGAAAATATGGAAACAAATTAAGATGTTAACCTATAGAACTGTTTGAAATATGTAAGAAAAAAATAACTATGATGCCTCCTCTCTCTATGTAACCTTTTATCTATCCTTTATCCATCCCTATTACCCCTTCCTTTTCACCTATAACTGGGAAACCAAAATAAAAATATTAAAAATAAAGGTGATTTTCATTGCTAATAGGATCTCTGATTATTTGAACTTGTTATAAGACATACTGGATTTCTGTAAGCTATAATGGCTTTGTTTGTTCATTTATTTTTGTACAGGTGGAGTCTGCCAACCTCTGGGACATCTGACATCTTCTCTTTTCCTTCAAAATGCATTATAGTACCTCTATACACTCCAATAATGTGTTTTCTCTTATTTTCTAACATCCATTTGGCTCAAGCTAATGCATTCTCTACCTTATTTCTGTCTTTCACTTCTATCTTTGTGTCACCTTCCCATGCATTTAAATCTTTTTTCCCTGGATATCTGTCAAGCCATCTCTCCTTTCCGAATTCATATAAATTTCTCAGAACTTTCTGCACTACCATAGATGTTGATGTTGTCATTCTTTGCCTGCTGCTGTTTGTACTTGCTAGCAGGTCACCTCTCCATTTATCACAACATAATTAGACAAATACAAGTCTGTTTTCTATTTCATACTGTGCTTCTTGTTCTTGATTGTGTGTGTGTGTGTTATGTTGTTACAGTCATGACCAACTCTTTGTGACCCCATGTCCATGGAGTTTTCTTGGCAGGAATACTGGAGTGTAGAGATGGGCATGAATTGAAAAAATGACGTTTCGTTTCATTTCGTTTCGTTGAGAGGTCTGGTTCATTTCATTTCGTTTTTCGTGAATTTTTGCAGAAAACTTCATTTTGTTGGTTTGTTAATTCGTTATTCATTTTTACCCGCTTTGCCCGATTTAAAGAATTTCTTTGCGCAGGCGGCCCCCAATGCCCCAGACCAGATGGAAAACACTAAAAAAAAAAGATGAATATTTATTGAATATTGGATCCTGGCCCCTGCAGCAGGGGCTTTTTGAGGTGCTGGCATGGGGCCAGTGCCTCTTTTATTAAAGCTTCTGCTGCCCAGCAAGAAGAGGGCTTGGAAGAAGGGCTGGCTGGGCAGGCGAGTGCCTTCGGTGTCAGGTGGTCGCCAGCAGGATGGCAGGCGGGCAGAGCTTGTCGGGGCACAGTGGGGGCTTGCCAGCGGCCGGGTGTGAGTACTCCGGTGCAATCCGGTCAGGCAAGCGTCCGGCGAGGCGGGTGATCTCGGAGGCTGGGCGTGGGCAAGGTGGCCTGGGAGAAGGATGATGAGGTACCGTTTGTGGCCTCTGCGGGGCTCGCTTGATGTCGGCTCAGCGGCAGACCCACCCGCAGGGCTATATTGCGGCAACCTGTGGTCGGGTGTCTGCTCAAAGATGTTGCCGGCTAGAGGAAGAATTACCCATGCATGAAAGTAAGGGGGGAAGCCCTGTGCTACAGCTTTCCCCCCTTCCTGGTCACCCTCCCTGAAGGACTTTCAGACCAGCACAAGGTAGGAGAAATCTCCGCCCCCCATTAATGAAATGAACCTAACTGAACCAATTTTTTTCAGTTCGGTTCGGTTCATTATAAATCCACTCTGCGCTTTGTTATTCATTTTGTAACATAACAAAATGTATAACGAATAATGAAATGAACTAAAAGTTCATTTCATGCCCATCTCTACTGGAGTGGTTTGCCAGTTCCGACTCCAGGTGCTTACAGCACCTGGTATTCCTTTGTGGTCTCCCATCCAAGTTCTAAGCAGGGCAGACCCTGCTTAGTTTCCGAAATCAGGGGAGATCAGATGTGCTTAGGGCATCTAGGCAGCTGGCTTTGATTATCATTAAGTGACCTATTATTATTATTTAATATAGAAAGTGAGAATGTCATGTAGACTTCTTCACAGTGAAGTGCAGTATCTCAGTTATCTAAATATTCAGTCACATCATCTCCCATGTTACTTCTGCTGGAACATATATAGCACCAATCAGTCTAATTTATCTTGACTGATGCACTATCACTGAATTATGTCCTTCTTGGGGAATGGTTCACTAGCTGTCTCACTGAGATCAAATTAACTGAAGGTTTATCATCTGAACATGATGAACAGGCTAAGAGGAAAAAGCACTCTCTCATGTCAATTGCCTTCAAAGGTTAACATATTAAAGTGAAATTATATACTGCCTGAAGTAGTTACACCAGATGGATACAGGGACGCAAAGGTGGATAGCTTCTCCACAGTTACAACTGTACATTTGATGCCATGGAATACTTGATCACAATGATGTGGTCCCATGGAGAAGTAAGGTGGGGAGAAAAATATAGCCAAACCAAGTTTTAATATTTTTCTTAGAATTCATGACTTCAGCCTGCAAGAGATGTCATGTTACCATCTTGGGGGGGGGGGGGGCACTGTACACTGAAAATAGAACATAAAGATGAAGTCATCACTAAGCCATTCCATTCATTGCAGATGTAAGACAGCATGATGAGGCAAACAAGGGGTACAATGTTATCACATACTAGCTAAATTGACTAGCCAAAATTTGCACTAGCCATTACTGGTGGTGGATGGGGCCAAGCCAATCACAAGCAAAGATGCCTGCCTCAAGACAGGGAGGCTCTACATTTGGGAAAATTACAGTACATCATAGCTGCATGGGAATTTTGGGCCTCGCTGACTTGATGGAAAGACTTTTTTTAAAAACAGCCAAGATTTTTGTTCAATCCGGTACTGGAGGTTTGGACAGATTACAGCAGTGGTTCTCAACCTGTGGGTCCCCAGATGTTCCTGGACTGCAACTCCCAGAAATCCTGGCCAGCTCAGCTAGTGATGAAGACTTCTGGGAGTTGCAATCCAGGAACATCTGGGGACCCACAGGTTGAGAACCACTGGATTAGAGGATAGCTTTGCAATTAATAGTTTGTCTCATGAATTACTTGAATTATGATTATATGGAAGAATGGTGAGCTGCCCAAAGCACCTTTGGATTAGAGGATGCTAATGAGCCCAACCTCTTCCAGGAAGGGAGGACAAGCCAGCCCTGTCCTCTGCAGCTTCACCAGTTCAACATGGGAATGGGTTGACAGCTTTCTCTAACAGACTGCTGTTCCCATGTAGGAAAAATACTAGATGAAGAATCATTCAGAGTGTCTAAAACACAAACAGATGCAGTCCAACCATAAAAGTATCATCTTTTTCTGGCCTTCCAATGTATGCGAGAGCTGCTTCTTTTTTAATTAGGCAGGACCTGCATTTCCAATACTTGTAATACTAATCGCACCTCCATGCTTCATGCTGCCAGGGGATTCTGACCTTGAACCATCTCTTTCGTTTTTCAAAACTTAATTACAGTAAGTAGCAGTATAAGTCTACCAAACGCCCAAGAACTGAGCAGTACTTCTCCAACTGCAACCTAATGCTTCCTTAGTGTGTGCATGCTGGTTCATTTGTGATTTCATCCTCTTCTCTGAACAATAGATTGCACAGGGAGGAAGACAGTGAGTCAAACAACGGGCAGGTATAGCTTTGGTACTATGGCCAGCACACAAATATTGATCTAGAAGCTAGAGTAGATTACTGGACCATGAAGAGCAGCCAGGAGCCTAGAATGACTGACATCAATCTACCTCAGAACTGTTAGCATCAATTTTTTTGCTGTAAAGCAGCAGGGATGTTTTTCCGAATTTTGCATCCCCCTCCCCAGGTACTGTATCCAGCTGTTAATAGACTATTGGCTATCTTTAGTAGGCAATGGCTTCTCCAGTGTGTGGAGGTTGGATGAATATAGGGCCTGTTAGGGAGAGCATCTCAGGGACTCCAATGATTATCAGTAGAGTATAAGGCTGACTCTTCTAAGCCATGCAGCAACTGCCTTTCCACTTTCCCAAATCAGCAGTGTGCCCTGAGCTGAATGAGGGGAATGAGGAGTTAAAGGGGGCATTTTTAAACCTATACTACAGAAGGCAAGGGAGCACAAATCCAGATTAGGACTGTGCTGGAAGGCAGGCCTGAAGCTCCCTGACTAACTGTCTGTGAAACAAAACTCTTTCAGTCAATGGACATCTAATACACACAGACATTATCTGCAGTTTGAGTCTAACGTTTGGTTTTCTTCCCCTTCAAATCAACTTCCATAAGGATAACAGCTTTTTATTGTTATTTTATCGTTATTTATTTTTTAACTATCTACTTTTCAGATCTATTTTCTGATGTGTCCCCAGAAGTGGGTTTTATTTATTTATTTATTTATTTGATTTACTGTATATACTCGAGTATAAGCCTAGTTTTTCAGCCCTAATTTTGGGCTGAAAAAGGGGGTCCTCGGCTTATATTTGGGTCAATACTTTTAGCCACTGAGGCAAGTCATCTGTGGCTAAAAGTCATTTTAAACATTGTGCGCCACTTCTCCTGACCCCCCCATGTTTAAAATGACTTTTTAAAAAGTCATTTTAAAACAATGTTTAAAATGACTTTTAGCCACCAACTCAAGCACTTGCCTCAGTAGCTAAAAGTCATTTTAAACATCACACACACACCCAGCTCACAAAGGAGGAGTTGCCAGGCCCTGCTGCATTTCCCACCCTAGGCTTATACTTGAGTCAATAAATTTTCCCAGTTTTGGGGGTTTAAATTAGGGCCCCCGGCTTATACTCGGGTCGACTTATATTCGAGTATATACAGTATATACTGCCCATCTGACCAAAGGTCACTCTGGGCGGTTTACAAAAGGAGGAACATAAATAACATGACAGCTCAATGTGTATGGGATTTTACCCTTGCACGTTCATATTGGAACATTTTAAAGGCTTACATATGCCTTAATCTCTTGGTGTTTGCATTGTTGCTGGTGGTAGTGACACACACCAACACATCTGCCTTCCCAAAAACTTCCATGAAAAAAAAGCATTCATTGAAAGGATGTGAAACATTCAATAACTACCCTGAACTGCTACATTCATGTTTGCACCTACATTGCCATTTTTAAGTGGGCCTCATCATTTCCTTTTTTATTATTTATTTATTCATTTATTATTTATTTATTTGTTGCATTTATATACCGCCACATCTTCCGGAGCGGAACTCGGGGTGGTGTACAATAAAAGCAATCAAGGAAGACATACATAAAAATAGGCAGGTGACAATAAAAGTAGGGGGCTACAATATCCCCCCACAAAAGATGGCATGGGCGGCGGGGGGAGACACAGAATTAAATAGAAAGTTCTCCAAAAGCCTCCTTAAATAGGTGGGTTTTCAAGGCTTTCCTGAAGGCTGGCAGGGACACTGCAAGGCGCAGCTCACTGGGAAGATGGTTCCACAACTAATTCCTCACAACTAATTCTGTGACTGATTCACAAACATTTAAATAAGTAAGAAATTCTCACTTTTGGAGGGCTTCTACAATATTCCCTAAAAGAAACGTAGTTGAGACAAAATATTTCATGCTTTTCTCATTTACCATATATCACTACATATTTGATTACTGATATTTTCAGATTTAGGAAATAATATATTCACAGCTATATCATCATAATCTAATCTGTTTGCAGTATGTACCATCTGATTTATATGTTAATACCTTCTAAATGATGTTTTTAATTACAGTATCACCACATCTTGCATTTATTTAAATGCTTAAAAAACTACTTTCCAGAAATGATCTTGGCAAATTCCTCCTTCCCCCATTAATCATGAAACAAAACCAAAGGCAGTCACCTTAGTGGATACTGACAAGAAAAACAGAACAGGAGAGAATCCAAGATAATGCAAAGGATATGGCATTTTGAACTCCTTAGATTCATTTATATCCAACCTATTACTGGTTTAAGAAACCTATCAAATGCAAGTAAGTTATGAAACTATTTTAGCAATAATAGTAGCTCTCATCAATATCAATTTGATTATTTATTATGGTAATTCAATTAATAGTAATTGCATAATGTCAAAGGAACTCGGATTTACGTTGACCCGTTCCAGTGCTTTCAAGTTGTAGGGTACTCAGAAGTGGTTTACCATTCCCTTTTTAAAGGCACCCTGGGACTGTGTAGTTTGCCCAAGACTTACACGGGCTGTCTCTTCACCTGAGACACACATGGTAGGGATAGGGAATCAATCTCCCAACCTCCAGTTCACAATTAATTCAATCAATAATTTAATTACACTAATCCAAATCACCTTTGAATAAACAAAGGTTTCTAACCCACCAACAGAACAAAGAGATCCAGTGGGAACATAAGCAAAGGTGTTCCTCATTCTTTTCCCCTCTCTGTGGCTATGTCTCTACAATATCTGTACAGTTATTATCTGTCAGAACAGTTACTTCCAAACAGAACTTTCTGGACCACTCATTCATCTCAGGTGGGCCATTTGAGGATACCAACACCAAGAGAGGTCCAAAAAACACCAATGAGAAACTGGGCCTTCTCAGTAGATGCCCTTCATCTAGAGCAGTGGTTCTCAACCTGTGAGTCCCCAGATGTTCCTGGACTGCATCTCCCAGAAGTCTTCATCACTAGCTGAGCTGGCTAGGATTTCTGGGAGTTGCAGTCCAGGAACATCTGGGGACCCACAGGTTGAGAACCACTGATCTAGAGAATAAAATACTTCCAAATATATGCTTGGCTTCCACAGTTAAAATCTTCTAAAGCCCGTTAAAAACTTCTCTCTTTAGGACAGCTTTCCCAGAACCTTAATGTTTATCCTGAAAATATTTTCACCACCTCTTGTTATGTATAATTTAGTTTCAATTACAGATGGGCACGACTTAGCGGTATTTTCGTTTTCGTTTTCGTTTTTCGTTTTCGTTACGGAAACGAAACGAAAACGAAAATCGGCACCAACCTGGACCGAAAACGGAAACGAAACGACTAATTTCGAGCCAATTTTCGTTTTTCGTTACTGGAAAAGCACTCAATTGAGCTAAATGGGGAGAAACGAAAATTTTTTCGTTTTCGTTTTCGTTTTTCGTTTTCGTTACGTAACGAAACGAAAACGAAAAATTTTGAAATTAGCCCACGAAAACGGAAACGAAACGACTCAGACCCTAGCCGAAAACGAAAACGAAAACGAAACTTTTTTTCTGAGTCGTGCCCATCTCTAGTTTCAATTTATGTTCACCATATACTTACTTAGTTAATAGTGAAATTGACTATAGGTATTTTATTTCTATGATTAATTTACACTTTATTTTTTATTTGTTGTTTATAATTTCTCTGTTGTTATATTGTAAACCGTCCAGAGTAGACCTTTAGCTAAATGGGTAGTCTAAAAATCTAATTAATTAACTAATAAATGCTGTCTAGCATATCTGTCCAGCAGCCATATCAAAAGCAAATGGAAGAATAGATATTGAGGAGTTTTGGGAAGAATTAGAGCAATTAAGACTTTAATAGCTTCTTAAGTAATGTATCTTTTTCAAGTTTTACCTATATGGATCCCCACCAAACAATTAAGAGAATGGGATAAACAACTAAGAAACTGGGTATTGGGATGAAAGAAGGCAAGACACGTTCAAAGAATGATTTATATGCCACAGGAGGACCTTAGGTGGGGGCTTCCACAGATGGAAAGATCTTATGAAGCATTTCAATTGAAATATCTATTAGAGCTTGATGGAAGAAAACAAAATGAACGGGCAAGAGGAGAGGACAAAATTAATAATGGATTGGGTAGATTTGGCATCTACTCAGGCAGAGAACAAAACATGGTGGGGGGGGGAGAGGACTATTGGTCCCAGGCAGGTAGCTTTTAAGATTTGGGGGAATTGGCAAACAGAATGGAAAGTAAGATTTGTAATGGGTACTCCTGTAGAAAGCTTGAGTAAGGAGGGAGAAATGTTTGAAGAAGGGCTATGGAAAAAATTAAGAGAAAATGATGTCATTGTATAAGGAATTTGTATAAAAGTGGTAAACCAATTCCACATCAGGATTTATTTAAGGAAGTGGAGAATATTATTGGCTGAATCTGTTAGGGTTGTATAATAGGGTAAAATAGGGTAAAGGCAAGTTGCCTAGATGGCCTAAGCACATCCAATCTTGTCTGATTTCAGAAGCTAAGCAGGGTCAACCCTGGTTAGTAGTTGGATGAGAGACCACCAGGGAATACCAGGTGCTGTAGGTGCCTGGAGTAGGAACTGGCAAAACATATCTGCAAGATGTAGGACCTCCGCAAGAAGATAAGAGGATAGGGAGAATATATAATATTTTGGAGTCAAAGGGAAGAGGTTTAATTGGAGAAATATATAAACTTATGGTTAGAGATAAGGATTTTATGTGTAAATTGGAGAAATTCAGAGAATTAGAAAGGAAAGTGATATTTAAATGGTACAGTATAGAACACTGACATAATTGGCAAATATGGTAAAAGGTTTAAAACCAAACTGTTAGCAATGCAATGATAAATCAGGGTGTTATTCACACCTATGGTGGGAATGTGCTCAAGTTAAATCATTTTGGGATATAATACTTAGGATAATAGAAAACTGGCTCAAAATCAAACTGCAAATTAATGGAACCTTATTATTTATGGGAACTTTAGGTTGTGAAAAACTAAGGGAAGCAGATCAATACCTATTGAAAGCAATGATAGTTGCCGCACATGCAGTAACTGCATGGAGATAAAAGGATTTATCTAAATGGACTGAGAATATCTGGAATTTATTTTTTTAAATAATTCAATCAGATATACTGGAGAGTTTTAAAAAAGGGAAGATTGGGAAATCAAGGGAAGGAAAAGTGGTATGATTATCTCAAATGGGTAAAGGAAGAAAAGGTATCTGAAGAAATATGGGATAAATGTCAAAAATGATGGATTGGCTCCATATATAAATCCAAATAAAGAGTTTAAATAGGGGAAGCCATAGATGTATGGCCATATGATATGACATAGTGTTTTTCTGAAAGCTTGAAATAATTGGTTTTTCTTCGGTTCTTGGGGTTGGATGGGGAGGGGTGATGGAAATTTAAGTATAAAAGTCATGAATATGTGTATATGTATTACTTCAAAAATAGAAATAAATAAAAAATATTTGGGAGAAAAAGCAGCAGCAGTAGCCTTGCACGAAAAATATTTGTGCAAAATAAAACTTTTATACCAAAAAAAGGGTTTTTTTCTAAGAACAATTAACCCATGTCTGAATTTTAGAACAAGTGCTGAAACTGAGGGGAAATGCATAAAAACTGTCATAATCTCATACAGAAGAGAGCAGACTTGTCTATGAGAACATAAATGAGCCTATATTTACATCTCCAGCCAGTGGTGTAAATGTCCCAACTAACTGTTCCTTTCTCTGATTTGCAGCCCTGGTAGCACAAGGGATTAAAGTTCTATGTGTTTCCTTGTCTAAGTCTTTTTTTCTCTCTGCTTCTGTCCTATAGCTCTGCTCTAAATATGAACTTCATCCTGCAAAATAAAGAGCAGACTCCCTTTAGGTACATAAGGGCCAGAAATCCTTTTAATTGTTTATTCCAGCATGAGAGAAGCAGTATAAATGGCAGTGGTCAGGTTCAGCTAGTGGACCACAGGTTGCCACTTGGGTTCCTCTTTGTAGTCCAAAAATCAACACTTTAGTTTCCTGTGATAGACGGCGAAAGGAGCCATGTGACACCGTGACTATTTAATTTTAAAATCAAATGCATCCCAGGTCTGGGAGAAAAGTGGGACATAAAGAAAAGACCTTAACATATATACATATAATGAGTGGCCTGCATGAATAATATATGAGCATCCAGAGGCATTGCAGTTGATGGTTTGGTGCATTTCAACTTCTTAGATAGAAAAGCCGGTCTAAGAAGTCCAGAGTTAGACTGACTGACATGTGTTTGTCTCTAGCACAACCGTAACAAGATATGGAAATTATTTCCTACTTGCATAGGAAATACTGCACATGCTTAACTGGATGCTTATATAAAGTTGGGATGAGAGAAGAGAGACCTTTGGGGACAACATCTATAACTTTTGAACACCTGGAAGATTTTGTATGTTATATTTGATGCAATTTCCCTGTATTTCAGATATACATGAGCTAGATAATGGATTTATTCAAGGTGTAGAAAATACAAGCTGAATGCTAGTTAGGAAAACACAGAAAATCTCTTCACCCCCTTCCTCCCCTACCTTATTTTTCACATTTGAATAAACTTAGATTGTATCTTCACTGTACATATACATTTAGATGGGTGGATAGTGCTGGAAAGTGCATTCTTTAATCAGCTTGCAAGATGAGATATGTATTTAGAATGTATACCAGCAGCCCATGGACAAAAAGAGACCTTGGACAACTTTCATGTTGCCTGCTCCTGCTCCTCCTTTCCCTCTGACTTACCTGATTCCTCTTCTTGTCTAAGTTTACTGACAATGAAAGCAACCAGCAAGTACATCTTTTGTGTATTCTTCAGCGAATGGCAGGCCTAATCAAATTGGCAATGCAGAAAGGATAGTGTTAATCCCATTATAGAGGCTGCTCCTACCTAATTCATGAGAATGGCACATGTAGTTCTTTAGATATTATAGGGTGAAGACAACAGGAAAGGACTGTATTCTAATACAATCTAGAGTGGTGGTTCCAAAACCTTGGGTGCACAAATGTTCTTGGATTAAAACTCCCAGAACACTTCACTACTAGCTGTGCCCCCCAGGATTTCTGAGAGTTGTACTAACAGTACTCCTCATGTTGCAAGAAAGATTAACACACAGTTTTACATGCATGATACAGATATATGTACAGTGGAACCTTGACTTACGTCATTAATCCGTTCTGGAGGTCTAGACATAAGTCAAACATGCCTTAAATCAAATGAACTTTTCCCATAGAAAGTAATGGGAAAGTGGATTAATCCGTTCCAGATGATGAAAAAGACCCCCGAAAACAGCAATTTAACACAAATTTGACTGGATAGGAGACTCCTTCCAGGGATGTAAATGAAATGTCCCTTCAAAGAGAGGAGGAGGCAGTGGAATTATAGTCCACAAGTTATACGCCTCCACTTTTTAGTGTTCATAGCAACAATGTCTAACATTTAAGTTTTACTGATTTTTAACCTGATGTTCCAAGTTCTGAACAACCATATGCTTACCATTAGAGTCCCATAACTGTACAGCTCCCCAACTAAAATGCTTCCATTGTGGACCAGAATTCTGCAGCCAGATTTTTTACAAGACTGAGCCGACTATCTAACCAGCGAGCCCTGAGGTCCCGGCCCTTCTTCTTCTCCGGCAGCAGCGGCAGCTTCGGCAAGGGCGAGGACCAGCTCCAGGTGCTCGAAGCTGGCCTTGCCAAAGCCACCGCTGCTGGAGGATAGGAAGAAGGCAGGAATAGTTTGGAGGCAGCAGCCGCGATGCTGGGTCATGGCTGCCGCCCGATTCTGGGGCCTTGAGCCAGGGCTCCGAGCTGTAAGTCAGAGCCCGCAATCCAAGTCAAACAAGGCCCTTCTTGCTGCAAGTCAAATATGCTGTAAGTCAAGCGGCATGTAAGTCAAGTTTCCACTGTATCTGGAAGTACATTCCAAGTAGCATCATTGGCCCTCCATCAGCAGTTTGAATGAATCTTTAGTGGCCACTGCAGATTTGTGTCTAAGACTACTTTTATTTATTCAGCATTGATTGTGTTGACCACAATTGGAGTGGAACTTTAACATTTAATGTGTTTAACTGAATGGGAAGACAGAGGCTAATGTGTGTTCATGTATGTCAATGTGGATATTAACATGTTGATTATAACCTCCTCTCTCTCTCTCTCTCTCTCTCTCTCTCACACACACACACACACACACACACACACACACACACACACCATACCTTTTTTGTTTGTTTTATGGTCTTGCTTCCAGATGGGCTGTATACAGATGCAATAAATAAAATAATAAATATTTAATTTTGGAACCCAAAGCTATAAAAATCTTGAAGAAACAATTAGAGATGGGCACGAAATGAAAAACAAATCACTGTTTCATCGTTTCATTACATAGTGAATTGTTTCATTACGAAATGAAATAGTAGGATCTGTTTCATTAGTAAACAAAATGAAACACTATTTTCCCCTCTAGAAAGGAAACAATTCATTCTAGAGGAACCAAATTTAGTAGGTAGTTTCTTTGGACATTTTCCTTTAAGCACCCCAAATTTGGAGAGTTTTGGGGTTCAGGGGGCTGAGTTATTAAACTCCAAAGTGGGTCCACCCAGGAGAAAATAATTTAATTATTAAGGGAAGTGCTGAATCACTCCCCTGGAGGGGAAACGATGAAGCACTTATGAATCAATTACACTGCTATAGATGAATATTTACAGGTAAGTGATGTACGAATAAAAACTGTGTTAACACACAAAATGGCCTTTCTTTTAATTCGAATTTGTCCTGTCATGGTCTGTTGCATGATCTGGTCAAATGATCGATATCCTGTTCACATGCATATTGTTAAGCAACATACTTAGAACCTACATGAAAATGCATCAAAATGGTACAAAGATACGCTAACTCAATAGCCAAAAAAATCATTAAAAATAATAAAAGTCCATGAATTAAGTAGCACCACTGGACTCGGCTGGGGGGGGGCAAAGGCGGCACCAACAACATATATTTTCCTGACCGATGGGGTCACACATCAAAGTGGCATGAAAAAGCAGAATATAACATGGAATCCCCCAAAGAGTCCCCAACTTATCTGATTTGTTGTGGATCCAGCAGAAGAGAAGTGTGAGGAACCATGTACATTATCTGAACACAAACATAACAAAACAAAATAAGATTAAGCAGAGACAGTCGAGAAGCATTTCTGCTGTGTGAACACAGCTGCAGCTGAACATACCAAAGAAGACTGCTCCCCAACTCAGTAGCTGAGCCTGCTTTGCATTCAAAAGGCTCCGGCCTCAACTGGAGTGCTTCCAGATATGAGGGGGAAGAAATTCTAGAAAGCTATTGCTGGTCAGCATTGATAATGCTGGACTAGATGGACCAACAGGTTGATCTCATAAAGGACGGCTTCCCATGGTCTCCTATGTAACTGTTAATGGGCAACCTTGAGCCCTCCTTATTAATAAGCCATCCTTATTCCCCTCTCATCTTAAAATGGGATACCCCTTCAAATAGAAGTTTGTGTTCTGTTACATGTTGTGGGAGGCGGAAGGGGTTAGAAATACTATAAAGATATTTATCTCCATATAATTCCTCCTATGACCTCTGGCAGTTGGTTGCCCTGGCAACAGACAGTTATTCTCCAAGGATCAGCATTCCATGGACTACAAACTGTCATCCAACAAGAAGGTTCGTAAAGTGACATCCCCTCCCCAACCTCCTCCTGCAATTTATTTGGAAAGTCAATGTGCTCCCCCTCCAAACACACACACACACACACACACACACACACACACACACACACACACACACACACACACACACACAACAGCTTGAACTAAATGTTACAGCTGATGGACAGCTAATGGAAGTAGCAGTACCATGTTTCTTCCACAGCCAGGTCATCCTGTCCCTATAATATTATATGAGGCAAAATGTGTGCTGGGGCATTCTCATTTTCCCATTCCCATAAGGAGCAGCAGAAGAAGGGTAGGGGGTGCAGATACTTACAGGTGGTGACATGGCTTCACCCATGACACCTTTTTAAATATTGCTGCCAGCCGTGGTTAGTATGTGCTCTCAAATCACATCTGACTTAACGGTAACTGTAACAGGGTTTCCAAAGTGTATTTTAAGACCATACCAGTTGTAATACTAGCCACATGTAAACCTTAATGTGTTGTTCCTGTGTTGAAAGACATGTTTAAGGTGTTACAAATAATGTTTTCATATCTGTTTTCACTTAGACTCTGATTGCTGTAAGCAAAATGATATAAAAATGTTCATCAGGTCATACAGAGAGCTGATATTATATATTGTAGAGCATAGGGACTCAAGAGGTAAGAAATACTGTGAACTGGACTATTTTTCTCATTTCATGCCTTGAATATACGTAATCCTAATGTTTATGTCTACCTAGTGGGAACAATGTAATTCTGTATCTAACTAGTGGGGATAAAATAGATTGATGGACCATTGTTAGATACAGAATGAATGATCTAGCTGATTGAAGTATATGTACTTTTGAGGAAAGCATACCTTCTTGAAATGACTGCACAAGATATAGAAAAACTAGAAAGTTCTTTTTCTGCAGACTATTCAACTGAAGGGTAAAGAATTACTATTTTAATTAAGCCAAAACTCTTTTAAATCTTTTTTTACAGTATCCTGCTTTTTTGTAGCTTTTTATTTCACGACAAGTTGACCTATCACTGTGATTCCAACTTATTCAAAAATTGTTTTAAAATGCTACTAAGCATACTGTATTTCATGATTCTCAGAAGAATTTGTTAAAAACCATTCCTGTTCTTGGGTGGTTGCCAGTGAAAGTAGGGAGAATATCAGTTTCCCTAATTGTAGAAATCTTGTAGAAACAGACAATGCCATGGAATTTAAGAGGGGGTGAGTAATGCTTTGAATTAGGGATGGCTAATGGACAAAGATAAGTAGGCATTCTTCTGCCCAGTCATGAGTCACCTATACCCTGAATGTTACCATTCATTCTTCATTGTAGGCTGCTCCTACTTCTAGGCTCTCATATGTGACCAATTTATGTTCTAATACCACTGGCAACTTCAAGAGTACTACACAAGTGCTCTGGAATGTTCGTCTTCCTCGTTATTTGACACAACTACTTATCTGATCTGCCAGCTGAAAAAAAAAGTATAACCCTTGCTTCCACTCAAATAAAGGTTGAAACTAGAGTTGGGCATGAAACCAAAATATAGTCTTTTGTTTCATTTTGTTTCATTAAAAAATACTGTAATTTTAAAAATAATTTTTGGAACAAAATGAAATGACATGATGTGTCACTCTATAAAATGGATTCTCTGGATCATAGAGGCACCAAATTTGGGGGGGTAACTTCTTTGGACTCTTCCCTTTAAGTCCCCTAGATCTGGAAAGGTTTGGTGTTCAGGGGGCTGAGTTATTAAATTCCAAAGGTGTTCCCCAGGATAAAATTATTTCTAATTGAGTCAGGAAGCTGCAACTCAATAAGAAATGATTTTCTCCTAGGTGGACCCACTTTGGAGTTTAATAACTCAGCCCCCTGAACCCCAAACCTCTCCAAATTTGGGGGTTAAAGGAAAGAGTCCAATGAAGCTACCCACCAAATTCGGTACCTCTGGGATGAATTGTTTCATTTCTAGAGGAGGGAAATTGTGTTTTGTTTCATAATGAAATGTCCTGCTATTTCATTTTGTAATAAAATGATGAAACAATGTTTCATTTTTCATTTTGTGTCCATCTCAGTTGAAATGACAACCTTCAGGACATCAGGGCCACTGTAACAAAGGTAGGGAGGTGAAAAGGGGTGCTTCGGAGGAGATGAGGGCTCTCTCTTTTACTGACAGCCAGTCTAAGAAAAAGAAGGGGAGTAAAGACAAATAAACAGGAGAAATGTTCATCCCTTCATATTTGTTGTGGTCTTTGGAGTGGTTGAATATGAAGGGATGAATATTAAATTAAATTTAATATTTAATATTTGTCAAATTTGTTTTATTTGTCCCCATCTCCAGACACAATACCAGGTTGTGCAGTGGTCCAGAGTGGTGTCCAATCCAGCTCTTTACCACTCTTGTTTGTTTATATTTTTATAGATACCTCACAGTTTCAAATGGTACAAGACTGTCCCCTTTTCCCCAACATCTATCTGTCTGCTGCTTCCACACGGACCCATTTTGCCATCTCTACTTTGCTCTTCTCTCAACTACTCCATATGCGTTTCCCTGCCATTGTAGATTTGGAACTTTTACCTCCTTTCTATCTTCATTCATCACACAGAGGAATGATTCCTTTAAAAAAAACTGTATTTAAGGTCACACATTCAACGTTTGTGATCATTAAAGGGGGGACCAAACCAGCAGTAATGCCCATCTCTATTTAAGCTGTGAACATAACTTCAGAGGGAGCACAGCAGCATTGAACACAAGCTGATTTCATGTACTCTGAATTGCCTTTTGCATTGACAGGAACACATCTCAGTTAAGCTTCAGTTTTTTTCTGACATTGATGTCAAGTACTAGTTTAGCCAGTTCAGATGGAAAGAATTTGGGTGTCATCAACACAGTGGTGACCTCAAAACTGCAAACTTCTCCCAGCAGTTTCTTGCATACATGAAATAGTATGGAAATAGAACTGAACTTTGTGGGATACCAGAGCCCAAAAGCTAGGGCATCAAACTGGAGTTCTTAGCATTACTTTGTTAGATTTCCCATCCACATAGGACTCAACCAACTTCTAAACAATGCCTGTAAATCCCATCCCAATGATGTGACCCAGAAGGATATCATGGACAATGGCACCAAAAAGCCACTGGAGGGTCTAGAAGAGGTAAGAATGACACATTTCCACAGTCCTGTTCCTGCTCCAAAATGTTCACCAGAGTGATTAAAGCTGCATCCATGCATTAGCCGGATCTGACGCCAAACTGGAGTATCCTGATTATCAAGAAACTCCCTTTTTATGCGTACAATTTAATTCATATACAGTAATTGCTTGAGGTTTACACCTGCCTAATATACCTGTATCTATCCTCTTTTTTTCCTTTCCATTCCTTTCCTTTTCATATTGTTTCACTGTACTGCAAAATTCTAAGAAGGGAAAATACTGAGAGGTAAGTGGGTGTATTGATTTGTGAAGTGTAAATTTGGATCAAACTGTGAACTGAATGAACTGATAGCCATTCTCCCTCACTTCTTGCTGTCACTGGCATAGCATATGAGAGAGATGCCCAGATTTTCATGGATAGAAAGTCAGCAGGCTTCTAGGAATGGCATAGTCAAAGCTGCTTCCTGACATCAAATAAATATTGACAGGGTTATGAATGAGGATTATGAGGCCTGATGTAACTAGATAGTTTAAGTGACAGCTAAAAGCATGTGAAAAGAAGTGTGCTATATTTCTGAATAAAAATGTGTAATCCTATTTATAAAGATGAGCAGGAAAGGTACAGTATTTCTAACTCTAAATATATTCATGGAATATATCTTGATTTAGAATTTGAACTGCTTGGATTGCTATGTGTCAGTTCCTTGCTGTCAATCATTTCTGCTTTATAGAACTTTCTGGTGTTTGATTGATAGAGCTTGACGCAACACATCAGAATTGCAAAGAGTAAATAAAGCTAGTGGGTTAAAAGGGAAGGGTGAAATATATTTATTATAGAAACAAAATTAAACTTTCTTTTCACTTAATGGGACAACATGAAAAAGAAATAGAAACCCACATACTGTATGTATATAAATGAACTGAGAGCTTCAAATGTCGATGCAAAATAGCATGACTTTGTTAAAGCTGATAATGGATCTATGAACAAGAAAGAAAGAAAGAAAGAAAGAAAGAAAGAAAGAAAGAAAGAAAGAAAGAAAGAAAGAAAGACAGACAGACAGACAGACAGACAGACCAGCCTCATGGAGACAACCACCTGATCCAATAGTGGCCAATCTAAAGCCTTCTTAAATTGGGATAATGTTTTCTATGGCATTAGAGTATACAAGCAGACGAGGGGAGGCAGCAAACATATTTTTAAAATATCATATGGTTAAACTTTATACAGAGTATAAGTACTTTTCAAACTTATGTATCTATTACCCACCTTTTTAAAAATGTAATCAGATATAAAGGGTTCTTGGGATCATATGAAGTCTTAAGGGCAATGAATATTCCTTGAGATTAACCACCACCGCCGCAAACAGATTTCCACATATTCATATTTTACTAATCAGATTTGCAATTTAAACCTGCATTTACCTCCTGGTGACAAACCACACACATCTAGATGCAACAACAACAACAACAACCCAAGTTCAATCAATAGGTCCAAAAGTTTATGCTCTATTACAAACAGATATATTTCACTACTAAGGTAACCCCTTTAAAAATGTTTAAGCTCCAGTTTGATTCTCAGGTGCAATCTATCGTGCTACCCCAAAATCATGAGAAAACGTTCCCAGGAGAATAAGGACAGTGACACAAGTGCTACCTAATTTGTCATACCGAAAATAAGTTACTTACCAGGACATATTTGAGAATTGATGAGAACAAGCTAGTCTCCAGATTTATATGAGCTGATTACAAACCAGTCTTAATGATAGCCAAACAAGACCCATGTGGGAATTTAGAAAATATTTACCTCTATTTAACTAAATTCATATCCAGTTGGCTGCAGTGGGTAGAGTAAGGCACTAGGACTCAGGACACCTGGGTTTGATTCCCTGACTTTGCCATGGAAACCCACTGGGGCTTGGAACTGGTAAAATCACTCTTTAAATGCCTCACTTCACCTTGAAACACTACTAGTATCACAATACATCAATTCTGAGTTGACCATAAATAACGACAGATGCAAAAAAGAGGGACAAGTATATCCCCCAAACAACAGCAGAATGTTTTTCTTCACAGCCTATCCCTTTACTCTCTCTATTCCAGTGGTAAGAAATATATACACAAGTGTTCTAGCTATGGCCATTTCCTATACAGCCTGATCTGGCAATGTTTATCCATGCCTAGATTGCTTCATTGTTAGATGACTACTGTGAACTCTACACTTGAAGCAATTCCAGAACTTTTGGGCGGCCCAAAATTCAGACTAGTGTGCTATGCATTAACATAATCATACTACTACAATACTAAAGAATACTAATTCCCCAAAATAAATAACCATCATTATGTATCTTGTAATGATACTGCTCAATATCATTAAAGAGAAATAATCAGCATGGAATTCAGAGAAATGTGTATAAACACAAAGTCATTGTCGTAAAGTATTCCACACAAAAAGTCATATGCTATATCTATGCTCATGCTACAATTATACAATTTTGTGGTCTTCTATTCCACTGTAACCCTCTAATAAGCAAAACAGGTACCAATTCTTTATTTATATGCAGTACTGGGCTGAAAGTAATCAAATACAGTGGTACCTCAGATAACAACTGCCCCGGATAACAAATAATTCAGATAACAACTGCAAATTTCCGGGTATAGGACTGCCTCTGATAATGAATTTTCCCTATGGGCTGCCTCGGATAACGAATCACAATTACTAAGTATAGGTCTGCCTCGGATAACGAATTTTTCCTATGGACTGCCTTGGATAATGAGTTTCCAGCATGCATCAGTAAAAAACAGTTTTCCCGGGTGGCATTGCATCTGTACCTTTAAAGTGCACTTTATAAAGAGTTTTGAGCAAAAAACCAGGTGCCTGTGCCTTTTTCCTAGGCTCCAGAATGGATTAAATGGTTTTTCATTCATTTCTATGGGAAACTGCATTTCGGATAACAACGTGTTTTGGATAATGACTAACCTCAGAGAATGAATTACCGTTGTTTTCAGAGGTACCACTGTATACACCAATATGATTTATCCTATTGAATCAGAGTGATTCAGAAAGGCTTTATAGGACAGAAATGTTTTCTAGTAATACAGAATTCTGGAGAAAGGTTACTGACTTTTAATATACAGTATACACGTTTATTTGAATATGAATATTTCACAGAGAGTGGGTTATACTCTGGAAACCTCAAGTCCACCTTTCTTCAGTTTCAGAAAGTAGAGATGGGCACGAACCAGAAAACTCATGGTTCGGGTTCGTCTGGTTCGGGCCCACCCTTGGTTCAGTTCGAGTTCAGGTTTGAACGATTTTTTAAAAAAAAAATCATTCAAACCTGAACCAGTTCGGTTCTTCTTACCAGCGGCAGCAGATCAGTGGTGGCTGCGGCGGATCCTAGCCCCTTCAGCCGCCTCACTGACTCTCCCACAAATCTCAGGTAAATCTTGGATTTTTGTTTGATTTTTATTTAATTTTTTTTTTACTTCCGGGTTCAGGCCCCACACTACAGCTGTAGCGCGGGGCTTTGTTTGTTTTTAATTATCTTTCAGCACCGACTGTGTGGCCCCTGTGGCCCGGTCGGCACTGGGTTTTTTTTAATTATTTTTAAAAAGATTTTAGGGTGCCGACCAGGCCACCCCTGGGGCCCAGTCGGCGCTCCTTTTTTTTAATTTTGATTTTGATTTTATTTTAATTGGTGTTTTTTTTACTGCTGACCACGTGGCCACGCTACAGCTGTAGCACGGCCATCGGATTTTACTTTTCCTGGTCGCTGTCACTGAAGCCAGGAAGACTGGAACTGTGGACCAGCACCAGGTAGAAGACATCTCTACCCCCCACCCCATTAATGAAACAAACATAACCAAACCAATTTTTCTCTGTTTTTTTTCATTTTGTTTATATTTACCCCAAGGGTTGTTATTCATTTTATTACATAACGGAACGAATAAATAATAAGCCCATCTCTATCAGATAGTACTACTCAAACTTATTTCAGCTCACTGCTAGTATCTATAGTCTAATCAACTCAGAGTCGCTGTGGGGGAAACAAGAGGGAAAGAATCCATTTATCTGGCCAAGTGCCATCACTGAGGTTGGCATAAGCTCTGAAAGGGAAGCTGTTATATATAACTCTGAGCTCCTAGAATGAAGTTCCTGATCAGGTAGCACACTAACAAAAGTAAAGCATGGTGCTTTTCATCCAAACCAATTGGATCAGACTGTAGATATGGATATATGACTTGAAGAGAGATACCCACAATGATTATTGTTATAACAGAGAAAGTCCTAACATACAGGTTTCTTGTTTGATTGTCACATGTTTTACATGCATGGGCCACAAATTCAATACTTTCATGTATTTCTTTTCCAGAACAAGTGACACATTAATGTGATATATATTTAGTAGTGTAGTCTTGTCTTCTTCCCCCCCCCACACACACACACAAAATCTGTTTACTTAGATCAAAAAGGGAAAGGAAAGGCGGATTCATTTTCTACACTCTGTCCTCCATGCTTTATCCTGGTAAGCTCGACTCTATCACACCACCAAAGAGGAACACAGTCGTGTGTTCTACGTATCAGGGTTGGGTAATGCTTTTATCAGACCACCACCCTTAAAACGGGCATTTTCAAGTTTGCAGGTCCCTTCATCATTAAAGGTGATCATTGTGGCTAGATATTGATAGTCACAGGATCTGAAGTCAGATTTCAGTTCCATGATGGGGACTACCACCTTGAACATTCAGCATGACCTGTGGGGTTTTCATTTTCCGGGGATGTAAAACACTCTAGAGTTGCTCAGCTACCTTCAAACTGCACTGCCAACCAAGAATAGGGGCTAACAGATATTCCTCCCCATACAGACCCACTTGCAAGCTTTTGAGGTCACAACCTCTTCATCAGGCATGGAATTACAAAAGACTGGAAGGAAGAGTGATGGACAAAAGGAGAATGGGTTGATTATTTCCCATCAGTCTTCCCCCTACCGTTTGAGCGCCAAGCTCACATACCAATTTTCTGCCTTTTTAAAAAGACCTAAAATAAAAGTAATGCCCCGATTCACAATTTGGTTTTGTACATTGTTTGTTGATCAATGCAGCCAAGTTCTATAGCTCATCGTGGCTTCTCAGCATTGGCACACATTCTTGGTGGCCTGTCACCTAATATCTCTACAAGAGTGTAACAACACTATGTGCAACCATGTCCTTCCACCTCTACTGTTTCATATTCAACAAGACTCCCCACAGATGTTTGTGAAACATCTTCTGAGCATCATCTTTCAGTTGTTTCCTAGAGTCTCCTTTTTTGCCCCATTTCTTGCTCCATGAATGCAACTTTCATTGTTGTTCTCCCCCACCCCCATGTCTCCTGGCTCTTCCTTCCCAAACAATTTTCCTGAGTTCAGGAAAGAAGGAGAGAAACACCTGGGGTGTTATTGAATCTTACACTACCCTGGATTGGGAGGACCTGCTGTGAGTGAAAATTGCCAGGGCCATGTGGCTCATTTCCATCACAGCAGGTGTCATGAGAAAAGCAAAAGGGAGAGCCTGGTGTGTCGCAGCCCTTGGTGCCAGTTGTAGCTGGCAACTACTATTAAGAGCCTCGGCTCCGCTCATGACATGAAGTCACTTCCCATCTCCCTCCCATCTGACAAAGAAGTAGGGGGTGGGGGTTGCTGTCTAAAGCTACGCATGCAGAGCTCAGCATGGTCTTTTCAAAGACTCTCAGCAATAGGCATCTCTTAACGCATCGAGATTTCTCAGCAAGCCTTGTGCAGTTCACTGTAGCCTAGGAAATCAGGTATGACACAAGAAGATTGACATATCCAGAGAAAGCTGTAGGCATACATGGTGTTCATTAATGGAAGCATGCCTGCTGTGAAATTTGTCAGAATCATAGCAGGCCTCAAATAAACCATCAGAATTACAGCAGGCAAGGAATTCTCTCTTGAATAAGACAATGGGGCTTAAGTGATCAAAATTATCAGTTCTTACACTGCCCAATCCTCAGCTGCTTAATTGGACTTGGACTTCTCTTATGCTTTATCATCACCTAAATTGTCCAACAGACAATGTAAAATCATTGGGGGGGGGTTAGTTTCTTAATTTTAAAAAATGCAAGCAAATGCATCTGTATCAAACAAATCTACACAACCCCTGACCCATCAAACCGATCCTTCCACATGACCTATTTGCCAGAGCCTACCATGAAGTTAATTGACTTTGGGGTCCATGTAGAGCTGCAGAAGAACTGAAGCAGTACTCACGTAGACCAGAAGGTAAAACTTTTTACTGCAGGTAAAACTGTGCCTCTTACCTTCTGTTAACATGCTGCTGATCTGCCCTTCAGTATGTTACACAGAGGACATGGTTTAGCTTAAGTTGAAGAATGGAGGTTGGATTTCATTCAAGTCCTTCAATCTTCCCTCCAACTGTTACCAAGATCCTTGCCAGGTTCTCGGAAATTATTGGTAAGCTGGATTCAGCTTAGTTGGATCATGATCTGTACCAGCCTTCCTTCTATGAAGGATGATGTTGCAGAATTTTGATTTTCTAGTAAAACTCCTTTCACTATGCAGTAGAAGTGCAGAGACCCACAGAGGGGAAGAGCTACAAGGTCCCCAGAGTTCAACCCTTGACCATTAACTTACAGTCTCAATAACTCATTCTGAGACATTTGTAGTAAAAAAAAAATTGCTTTACTTACAGTTGCTTGAAATTACAGACTTCAGTCAAAACCATCTTCCCTTCCAATGCTAGTACATTGTTTATACAGACTCCTGATACAAGAAGCCTTTAGGGCTTTCCCTTTCATTCTTCAGTTGCTGATGCAGTATGAAACTCATGACCTACCGAGTCCTCCATTTAAAAAAAAAAAGTTCAGAAGGAACTTGACTGTCCTGAATCTGATGCTTAAACTGTGGACTCTGTAGGAGATTTTGCAATACTTGGTAAGCAGAATCTAAAGTTTGGCAAGATCGTCTTCCTAAAGGATACTTCAGGTACTTTTCACTACACCAGTGGGTATGAAAGATATCTGAAATGTGATTACTGTATGAACTTACAACATGTGTGCCTTTTTTTCTGTTTCCAGATATCTCTGAAGATACTCAGTCTTCCAGGTGAGTTTTTCTGGGAATTGAGTCATGGCAACTAGACTTCTTTTCCTTGAGAGATTAAAACGTTTCACTGCTCATCCAAACAGCTTTGTCAGTCTGAAGAAAACTAGTTGCGAGCCCTTCATTTTATAGCTCACTTTGACCTCTTATCACCCTGGTCTGAAATAGGCTCATAAGATGAACAATGGCCTGAATGGGTTCGTTAGGTAGACAACAGACTCAGTAGCCTTAAGGTGAACAATGGCCAAAAGTGCTGAAACCCATAAAGTATGAGTTGTTAGCTATGCCCTTGGTGGTGAAGGTGTGGAGTATTTTTGATTTGTCTAGGTATTTTTGAAATTACAGCCTGATAAGTCGCAGATAGACTGTGCCTGAGGCCCCCACCTCTGTTAAGACATGGGTTTTGAATGCTCACATGAATGGCTTCCCTGACCCCTCTCTCAAACTACCTATCTTCTCTGTCTAATATGTGTACATCCTCATCTTTGAATGAGTGCCCTTTGTCCTTCAAGTGGAGGTGTACTGCTGATTCTGGTCCTGAGCTGTTGCCCCTCCTATGTTGGGCCATCCTTCTGTTTAACGGCTGTTTAGTTTCTCCAATGTAGAGGTCTGCACACTCCTCACTGCATTGGACCGCATATACTATATTGCTCCTTTTGTGTTTTGGTATCGGGTCCTTTGGGTGGATGAGTCACTACCTTAGTGTGTTTCTGGGATTGAAATAAACAGGGATGTGGTGTTTGCCAAAAATCCTTTTAAGCTTTTTAGAACACTCCAGCCATGTAGGGAATGACCAGGTTATTCCATTGGGTCTCAGGCTGATCCCTCATTCTTCTGGGTCGGCACACTGCTTTGCTGAAGGCCCACTTTGGCTATCCACAGGCCCTAAGCGCTTTCTTCAGGTGCCTGTCTTCCTTCTTCTTGGTGTAGTGGTTAAATGCCTATCGTCGTAGTTCAGTCGTTCAGTTATGTCCGACTCTTCGTGACCCCATGGACCAGAGCTTGCCAAGCCTTCCTATCCTCCACTGCCTCCCGGAGTTTTGTCAAATCCATATTGGTTGCATCAATGACACCGTCCAACCATCTCATTCTCTGCCGTCCCCTTTTCCTTTTGCCTTCAATCTTTCCCAGCATCAGGGACTTCTCCAAGGAGTCCTCTCTCCTCATGAGGTGGCCAAAGTACTGGAGCCTCAGCTTCAAAATCTGTCCTTCCAGTGAACACTCAGGGTTGATTGCTTTCAGGATGGATAGGTTTGATCTCCTTGCAGTCCAGGGGACTCTCAAGACTCTCCTCTAGCACCACAGCTCAAAAGCATCGATTCTGTGGCGATCAGCCTTCTTTATATTCCAGCTTTCACTTGCATAAATCACTACTGGAAAAACCATAGCTTTGACTATCCTGACCTTAGTTGGCAAAGTGATGTCTCTGCTCTTTAGGATACTATCTAGGTTTGCCATTGCTTTCCTCCCAAGAAGCAGGTGTCTTTTTATTTTGTTGCTGCAGTCGCCATCTGCAGTGATCAAGGAGCCCAAGAAAATAAACTCTGTCATTGCCTCCATTTCTTCCCCTTCTATTTGCCAGGAGGTGATGGGACTGGTGGCCATGATCTTAGTTTTTTTGATGTTGAGCTTCAGCCCATTTTTTAACTCTCCTCTTTCACCCTCATTAAGAGGTTCTTTAATTCCTCTTCACTTTCTGCTAACAGAGTAGTATCATCTGCGTAGCTGAGGTTGTTGATATTTTTTCCGGCAATCTTAATTCCAGCTTGTGATTCATCCAGACCTGCCTTTCGCATGATGTACTCTGCATATAAGTTAAATAGGCAAGGTGACAGTATACAGCCTTGTCGTACTCCTTTCCCAATTCTAAACCAGCCAGTTGTTCCATATTCAGTTCTGACGGTTGCTGCTTGTCCCACATATAGATTTCTTAGGAGACAGATAAGGTGGTCAGGCACTCCCATTCCTTTAAGAACTTGCCATAGTTTGTTGTGATCCACACAGTCAAAGGCTTTGGCATAGTCAATGAAGCAGAAGTAGATGTTTTCCTGGAACTCTCTGGCTTACTCCATAATCCAGCGCATGTTGGCGATTTGATCTCTGGTTCCTCTGCCCCTTCGAAATCCAGCTTGTACTTCTGGAAGTTCTCTTTCCACATACTGCTGAAGCCTGCCTTGTAGAATTTTGAGCATAACCTTGCTAGCGTGTGAAATGAGTGCAACTGTGTGATAGTTGGAGCATTCTTTGGCGTTTCCTTTCTTTGGGATTGGGATATAGACTGATCTTTTCCAGTCCCCTGGCCACTGCTGGGTTTTCCAAATTTGCTGGCATATCGTATGCAGCACCTTTACAGCATCCTCTTTTAAGATTTTAAAGAGTTCAATTGGAATGCTGTCACCTCCACTGGCCTTGTTGTTTGCAATGCTTTCTAAGGCCCACTTGACTTCACTTTCCAGGACCTCTGGCTCCAGGTCAGCAACTACACTATCTTGTACAGCAGGTAAAACTGTGGTCATGACCTGGGGTTCAATCCCCGATAGCCAGCTCATGGTTAACTCAGCCTTCCATCCTTCTGAGGTCAGTAAATTGAGTACCCAGCTTGCTGGGGGGAAGGCAATATGTAGCCTGCATAAATAAACTGTAAACCGCCCTGGGACTACTTGAAGTGATATGAGCCGGTATATAAGCAGAACACTTTGATTTCTGTGGAGGTGGGGATGCTCTCTGCTCTGTGGTTTAGGGTCCTGATGACTCCTAATTTGTGTTGTAATGGATGGTGGGAGTCAAAGAATAAGTACTGATCGGTGTGCGTGGGTTTCCTGTAAACTTCTACTCCCATGCCATGGTGGGATCTGATGATGACTGCATAATCCAAGAAAGCCAGCCTGTTGACTTGGGTGTCTTCCCTACTGAACTTAATATTAGGGTCCATCGCATTAATGTGGTCTGTAAAGGCCAGGATTTTCAATATTAAATTAAGATCTCACAATGTTTTTGACATGCGGTTTTGTTTCCTCTCTCTGAGTCTGAAATCCCACTCAAAATCTCATTTTGAAGTTATATAAATAGACACCTTCAGGAAGAAGATAAATTGAAAATGGAATCTCGTATTTGTGGCACATTAAATATGTTGCCAAAGAATTTTGTTGCAACTCAGCTGGAAGGCCTAATGAAAAAGCATCAGATAATTTGCTAAAGGAATGAATACTGAAAAGCAAAAAGGCAGTTTCCGTAATCTTCACTGTTAGGCAGGACGGCCAAACACATTTTGCTGCCTGACTGAAAGAGATGTGGTCCACCAAGCTTCTAGTTCCATTTGCAAAAGCACATAAAGTTGGCAATGAAAATAAATTCAGTGCTGATGAGGAATACCATCTCCCACTTTGCCTAACCAGGGCCCCTCCAAGGGAATACAAACTGTGTGGAACACCCATTTGCCTACCAGTAGAAGAAAATGGCCAGACGTCAGCCAATGTAGCCATCGCCACCTATCATCAGTTGCCAAAGGTCACTGCATCACAGTGCCTATAATGATATGGCTGGGACTACGTCTCCTCCGGAGAAAAAGTCATATCTGCATGGCAGCAGCAGACTGGCCATCTGCACCTTGCCACATTTGAGCAGCAGTCCAGGTGCTGTAGGCGCCTGGAGTAAAAACTGGCAAACCAGTATTCCTGCCAAGAAAACTCCATGGAGATGAGGTCACGAAGAGTCGGTCACGACTGTAACAACGCAACACACACACACACACACACACACACACACACACACACACACACACACACACACACGTTTAAAAAATCTCTCCTCCCCCCCCCATTGGAAGGAAAGTTTTTAAAACTTATTTTTTTAGAAAATCACCCATGCCAATCAGCTGTATCAATGCCAATCAGCTATAGCACAGGACTGGCTGAGGGTGCGTTTTGAAAACAAGTGCTGGGCCCACGCTACAGCTGATTGGCACACACACACCTCACATTACATTGAGAAGATTTAACTGCATTCTGGAAGAAGTGAAGTAATGCTTCCAATGGCATAAAAATAATTAGTCAGAAATAGAATGCAAGTACAGAAGGATCCCCATATCTGTGGGACTAATATCTGCAGTCTAACTTATCCACAGTTTGTTTCAGCCCAATATACAGCATATAAGGACATCCTATTGGAGCCTTTGTCCTTTCTCCTTGTCTGTTGTAAATAGGGTTTCCTTGTACTTGCAGTTTCAGAGATCCAGGGTAGATTGCGAAAGCATTTCCCCCTTTGCACATAAAGAGGTCCTACTAGATCTATTTTATTTCCAGTGTAAACTAGTTGTCTCCTTTTTCACCTTGGCAGTGGCTTTAAAAGCTCTCTGGCAGACATAAATTCAGAAATCTAATTATAATCGTCTGTACTACCCTTAAAAGTTACAGCACTTTTATTAAAAAACAAATGCCTTGTTAGTTCCAGAAACATACAAAAAAGGAAGATGCCATTTAGAAATACTGCAAGTAGAGATCCTTGCATAGAATTCCCCTTGACAGATTTTACTACATGTACACTCAGTAAACTAAATCTGTCTGTCTGTCTGTCTAGTGGCAAGCCACTATTCTAGTTCGTTTACACTATGTATACATTTTTATAAAACATCCAAAGTCAAAACAACCCCTAACCCTGGAATGCCTGCCTCATCATAAACACAAGAAAACCCTCAACTAGAGCATATTAAAACTACTGTAATGGTATGTGGAAAAGCCATCATTTGAGTGTCAATTAGCAGTAAGTACAGTGGTACCTCTAATTACGAGCAGCTCTACTTACGAGCAAGTCGATTTAAGAGCAGAAAACCATTGGCGTTTTAACTGCTGCCTTGCAAATTTTAGATGTGGTCTGCTCTACTTACAAATGTTATTTATTTATTTATTTATTTATTAGATACAGCTGCTCTACTTACGAGTTGTTTGACTTAGGATCATGCTTTCGGAAAAGATTAAACTTGTAAGTAAAGGAACCACATCTAAATGTGATCTTGATTATTGTAAAATGGTTCACTGGATATATTCGGAGTACACAGTACTGTATATACTGCCTTATACTGTGTCCATGTGCAGGCTGTGTGTACCTGTCAATCTTTGAAATTTCTAGTCATTTTAAAGGCTACTGCAGATTTAGATGGAAAAACCTAGTTAGAGTTGCAAAGACTGCCAATCTGATGAGGTGCATATTAGAGATGGGCACGACCAGGAAAAATGACGTTTCGAGTTGTCGTGTGTCGGAGCCGTCCCGTTTCGGCTCGTTTCCGTTTGTCGCGAAATTTTTCAAAAATTTGTCATTTCGTTTGTCAGTTTTTCATCTGTCGTTAGTACTGGTTTAGGGGGGGAGGGTAGCGGGCTCCTGGAGGCACCTCTCTGGGGTGGGTGCCTCCTCTGGCCCGCTATGAAGGGAAGGCATTTAGCAGGCTCCTGGAGGCACCTCTCTGGGGTGGGTGCCTCCTCTGGCCCGCTACAAAGGGAAAAGTACGTGTGTAGCCATTGTGTTTGCGTATGCGTACCAAGTGGCACTGGCAGAGGCACCTCTGTTTTGAGTGCCTCTACTCTGACTCACTAAGAAGGACAGCGTACTGGCATACTGGCATACTGGTGTACTGGTGTACAGTGCACTTGGGCTGGGGAGCAAAGTGAGAGAGGATCCCTCTGGGTGCCCTCTGGCTCACTAAGAAGGGAAGTGTACTTGCGTAGTAGTGCAATGCGAGTACAGATCTGGCTTAGGGTTGGGGTTAGGGCAAGGGCTAG
>JAHTLZ010003518.1:22015804-22054965 GCA_023846285.1 Phrynocephalus versicolor
AGAGAGAGCGAGATCTGGGGCCTATTTAGGGCCGCGCCGGGCTGAATTGGCCTCTTTTCCGGCGCGGCCTTCGAGGAGAGCGGACGGGCGCGGCGGAGCGGCGGAAGAGAAGAGGAGGCGACCACGTGGCCGGGATTAGAGCGGACGGGAGTGGCGGAGCGGCGGAAGAGAAGAGGAGTGCGACCACGTGGCCGGGATTGAGCGGACGGAAGCGACGGAGCGGCTGAAGAGAGGAAGAGCGGGACCACGTGGCCTGACTGCGGGGGCCAGCGCGGACGAACAGCGACCAGCGCTTCCACGCGGAAGAGGACCAGCGGGGAAGAGCTCCAGGAGCCGGCGACGACCCGGAGCGGGCAGCAGCGGTTGCGGGGCCTGACCCGCGAGGTTTGGGGGCGCGGTTTCCCCGGACAGGAGGCACAGGAGCCTCGGGGAGGGAGAGCCCCAACGGGTGGCGGGCGGGCGGCCTACCGTGGTAGGCGGCAGCTGTGGGGAATAAAGAGGGAAGCCCGGCCACGCAAGCGCTGCACAGGCAGGGAATAGGCTTGGCGCCGAGCACATACCTAGACTAACAGATACAGCCATGGCGCCAAGGGCTAAATCTGGTGGCC
Source organism: Phrynocephalus versicolor (assembly GCA_023846285.1). Classification (NCBI taxonomy): domain Eukaryota; kingdom Metazoa; phylum Chordata; class Lepidosauria; order Squamata; family Agamidae; genus Phrynocephalus; species Phrynocephalus versicolor. The sequence continues at coordinate 22,016,413 of JAHTLZ010003518.1, forward strand.
GCAAGGGCAAGGGGCCTGCGAAAAGGCCAGCCCCCCAGCCACCGTCCTCCGGCTCCGACTCGGAAGGGGAGGAGCTGGCTTTATTAGAAAGCCTCATGACTAGGATGGAGGCAATTGAGGCAGGCGCGGCCCCAGCACTGGCCACTGCAGGGGAAGCAGGCGCGGGCCCAGCATTAGCCACTGCAATGGAGGCAGGCGCGGGCCCAGCACCGGCCGATGTGGCGGCGGAACAGGGACCGGGTGCTGACCCGGGCGACGGTTCCGCTAGTGCGGCGGACGCTGACCAAGGATCTGGTGCCACTGGGGCGACGGAGGGAGGCCAACAAGCACACTCCACGGCTCAGAGGGATCAGACCCGGGAGGCTGATAGGGCGGCCAAAGCCAAGAGGCGTGCTCGGATTAGGGATATCATAACAGTACTTTCATCCCGCATGGACAGGTTCGAGGGCAGACAGAGAGAGGCCGTCGTCGGCGGATCGGCGGCAGGGACCTCTGAAGCCGCGAGGAACACCGCACACCTGAGGGCCATGAACGTAGCGGCCAGGGGGGCGCCAGAGGAGCAGCCCAGCACATCGCGTTCGGCGGGCCCAACGGCGGCTAGGCCGGGTGAGTCCCAGGCGGTTACGGGCCCCGCGTTTGGGTCGGGGGGGTGGCCATGGGGACAGCCACAGGCGCCAGGATTGCCGGGAGGGCCGGGTGCTCACATTCCCTGCAGTATAAGCGGGCTCGCTACCGCGAATAACACCCAGGTGCCACCTGGGGGGCTCAGCGGGTGGGTGCCACCAGGACCCACTATCCTTGTAGGCCCCAACACAGGCCCAACAGCGTTAGGCAGCCAGTCGAACCCCCCTCCCCCCGCCATTTCATGCCCATCGGCCTCAGGGGCCCCCCAACCAGCTACCTCAGGAGGATGGATGGGGGCTGGGGGTCAGCTTCAAGCCCAGCTCCCCGCAAACCAGGGACGCCCAGGCACCGCAGGGGGATTGCTGGGGATAGGGGGTCAGTTCCATGCCCAGCTCCCCGCAAACCCAGGACAGCCCCCGGCGAACCAACTCCAAGGTCAGGCCCCACCAGGGCAGGGTCCGTGGGTCAGCACTGCGCAAGCCGGGGTCGGGGGACAAATTGGAGCAATCCCGGTCGGGGGTCAACTAGGAGCAGTCCCGGTACATGCTATTCCATATGGTGATCAAGCCCTCCCGTTGGGGGGGGCACCTAGCCCCTGCCACGACGGAGCGAATACTAAGAGGCGAATATGTTGACTTATTCAGCCTCCTTAACACGGAGGTGGAGATTAAAGATGGGGACAAGGAAGATGACAGGGACAAGGAACGGCGCCAAAAGAGGAGGCCGGACAGGACATGGAATAACTGGTTACCCGCCTATTCCATTTATATGTCGGTCATAATCAGGGCCCAGCCATGGCGGGCCCAGGCCCTAGTACAGTACCAAGACCTAATATTCAAGGCCTTCACCGACTTCCCGGGGCAGACATGGCTGCTCTACGACGAGCAATTCCGGAAGAGGGCGGCCATGGACCATACCTTACGCTGGGACGTCCCCCTGACGTCACTGTGGCTGCAAATAATGACCCCATCGCGCCCAGCCCTTGGAGACAGGTTCGATAGCGGCCATTTAATCAAGCGCCCAACACAAGGCAACTCTCCCCGCGTTAGTGCGGGGCAGGCGGTTCAACCCCGCCTGGTATGTTGGGATTTTAACGGCCAAGGGGGGTGTGCTAGGAGAGCATGCAAGTTTAGGCAGGAATGTGCCCTGTGCGGCGCCCCCCATGCAGCGGTCAGGTGTAACAGACCCAAAAACCAAAGAGGCGGTGGCAAGGACCAAGGGGGCGCCGGGCGGGGGGGCCAGTCCAACCCAGCTCCTCAGAAAGGGTCCCAGCCCAATTAGGCTGCCAGTGTTACGGCTCTGGCTGGAGGACTATCCCAAAAAGGACGATGCTAAATTCTTGTTAGAAGGGTTCACCGAGGGTTTCCGGATTCCAGCCATGGGCCCGCGTAGGCCGAGTTCAGCGAGCAATCTTAAATCTCTACGGGGTATGGAAAACGTGGCCAAGGCAAAGATTCAGAAAGAAGTGGATGAGGGGAGGGTCTTGGGCCCCTTCAGTTCCCCCCCTGTGCCAAACTTGCGAGTATCCCCATTGGGTCTGGTGCCCAAGAAGACCCCGGGAGAGTTCAGGTTAATTCACCACCTCTCTTTCCCGGAGGGTGGCTCCATCAACGACGCCATACCGCACGAACTGGCATCCGTACGATATACATCATTCGATGCTGCCGTTAGGATGATTAGGAACTGCGGTGTGGGGGCGTTGATGGCTAAATGCGACATCAAATCGGCATTTAGACTGCTCCCCGTCCATCCGGAAGACTTTGAGCTTCTCGGCTTTCAGTTTCAGGGGAGCTATTACATGGACAGGGCCCTCCCATTCGGCTGCTCGATTTCATGTTCAACCTTCGAGCGTTTCAGCACTTTCCTGGAATGGAAGCTTAGGCGGGAGACAGGATTATCAACTACAGCCCATTATCTGGATGATTTTATGCTATGTGGCAGTAGCCTCTCGGGGAACTGTGCCAGGCTATTAGATGCATTCCAGAGACTGGCGGCCGAGTTGGGCGTCCCCCTAGCTGAGGAGAAAACAGAAGGGCCAGCCACAGCCTTAACCTTCCTGGGCATAGAGCTGGATACGGTTTACCAAACCAGCCGCCTGCCAGCATCTAAGCTGCAGGACCTGACCCAACGGCTCCGGGAGCTCCAGCAGCGCAATAGGGTGACCCTCAGGGAACTGCAGGTGATCGTGGGCCACCTCAACTTCGCTTGTAGGGTGGTGGCACCAGGGAGGGCCTTTGTAAGGCGCCTCTGTGACGCAATGAGAGGTCTCCGGAAGCCGACACATAGGACCAGGGTCACGGGGGGTATGAAGGCAGACCTGCAGGTCTGGCTCCAATTCCTGGAAGGGTTCAACGGGGTCTCCTTCTGGAGGACCGAGGTCCGGTTGGGGGCGGAATTCCAAATCCACACCGACGCATCCGGGGCCGCTGGGTATGGGATTTACTTCAGGGGGAGATGGTGCCATGGCACCTGGCCGAGGGAGTGGCACGAGACAGGCGTGACCCGGGATTTAACCTTTCTGGAATTTTTCCCAATCGTGGGGGCCCTGTGGTTATGGGGGGAGCTGTGGTCCAACTCCACTGTATTATTTAAGTGTGACAACATGTCCGTGGTGCACATCATCAACACTCTCACCGCTAAAACCAATAGGGTGATGCGCCTAGTGAGGGCCTTCGTACTCCGCGCATTGAAACTTAACATCGAGGTAGTTGCTAGTCATGTCCCTGGTTTAGACAACAGCCTAGCAGACTCACTCTCCTGCCAGCAGATTCAGAAATTCAGGGAGCTGGCCCCAGGAGCGAGCCCTCAACCGGATGTGCTCCCCGATGCGGTCTGGGAGATTGGAGGCGTGAGGCGAAGAGGGCTATAGACCTTTCCTTGGCCCCGAGAACAAAGCGCAGTTACGAGGCGGCGGCAAGAGAGTTCGAGTCTTTCAGGGCGAACCAGGGTTTGCAATTGTCTTGGCCAGCACCGGTCGAGCACCTCCAGCAATTTGTCATCTGGCTTTATAGGAGGGGGTTAGCCCCCAGGTCTATACAGGCTAAGCTGTCGGCCTTAGCCTTCCAGGCAAAGACGGCAGGCTACGCGGACAACACGGGGGACTTCCGGGTCAGGAGGATGCTCGAGGGATATGGCAGGGAGAGGGGCAGGACTGCGGACGCCAGGGCACCCATAACGCCGGAGATGCTAGTGAGGTTGGGGCAGGTATGGAGGCACGTATGCGGGGACACCTACGAACAGGCCTTATTCCACACGGCGTCCCTGGTTGCTTTCTTCGCAGCCCTTAGGGTTAGCGAACTCGTAGCCTCGGGAAAAGGAGATAAGTCCCTCAGAGCCTTGCAGCTCTCAGACATCACCTTCTCCCAAAGTGGGGTGACCATTGCCATCCGCAAGTCCAAAACCGATCAGGTAGGCAGGGGCGCGAGTATACACCTGGGGCCCTGCGCGGCTGAGAGCATTTGCCCGGTGAGGGCCTTAATGTTGTTTATCCAAACCCGAGGCAATAAGGACGGTTACCTGTTTTGCCACAAGGATGGGACCCCGCTAACTAGGTTTCAATTTTGGCGGGTCACGACCAGGGCACTGCAGAGGGCTGGCATCCCACCCAATTCCTTTGGCACGCATTCATTCCGTATTGGGGCAGCCTCTACAGCAGCGGCCCTAGGTTTCGACCAAGAGGGCATACAGAGAATCGGCCGCTGGAGGTCCCAGAGGTTCGCAGCTTATGTGCGTCCAATCACCCAGTTTTAGGTGTACGGGAGTACCCCACTGCCGCTCCTCTCTCCTTGTTATCCCCGCAGGCAATCCAGGCGCAGCAAGGCGGCACGTGGTTATCATCGGTCACAGCTTCATACATTGGGCTGCAAGACACGCCTGGCGATCAGCGTGGGGAATACAGCTGGGCCTCGGCGCCTGGGCCAGGCTCGATTGGAAAGGCAAAAGGGGCATGCGCTGGGCTGATGTCATACCCTCAGCCCTCAGGATTGCTCGCTGTACCACTCCGGACTTCCTCCTGATCCACGCAGGGGGGAACGATTTGGGCCGCCAGACTGGCAAGTCCCTCATATGTGAGATTATTGGTGACATCAGCAAATGGCAGGAGGCTTTCCCCAGCTGCAAGGTCATATGGTCAACCATTATCCCGAGACGGGTTTGGGGAACCAGCTCCAGGACGGGCGGGCTGAACCGGGCCAGACGGAGCGTCAATAGGGAAGTATGCAACTACGTGGTGCAGCACGGGGGTGCGGTTGTGGGCCATCCGAGTATTACCCCCAACAAGGAGGCGTTATACCGGGAGGACGGGGTGCACCTATCGGATTTGGGTCTGGATATCTTCCTGGAAGATATGAGGAGGGGGCTGCAAGCTGAATTCGGCAGCTTGGTGGGGGGGCATGGGTCATAGTGAGCTTGCCCATGCGGTGGCGGGTGGTGCGGAAAATTCCAGGTATGGTGAGTTCTAACCGCAGAAGCTATGGCCTCCGAACCCCGTGGGCTGAGAATCTGGTGATTGCAGCAAACGGGCATAAGGGGGTGGAGCTATCTCCTCACCTCGCCTTGGGGGAAGTGAGAGGCCATGCGAGGGCACTCGTCCTCCGAGGTGGGGTGCATAGCACCCCCTGCGCATGGGGAAGCCAGCCTGGCGCTGACAACCCCGCAGGGGTTCTGCACTCGCCCAGAACACGGTCACCTGGTGGGGGGGGTCCCTTCACGGTCCCCAACCCCCAATTTATGTTTTCCGCACACTGTCAGCCCCCTCCTATGTGGTATTATTGGTAATTGGCACCTTGCAGATATTAATTGGCGTTATTGGGATTCTGTCGGATTGGCTCTGATTAATCGGATTCTATCGGTTGCTGGATCAATAAACCTTGGCCCTGTTCACCCCATGTCGAGTCTTGCGTCATTAATCCGTCCTTGGGGGGCAATGTCATTTTATTTCCCATGGTTACTACTACTAATTCAAGAGTGGAGAGGGAACAAAAAATGAGCCTGCTAGGACAATAGCCAATAAGCGCTAATAATTCACCAGTGTGCCAGGATGAAAAGACAGCTGGGCAAAATTAGACAAAGACAAGCTGTCAGCCCTTGCACCCACATCCTCTGACAGGCTAAGGGCCCTAGCATACTGACTAAGAGACGCATTGGCTGGGGGTCCTTCTACTGTCTTGTTCTAAGGGACAGCATGCAATCCTGAACGTTTTCTGTTCCGGTAAGTTACAGCTCCATATTAATCCTTCTTAGAAATGGCAGAGTCCACAGTGTGGAAGGAGAGAAAAGTTCAGGCCACTCCTTATTAGAACTGTTTTGTCAAGTGGGATGATTGTGCTTTAGTCTAGTTTCCTAAACATCCCCCTCAATGCCACCAGAATATCTTAGGCATACATTTTATCTACATTCAATTATTACAGGCTTGTCTCTGTGGAGTTTCCAAAGCCTGTTATATTTTGGGGCTGCAGTTTCCAGAATCTGCAATATGCCATCCTAACTGCAGTGGACCTTCATATAACAAGTGGTTTGTTTAACAGACAATCCATTTAAAGGGGAAAAAATTCTGGAGATAGGGGGGAATCACTTAACAGAATCGCCTATGGGGCAAATCCGTACAACAGAAAAATGGTCATGAATAGGGATTAATCAGTTTTCAATGCATTCCTATGGGAAATTTGTACAAAGTAAAATTTGATTAACAGAATTTCATTTGGAATGAATTAATTCCTTTATCCAAGGTAGCACTGTATACTGTTTTCCACATCATTTTTTTCTGCACACCCATGCCTCCACCTGCTGGATCATATGGACATCCTCCTCTGGTGCTTTAGGGTGTATAACCCAATCCCATTCTGTTTCAAATGGATTGTTTTATTTCAGTGACATTTTGGTTCTTATATAATGTTTGAAACATTCTGCTGATTGCCTGTACTCACTGTATTGATGTTGAGGTCTGGTCTAAGCAGAATCTCATATAGGTACTGATAACCCTGTACTTAAGGCTACTGGACAATTCCCAGGTGCCACCTAGTTGCTTTGTATTAGCCAGTCCCTTATCTAAAAGACTACCATGGGTTGTAAAAGCCTAAGAGACTAATTTAGTCCCCCTATCTTATGGAAACAGCTCACAGCTTGTGGGGTGTGGAGACCTGCTAAGAAACAGAGGTTCCCATTGCTTATCACCAAACAATGAACATCTTCTCAAAGGATAAACATGCTTATTTTAAAAAGAAAGGTAACACATAAAGGCTGGAGCAAAGACAAAAGTTCCATCTGTAACTGCCTATGTGCAACTTCATGCTTCCAGTGTGGCTGTAGTAGAACAGAACACAATGCATTCCTTCCATTCACAAAACAAATGAGGACATGGCAGACACAAAGAGTTCATAAATCTGTTAGTGCTGATTAGACTCATTGACTAAATGACTTGTTCTGATTAGACTTCATTTCAGTGTCTGCCTGGCTTTCCATGCTCATGAGATCTGAACTGATCTCTTGGGTGCCCTTTATGCACACTTGAACTATAGAGGCCAGATGCTGAGGCTGGGGTGCCAACCTTTTCTGTGTGAGTGTTTATGCTGTCTCTTTTTATGTGGCCAGGACATCATATCTTTTTTCAAGAAACCCTTAAGTGTTTGCTCAGATAATGCGTTTTTTGATGACTCCCTATGTCAAATAGGTGATATCTTTGAGGCATCCCTGCTGTGCCTTGTGTGTGTCCAAGACACAGAGTCCTCACTGAGTCATTTAGCCACCCCTGCACTTTGATAAGTTCTACCTGTCCATGTGTATTGGGCGGAAATCACTAGTAGACAATACTGGGGTTGTGAGCTAGTGGCTGTGATGCAACAGAGGATGTGTGCTTGACTATTTTGGCCACCATCCTGTGACATTGGAAGGACAACCATGTATGTGTTGTGCATGCCTCCACAAATTCCATGTTCTGTATCTAGTCTTGCACTGGTTGATAGAAGGCTTGTGCAGTCATTTGCATTATTATTCACAAGACAGGCTCTAACAAGTTCCCTTAAATTCTGAACTGGATACTAGCCAATACTCTTAAACCTGTAAGTATCACTTTGCTTTCTACGTTGCTGCTGGAGTGACTAAGGGTACAACAAAATTACACCAGCATATACCAGGTGTTAGCATCTACCAATTAACACACTGGAACAGTACGACTGCAATGTAAGACTCATCACCAATGTTAATTCAGTTAGCTGGCTAAATTTTGAAAGCCATCCAAAAGCTCAAGCACCACTTCATGCCCCTGAGACACATGAAAAGCACTTGGGCACCGTCTAGCCATTAATTGTTAACTTCCATCTAAAAACTGTGACACCATAAGGTCCCTCTCTTTAAGAATCTAGTCCAAAGTAAGTGCACTGAAGATGTTTGAACAGAATCACTCAACCAAGAATTATGAGGACAGGGGCTAAAGAATACAAAATGACCAAACTCAAAAGGGCCAATTTGCTATCAAGAGGGGTCAGAGGATGGGTGAAAGGAAAATAATTCTTATTGGACCATTTAGATAAATGGCTATGAAACATGGAAATATGTTTTTATACAGAATTAGAGGACAAGGACCCTTCTTTTCTAAACTTTTGGCTTCACAGAGGGTATCCGTGTTAGTCTTTTCAAGAACTGCAGGCAAAAATCAAAGAAAAACAAAACAAAACAAAGGGCACAAAACACGTGGCATCTTAAAGACTAACTTTCATATTTTAATGTAATGTTTCATGGACACATCTACTTCTTCAGACACTTCTGCTGCTGCTACATGTCTGAAGAAGTGGACGTGTCCACGAAATGTTACATTAAATATAAAGTTAGTCTTTAAGGTGCCACATATTTTGTGTCTTTTGTTTTGTTTTGTTTTTCTTTGATTTTTGCCTGCAAAACTTTTGGCTGTGTGCCTTATCAGATGAGTAAAGATAATTGACTATGACTCCTGGTTTTCGGTGCTGCTTAAATAATGAAACTAAACACTTCCTCAGTTTGTTCAATCCAGTCAGCTTCTGCAAGAGATATGCTTGAGTAGATATGTTTACGATACAAATGAGAACATACCTGGTCTCTGTAACCCTGTTTGCTCATGGCTTGATCACTAATGATGCATCCCATGTTTTTCTGGAATTTTTACTGCATTTTCCTTTGACTGTACAGGAGTAGGAAACTGAACAGAATTAACACCAACCAGATCCAGTCCCATCAGCATCCTTGAGTACTGGAGTGTTTATCAAGGCAGCAGTGGCACCCAGAAAAATCTCTTTCTGGTTTGGATCAACTGGGCTGACACAGCAAGGAGGTAGGTATAGAGGTGATCATGAACTGAACAATGAACTGGGCATGGGGAACCACAAATCAGACTGGTTCATGGTTTAGTCTGTGGTTGGTTCGTGCAAGCTCTTTGATGAAATGAAACGAAGCACTGAATTTTCTTTGACTTGCTGCTTCATTTTGCTTCAACAAAATGGATGGCCATCTGTCCCCTTTGCCTCCCTACTAGGACCTGCCACCTGTGCCACCCTGCCATTATGTCCACCACCATCTTCAGAGGTAATGGCCTGGCTTCCCTTCCAAGAGCTTGGCCTGCTGCCTCTGTACATGTGCCCACCTACAGTATCAACAGTGATGTAACAGGACAAGGTACCCCCCCCACACACACACAGGGTACAGACTGAAAACCAAACCAATTCACAGTTCGTTTTTCCTGCTGTTTTGTGGTGGTTTGTGGGTCATAGTTCATGGCTAACCATGAACGATCATGAACCACCAATGACAGCTGCTCATGTAATCATTCCTGCAGAAAACTACATCTTTTCTGTAACAGATTCTCCACTGAAAGGTAGGAAGGTGGTCCCAAGGGACACAAGACAGCTACAGTTCCTGAGTAGAAAAACAGTTTTTCAAGTGCACAATTCACCTTGAAAAGTCTTGAAGTTGAGTCATGGAACCTGGACTTCTTTTCTTGAGAGATTGAAACATTTTGCTGCTCATCCAAACAGCTTCGTCAGACGAAGCTGTTTGGATGAGCAGTGAAATATTTCAATTTCAAGAAAAGAAGTCCAGGTGCCATGATTCAGCTTCCAGATAAACTCACTTGGATGACTGAGAATTTTCACAGACATCTTGAAAAGGTAGAAAAAACACAAAGCTGCACAAAATTATTTTAATTCTGGAAGTATCAAACTAGTTCAGTTTGTCTTAAGATGTGTAAATCATCTCTCCCATCTGCTGCTTCCTGTGAAGTATCTCATGCAGTTTCTTAGTAGCCTTGCCAATCCCTGCTTCAGCCTGTCACCTTTCTACCAGTTCTTTTACAACTGCTTCAAAAACAGCCATCAACAGACAGTGGGGGATCAAACACAATGGCTGAAATCCAGTTGCTTAGTATATTAAGTCACACTACTAGACCCACTGAATCCATGGGGCTTTGCTGAACAAACTCCTCCATAAGCTCAATATTGGTTAAAATGGGCCTACTCTAGTTGACACTTACTTTAGTGTTGTTAGCATTAACGTGGCAAAATAATACTAATTGTGTCACTTCTATATTGCTATGATTGTGATTGTGAATTTGATTACATTTAAATTCAGATTTAGGCTTAATAAGGGAGTGGCATAAAACTTAACTTCACTTCTAAAATTATCCTTAACTGCAATAAAACAATGTTTCACCAAAAATGGTGTCTTATAATGTACCGTCATTACTTGTATTTTAATATTATACTGTAAAGTTACTCATTATAAGTAACTACATTACTTGTTACTGAGTTACTTCAAAGTTCTGGATTAGCCTTCTTGTCAAAGGCTCATTTGAACCAGGGCTTAAAATTGATGCATGTGAAATTAGAAAGCTGGAAAAGATATGTCAGAGAAACACGATAAATATTAGTTTGGAGCACCTTCCTTGTAAACATATAGGCCAGAATCATACTGTCTGATCACATATATGCCCAGGAACAAAACGTCATTTGTTAATGAGTGGCCACCTTCATTTATGCTATTTCCTTCCTCCGGTAAGATTCCAATCATGGGGATGCTGCTCCAAAATGTATTGGCTGTACAGAAAGATTAGATAGTTAAATCATTTTATCTTACAAAGAATGAAAAGGAAAGCAAAGCAAATGGTGCATGCTTTGAAGCTATGAACTCTATAAGTAGAGTGACTAGAGGCATTTTTCCTACTTCTCTTTTTCTGTAACCTTAGAACATGGGTTTTGCTACAAAAACCAGCCAATCTGGTTGGATAAACAGAAGTCCTTCCTTACTAAACCATAATAATTTGGGCACTTATCTGCAAAACATACCATCGAAGGGTCTAAAAAGGAGACCGAGAATTTCATGGGAGTTAATGATGTTATTTGGTGTTATACCTGCAACAGTTACATTGAGGTGGAGAATCTGTGGCTTTCCAGAATTCTTCTCTGTAGTCCACACAACCCCCTGCATTGGACACATAAGATGGGCCTAGAAAGCAGAATGGTTGGACACGATGGACCTGCATCTGCTAAAGCCAAATACTAAGGGTCCAAGCATGTGGATGGTGTATTTTCACCCCACAGAGTAATTGCCACCAGTCTTCTCATACTCGTGAGGTTAAAGGGGTGGAGCTTCTCAGTCAGAAAGTAGTTTCCTAGCAGGATTTATTCTTTATCATATTTTTGAGAGGAAATTAGATCATTGTCCTGAAGTCTATGGGAGGGGGGAAAGATATTTGGATTCTAGCTATTGCCATATAATATCTAATATCCAATGCAAAATCATGTTGTTCGTAGAGAAAGATCTGCATTTCTTGAGTGCATAGACTACCCCCAGTATTTATGCAATTTTATCATCACCCAATGAGACTGTTTTGAGGCTAGACTTTGATGGTTACATCATGTCCTTCCTCATTCTGAGTTGACGTTCATTTCGTGATCATGTCACTCATGGTCACGTGGTCTTGTCCCGGTACTGTCCCATGGGCATGATTGATGGTGCCGTGATGACTGTTACTGCACGTCCTTGTTTCGTGACAACATCTGAAGTTCTCAGCCTTCCTTCTAAGTTTTTTTCTTTGGTCCGACCTTCCGTTTTTCGATCTTTCGAATCTCCTCAACTTTACCTTCAATGCGTTATGGAGCTAAATTTGAGGCATTTGTCTTTTAATCTCTCTGCACTGCATTGCTGACTCCATAGGGAATGTTCTGGCGAATGGCACTTCGCACTCCTGCCACTAGATGGAGAATGGCACATTGCATGACGAGCCTTACCTCACAGGCACTCATCTTGGAATGAGAACCGAGCTGAGCAGATTCCTGAGGCCAGGGAGGGGAATCGCTCATCCCGCTTAAATCCCAGTTCAGGGGGCGTAGTCGGGATGAATTCCCATCATCACGCAATGGATGTGGAGTAATATCTCTTTGTACCAGTCCCAAGCAGGACGGCGAACCGCGATGAAAGGGAAGTGAAGTAACGGCCTTTGAAAGCAGTTCCTTCCATCCCTTTTCTGCATGTACCATGACCAATCCAGATTGATGAAATTGCTTAACTCCCAACAGGTCTTAAAATCTGGCATGTATATTGAGGCCTCATTGGGAACCCGAGCGACTGAGTACATCTGTTCTGAATTGCCCAATAAATATGCAAACCTCCCCACTGTCTGAGGGAGAGGAGTAGCATTAAAATGAATTGAAATCAAGGAACAGATGCAGGCAGAGCTGAAATTAGCTGGTGTTAAAACTTAAGCAAAGGAAGGTAGGGTGAAGGCAGGGAGAGGCTCTTGTCACCCAAACGTGAGGAAAAGAAGCAGTTGTGAACCAAATCACCACTAATGCCAGTCTCTCAAAGTACACACCTGTTCTCTCCTCCCACCCCTGCTGAGTATATGGAAAAACCAATTTCAGAAGACTGTAGTGAATGCGAAAATTGCAGACCCATCCATCACCATTATTCCCTCTATAGAAACAACCGTTGAAAGGAGAACAGAATAAGCACAATAAACCTTTTTTTATGATCTGAAAGGACACATTTTCTCTAGACTCAAGAGTATGTGCTGAATCATCAATGGCAACAATAAGCTGGGACTGGCAAGTGATGTTTCACGGCCATGAGACCCATATTTAGGAGGTGTTGCGTTTTTATAGAACGTACGAATCTGGCCTGGGTGGATATCACACTGTAACTTGGCTTTTTGTTTACAATGTGGTGAACGTGAAACACATACAATTGTTGCTATACTCCATAGAATGGCAGAAGACAAATACAGACAAGGGGAAAACCAGCACAAACCACTCCACCTTTAAATGCCATTCTCTCTTCCTGCTGCAAGACTACGACTGAGAGCCTGTTTCATAGTGCAGTGAACCATGACTAGAGTTATGAATTGACTCAATGAAGATTTGATGAATCAGCTCTTCCGTAAATTTCCACTGGCTCAACAGGGCGGCTCTAGTTACGACTCACTATCCTAAGCAAGAAGAATTTGGTCATTAAGTTGGATTCAAATTAACTATGAGTGGAATTCTTCTCCTGGGATGCTGGCGCAGGTGGAGGCAGTTTGTAGCTGTTTCCCCTTTTCCCTGCCAAAAGAAAGAAAGAAAAGAATGGTGGTTTAAAAATAGTGAAGGTTGCCTCCGGAATCATGTGGAGAGTTGGAATCAAAGCTGTAAATAAAAAGAGGCTGTCAAAAACTACTGCCACTCCCATCCCTTCCTCCGGAAGCTTCATTTCTACGAGCAGAAAGCATCCATGTTTCTAGATCCAATCCTGCACCAACCTAACAAAACAGGGGAAAGTTCAGAGCTAGTCATTGTTGCTCCATGCCCCATTAGAATGGCAAACATTTTAGCTCTAGAAGCAGTCTGATAGGAATATGAAAACGGAGTGGATGCAAACCACAGATCAGCCAGTTTTCAAAGGAGTAGTGTTAGCCTGTGCAAGCATATCAGACAAAAGAGAACAAAAAACAAAAAGCACACGTACTGATTTGTGGGCCATTTTCTGACCCCATAAGTCTTCTTCTCAATTGTTAAGGATTACCAGTGGAGTAAGCATTGTGTTTAGTACTGTGGTTTGCAGAGAATTTGATGTGTCTATCTTGTACTCCTTAACCCATTGAAGATTTCAGTTCTGAATGGGACCAACTTCCTGACAACCAGCATATTTCAGTTGGTATTTTCATCATCATCATCATCATCGAGTGCTGTCAAGTTGATTCTGACTTAGGGACAACTGCTCCAGAGTTTTCTAATTAAAGAATACACAGAAGTGGTTCACCATTCTCTTCTTCTGGGGACTCCTTGGGACTGTGCAGCTTGCCAGTGGTCACAGAGACTGGCTGTCCTCCCAAGAGACACAGTGGGGAGTTGAACTCACAACCTCTGGCACTGCAGCCAGATACCTTTGGGGATTTTTGTAGCAATACATTGCATGAGTAGGCAGTAGAGAAGTAGCCAATGGCAACAAGTGATGGTTTTGTTGGCATAATGTCTGCCCTGGCATTGATGCAGTGTTTACAGTTCTTACAGGTGCAGTGCTGTAGATGAATTACTGATGGGTCTAATTCTAGAGGCATTCTGGAGGAATCAAGTATATTAGGGTTAATTTAAACAATTTCTCCATAGAGCAGTACTGGAGGCACCCTCAGCCAAACAGACTTCATTTTTCAAGTGCAGGGCTCACTGGACCCATACCCCTCTCACATCAAAGTGTGGGAAATTATTTGCATTGTAGAGTTTGAGTGTTTGGTTAAATTCCTCTAACCGTGCAGCAGAACTGCAGGGATTCGCAGAGTCGAATAGCTTCAAGTTCCTCAGAGTAGTCCATTTCCCCCCTCATCCACTCAGTAATAAAGTTTCAATAACTCTCTCAAAGGCATTAGTAGGAGAAAGAATAAAAGGTTTCACTACTTACAATTGAAAAGATCAAACAAAAAACTGATGAACATTATTATGCCTCCAGCAACAGATATCAACAGACTACAGAGAGGAGAAAAGGCACTTGAGCAGGGAGGCGGGGCTCTCCTTGATCCCAGAAGCAGAGAAAGAACCAATGAAATGATTAATGCAGGATAGACTTACAGTCCCCACTAGAGATGGGCACAAAATGAAAAAAAAATCATTCTGTTATTCGTTATTCGTTTCGTTATGTAACAAAACGGATAATGAAAATTGTGATAGAATTGGAACGAACCGAACCAAACCACAAAAATTAGGTTTGTTACGTTTCATTTTCGTTAATGGTGACACGCAATGAAATGAGCTGTTTTTAAATGTTAAAAAACGTCCTGAATATCCGTAAAAACCCAGTGATAATTATTTATTCTGCCTGATAATACCTACCGGGGGAGGGGTCCTTAAAACGTGCATTTATGTCTTTTCTCAGATTGCTGTATTTTTATTTCCTTTAAGGGGAGTTAGGGGACATCGACCCAAAATGGCTCCCAGATGCCTGATATTAATTTCTTGGGTATTAAAATGCCCTGGACATCAGTAAAAACGCAGTGATAATTATTTGAAATTATTACCTACCAGGGGGTTGGGGTCCTTAAAATGTTTGTTTTTGTCTTTCTCCCATCGCAATGTATTTTTTCTTTTCCCTTTAAGGATGACACAAAATGGATTCCAGCCACAAGATGGATGCAAGCCATGTGATGGGATCATGTAAATTCTTGGACAATTTCAACCAATAGCATGCCCAGGTTGCAGACTAGGTAGGTGTGGCAGCCACAGAGGGCATTAAAAGCTTTGGCAGCCCCCGTCCTCCTTGCAGTCTGTGGTGGGAGTTAGGGTGGGATTGCTGTCTCTATGACTCGTTACTTTAGGCCAGCCAGGTAGGTGTGTGTCTCTGTGTTCCTGCTGGCTGCAGCCTGGCTCTTAGGGGAGAGAAAGAAGAGATTTCTCTTGCAGCCTCCTTGTGTGCATGCATACCTCTTGGTGAGTACCCTCCCCTGCCCCACAGTGCAGTCACTCTGCGGTTACCTTACACCCTGGGCAACGCCCGCTGCTGCATTTGCAGCCTCCCTGCCTACCTAGTCTATACTGTGGCTCTGCCAGCATCATTTTTTTAGTGTTTTCCCTCTGGTCTGGGGCGTTGGGGGATGTCCACGCGCGGAAATGCTTTAAGTCGTGCAAAATGTGGGTAAAAATGAAAAATGAAAAAATGAAACAATTATTTTTCAAAAAATTCACAAAAATTGAAAACGAACCAAAACGGACCCACAATGAAAAACAAAAAAACAAAACATAATTTTTTTTCGATTTGTGCCCCTCTCTAGTCCCCACCCCCTCTAGCCCAGAAAGGTCCCTCCCAGCCACACTTTCTCCACACAACATGAAGGACAGTAAATGTGGCAAGGCTGCAGACTTGTCTGATAGCATAGTAACACTTCACTTCTGCCCCATTGTTTAGTGCTGCTACCTTTCTGGTGCTAGGTGAGCAGGCTTAGGGGTCTACTCACCTAACAGTCCATAGCTGGCAGACATGCTGCAGACGAGAGAGAGAGAGAGAGAGAGAGAGAGAGAGAGATCTGCTCATTCTGAAGATCTGAAGAAACTATTCTCCAGGTTGTTTGACTTTATGATGACAAGGAGGATGGCAGTTTCACTGGGATGCCCTAGTTTGGAAATGTCTTCTACCTGTTCATGTCAGGGGAAGGCATCTCCATTTTTCCAGATAACTATATCTTTGTCTTGCATTTCAGATTGGTGGGACAGCATTTTCCCCCGCTGGTTTTTATTCCTGTCTTATATTGATTTAAGATACCTTTGGGCTTTCCCGCTGCTGACTTTCTACCAAATGTGTGGTGAATTTGGTTGGTTGTATCTTGTTTGCATTGTTACTGTGCCATTATTGTTGTTTAAAGATATTCCTTTTGGGGTTGTACGTTGCACACTCTTGAGTTGGAGGGCTGATGGCCAGTACCCCACGGAGATAATAAAAATGGGAATAGATATTCAAAAATAGGGATAGAAATCATTTGCTTCCCATGACTGAAAATGACTAGAAGTTTTTTTTTACCTTTCTTAATGTACCACAACTTTCTTATGGTAGGAAGCCTGAAAATACGCAGAGAAACACTTTAGGGCCCTGTAAGCCTCAAAATTAATTGCCCTGTCATGGGATACAGAGAACTGCTGCAGGAATAAAACATCCACATTTAAATCAAGCTAGGATGGTTAAGACAAACAATATCTTTCTCCTTACAAATGCCGTTAATATTTTACCAAGTAATTTGTGCCCTACAGGGCATGCCTTCAGTCTTGTCAATTACAGGAACATGCTCTGAATATGCAGTCAATTTGGGGGGGGGGGAGCAGGGATGCGCACTGCCATTAAAAATGTACAGGTGCGGACTGAAATTTAATCTAAAATAAATCACGAAAAGCAAAGCAGTTCTGCTACAGGAGGCTCGCAATTCTCTGTTCCTAAGTAAATTCTCATTAAAAGGGGGAAAGAAAAGAAAAGAAAAAAGCAACATGCAGTTCACGAAAAACAAGCCAGCATTAAACATTCAAGAAATGTTTGCCAAATCTGCTGGAGACAGCACAGACAGCTAAAGGCTGTCAGTGGGGAATATTGTCATAACACTAAGAATAATGTGTTATCTGGTGCCTAACACTGAACACTGTGTAAACAATTAATCATGGGACAAAAACTGCTGAAAGAAATCAATAGGGGTTGAGCTGCCTTTACAGCCTTACACTGATCAAGAAATTTCTGTTACTTACTGCTTATGATGAATAAATCTCATTAACCTTTTTAGATACAATACGCCATTCTCTGAAATACATCCATCACACACTGGCATCTGTAGGAGTGTTCTATTTGCTAGGGGAAAGAACAAACAAATGCCTACAGAAAGGAATTGAGTGGCAGAAATGCAAGATAGGTTCAGAGCATATTTGGTAAAGCATCAAAGGAAATGCTTACAGCACATGTAAGCAGAACTGCTGTTCAAGTGTTCAGTGCTGCTAGCTGTCTTATTTCTGAGCTGTCCTGTTGCTGTCCTAGGTTGCCAAAATTGCACACAAAATTACAACACAGAGAAAAAAACAACACAGCTTTATTGGTTACAGCAGTGCCAAGATTTGAAACCTTGTATGTTTACAAGAGTTAGAAAAATAATAAAATGACCATGGAGGGTTCAAGAAAAGGGTGCTTTAAAAGTGAAACTTGAGGTTTAAACTTTGTTGTTTTCAAAGCAATCTCATTTAAAACTGAGCTGTCTCAAACAGTGCAAGGTCAAGGCATTCATAAACATGTTGGTAACTGAATGACTGTTTTGTTTCTCAGTGACCATTGTGGTTAGAATTTGTAAATACATATATGAGACAATGGTAAACATGCTGTGACGTGTGATTTTGACATGGGCACAAACCAGGGGTTTGGAGGTTCAGCAGGGTTCAGAGGCAAGTTAGGGAAACCTGGATGCTCCTCCTGAATGAACGCCCACCTGAGGGGACAGGACAAAACACGGAACTGGTTTAAATGAAATGCCATTTGTAATCCTATAGCACTATCTCTTTTGTAAAATGTAGATATTTCGTTCACTGAGGAACATTTACGTGAGCCATTCTTGTCTTTGACCTTCCAACACTAGAAGGAATAGTCATGGCAGATACCGTGATCCTGCCTCCACCTCCCTGTACAGGGAGATTCCTTGGCCATCCCGGAAAGCAGGCTCCTGCTGGCCTCATAATGTCTGGATCCAATTCCAGTGCCCCAAACTGCCAACTAAAATTGAGACATGGAGAAGGAACCCTAGAACTCATAGGATCCCACAGTAATTCATACAGTCCTGAAGCAAACATTAACTGGTATATTGACCTACCACCATGAAGAAGGGGAGGGGGACACAAAAAGATCTGGTGAGCCCCAGGCTGACGTTAAGTCCCCCACCCAATGTATTTTATGCCGGGCAAGCAGACCAGATTAGAAACTCCTATTTCCCAGTCCACCTTCCCACAGTCTTTATTTATGGAATTTTCCCCACTGACTAATGTAAAACTGGCAGGGACATTTCCTTTCTCATTGGTTAACGAGAAGTCATTGCAATATTTTTTAAAAGTCTAAACTGAAAACCCCTCACAACGATAAAAGCAACAGAAGCAAAGGATCTTATGGCATTGATAAAGCTAGGTTCTAGCAGATAGACATCTGGTGAAAGAGATTATAAAGATACCAGCAAAGAAAACCTATAAGAAGGTATGCAAGAACCAGCCTCATAAGCAAAGGTCCTGTTGATGAAACTGATTCAATGCAATTTTTGCAGATCGACTTCAAGATGAGAACACTGGCAGGTAACAGGAAACATATCTCAAAATAGCCTGTATTGTTGATATGTGATTATGTTCAGCTTTATACAACCTAATTTAGCAATAATGGTGTGCTGTCAAGTCCATTCAGACTTCTAGAGACCCTTTCCACAGTTTTCTAGGTGGAGAGCAATCAGAAATGGTTGCCACCCAAAGCTACACAAGATGGCTCTTCTAGGGTGCACATATTTTTAACCCACATTATTTTTAACCCACATTAGATGTGTGTTTGTCTGAACGCATTTCATTCATCAATGGCCGGCCACATCTTCATTGCAGGAAATGGAAACTAACACCCACGCCTGACACCTCCGAGTTAGCAGGTAACAGTCCTTTAGCAGATTTAATGATTTTTAAAAATAAATTAGCTGAATTAAAGATCGGATTGAAAGCTCTACAAATCAAGAGACATTAAGATATGCTGTAGGGCAGGATCCAGCTCTGGGCTTCTGTTGGTCCAGTAAAACGACAATACAAAAACAGGAGGAGATAATTCCCCTCCCAGTTTTTAATGCAACCACTCATTAGCTGTGGGGGAGTGACATATGGGGTGGGGGCAGGGAGGACATTCCACTGTAGCCACTGATAAAACACCAATGGATTTATTATAAGCAGTAAGATAATGTCTATGAAGTTAAGACATTCAGTATGAAAGGATTAGGGACACCAGTTAAGTATGTGAAAATCGAGGGCATTAATTGAAAGGGAAGATAGCAGGTATTATTCTATTTCTAGAAGCCCATATTAGGGGAAATTAGACAATTTAATTCATTATTCAAGGCTAACAGGCACTTATTGCACTGCAGGGACCACTGCATTAAGGGGTGTAGCAATCATTTTGGCATAACAGTTTGATTCTTCCATTAAAGAGACTTCAAAAGACCCCATCAAAAAGGGCACGTGAGGATATGCTGTCATAATAAGGCCTACATGCAGCCTCAATATTGAAGAAATCTCTCTTTTTTTGAAAGAGACCCTGAAAATATTAAAGAGGTTCAAGGAAGGGGAAATTACATCAAAATATAAACTATTGGTGTCACAGAGAATACCAAACCTGAGACACAAAGACAAAACCAATTGCACAAACAGGAATTAACATTTTGCAATTTGATTTCAGAACAGTTAAACATTTTTGATCAAAGCATCAAAAGCATCTGCCTCAATGTTTCTATAAACACTATAATCCAAAGGCACTACTACTCAACATCTGGCCTCATACTATTATTACAGCATACTATAATCATGCTATTATTAGACCAATGCAAAAGGGTGGCTGGCAATCTTTCAGGATCATAGATCTCATAGTCTCCCAAGAGGTTAGAAAAGCAGAGAGGGGAAAGGGGAGGGGAAGGAGAGGATTGATCAGAAAGCCATGTAATGGTGTCTTGGCTGCAGAAGCAAGAAGACTGTACAGTGATACCTCTACTTACAAATTTAATCAATTCCGAGTGCATGCTCATAAATAGAAAAATTCATTAAGCAGAACACCGTTTTCCCATAGGAATGCCTTGAAATCTGTTCCCTCTGGAATGGATTGATTTTCAGTGCATTCCTATGGGAAGGTAGCAGGGTGGGTGGGGTTCAAAGGGTTAGAGCCATGACAGCTCAGCTGTAGCCCTTTGAAGCCTGTGTGCTCACTACCACGACCCCGTCGGTGCATGCTGGCACAGCTCGGATGGGTGGAAGAGAGGCATGTGCATGTTCGCCTGGCCAGCTCCTTCCAACCCACTGGATCCTTTTGAATTTGCCGTAGCACCAGCGAGGGTGCTTATGCGACACCAAATTCGAAAGGATCCAGCCTTCCCCCTCCTCCCCTTTGCTCGGCAACAGAGAAAGGGACAGCAGAGTCTTCTGGCTTCTTTAAATCTAAAGTTTATGAAACATGGTAGATTACAGCAACTAGCCAGTGGGATCTGAGTTCACCTTCTAATAATCTCTCTCTCTCTCTCTCTCTCTCTCTCTCTCTCTCTCTCTCTCTCTCTCTCTGTGTGTGTGTGTGTGTGTGTGTGTGTGTGGCCAGCAATGCCCATCTGCACTGTATTTATTTATTTATTTATTTATTTATTATTTTAAATATTTGTACCCCACCTTTCTCTTTGGAAAAGGACCCAAGGCGGCTTACAAAAATGAGGGACAATATACAGTCCAGAACATTAAGACATATTCAAGTTAAGAGCAAGGAGTGTGAAGAGACATCTTAGAACCGTAAAAGGTAACATTAAAGCTACAAAGAGCATGCAAAAAGAAAAAGAAAATCCATATGAGGGGAGGAAACTAACATGGGAAACACTGGTGTTCTTATGAAATCAGTCAATGTAATAATGTACAGTAATCCATATAAATGTCACATAATCAGTGCGTAGTCCCTCATTCAGGGAAAGTTTGCCTGAAGAGGATGGTCTTTGCCTGCTTCCAGAAAGACAGCAGAAATGGGACAGTCCTGGCCTCCAGCATGAGATAATTCCAAAATATGGGAGCAGCAACAGAGAAGGCCCTTTCATGCGTTCTTATGAGATGCACCCGTGAAGGTGGCTGGATGGCCAGAAAGGCCTCTTCTGATGACCTTATCACCTGAGCTGTTTCATACCGTGAGATTCGATCTTTGAAGTACGAGGACCCGGCCATTTTGTGCTTTGTAGGTTAAGGTCAGCACCTTGAATTGTGCCCGATAGCTGATTGGCAACCAGTGGAGCTGCTTTAGTAGGGGTACAATGTGATATCTGTAACCCACCTAAGTCAGCAATCTGGACCCAATGAAGTTTCCTGAGACCTTCCATCGGTATCCCCACATAGAGGGCATTACAGTAGTCCAGCCGGGATGTCACTAGGGCATGTGTCACAGTAGCCAAAGCAGGAACTGGCATAACGGGTGTACTAGTTTTAATTGTGCAAATGCACCCCTAGCCACAGCTGTATGAGTTAACATAATTCTAGAATTAATCACCACCAACATCCCCTCTTATTTCTGGCCCTGCTGCACAGGGCTCTGTCCCACACAGATTCTGTCACAAACAGAACAAAAACAGCCCTGGTGCCTTTGTGGGGGAACAAAAGCCCTGCACAGGGGGGAGGGTGAAAGAGGTGCACACACATATGTGCACACACCTTAAAGGGATTGCCTTTGTCACCCATGTTGAGATTAGGGTTTTTGTATAACTTTGTTTAGGCCCAAACTCCCAAAACATTGATTATGCTACAGACTTTAAATTATGTAACTGGCATATTAATCAAATGAAGATCAGATTGACTTAATCACTAATTCATCCATAGAGTCATGACATATGGAAATACTTGGTTTTGGAGATTAGCATGAGTCAGATATATTATTTCTCACTGGGAATTTAAGAGCTGGTTTTAAAGCTATGTTTTCTTTTTTAACCAGCTCCAAAAACAAACCTCAATCTCACCATTTCCTTCAACATTTCAACATGACACAAATTCTGACATCCCACCGATAGGAAATTGTAAATTAATGGATTAACGAAAGATCAGATTAAAATGTTTAGCTGTTCAGTAGGCCAAGGCAGTTGATTGTAATCCCAGCAAATATGGAAACAAGTATAATACTGGTTCACGTGTGTGTTTGTGTATGAACATGCACAGATGGCCTTGATTAAGGAACACCTTTATATAAAAACATCTGCCTTGCACTTTGGCCATTACGATAGAGAGGTAATTAGTTTAAGCCCATATAGGATAGTTGCTTAAGATACATGCATTGAATTTTATATTGCTTGTTAGCAATATTAATGCACTGTAACAGGCTGCTAGTAAATAGGGCAGTCCTGCCAACATAGATGAACTGTGCAATATGTGATGTCTATCAGATTAAGACCGACAAGCATACATACCTATTTACAAAATTTTGGTAGAATCCAAGCCCCTCTTGTGTATCTTTCTTCCTGATCAAATAAGGAACATTAATTTAAAAAGAAGCCAAAGCAACTTTTGTTTGGACCCCATTTTTGTAGAAGATTTGTAATAATCCTGTACAGGTTGGTGTTTCCTACAGGGGGTGAAAAGTCACAAAGCATTGCAAGATACCCTATGAGATGTCTCAGAAACCAGGGGAGGGAACCTAACACAGAGAATTCTTGCTATGTGTTGTCGGTGGGGGGGGGGGAGGCTTTCTCCACCACCACCTGATTCTCACCAAGAGTGGGAAGATTTGAATCTCACATCTCTAGTAATAAATTCATTTATCTGAGCAGAAAGAGTCCAACATTTGATGAAATGGAATGGCTAATATTCTGCCAGAAATACCAGTGTAAAACACTGGGCAGTTACATATCCATGTACCCTCGGGCAAAAACTGAAATCTAAAAGCAAAACAAAGCAAAGTGGTCTGCTTATATACCACCCCATACCACTTCAATTAGTCTCTGGGCAGTTTACAGTTTTTAATTATAATATGCAGGCTACATATTGCCCTGCCCCAGCATGCTGGGTACTCATTTTACCGACCTCAGAAGGATGTAAGGCTCAGTCAACCATGAAACAGAAGAGAAGTACTGTATGCTGCATTGTGAAAGAGCAGCCCCCTCAAACCTATCAGAACAATATTACATTCAACGTACAGTACTTGGCCTTCTTAAAGATGAACATGGTTTAGTGCAAAGAAACCAGACAATCATTCAAGTTTCTAAAATACCATGTTAAATCTAAACTTGTTTCCCACAGCATATGAAGAAATGGACTATGGCCACAACCTCTGAGAGCTCAGATGAGGGCTGGGCCATTGCACATGATAACACCACCACCCCTCAACATTTGGGAACAGAAGCAAAAGGGTTTTAATGTAAATAATGGTGTGTTGGTTGTATTGCATTTTATTTGCATTGTTTTGAATGCATTATAGTTGCACACCCTCAGCTGAGATTTTGCCCCCGTGAGATGAGGAGGTATTGTCCAAATGAACCTGCTCGGTTGTAGTCTGCCATCCAGCCTATGCTGGCTGAAACTGGAGTTAGGACTCCAAAGGAAATCAGATTGTGCAAAATACTGTCACATTCAATTTTGTCATTTGTGATACTATCACTATTCCATTATAGAATTTCACAAACTCCAGGAGGCAGAAAGTAAGCACTGCCTTGTGTGGTTGTTGTTTTTAAACAGGGCTGCCATATCTGAACAGAGACTTGGAATGGGTATCACCTATGTTAGGATAATATTGTCAGTAGGTAGAAGTGGGAGTTACCTGTCAGGTCTGGCTGGCTTCAAGGATCAGTGAGCCACTGCCAGAGCTAACCTAATGGTGGTGACAAAAGATCCCAGTCTCCCCCAATGCTGTGGAGCCATTTCACAAGGGCCCATTTTACTTCTGCAGTCATGATGGTGTTACAGTGTCAGATAATTTAAAATGTGAGGCTGCTCATTTACAGAGAATTCTTTCAAAAATAGAACATAAGAGAGAAAAGTTTGGTTTGGTTTTCCTGAGCATATCGGGAATGGTGAAGCTGTTGTAAAGTAGGGAACAGCAGTGGAGGCAGAAAAGAGAAGCAAAATCTTAATTACTATATATCTCTCATAAAGGAAGTAACAGATATGAACTCCATCCACATTGGGGCACAGGGCATATAACTAGAGATGGGTAAAAACAAACAAACTATAAATTGAAACCCCCCACAAACCAAGCTGGTTCATGGCTGGGTTCATAGTTCAATTCAGGAATCCTGTTTCGCTGAAACAAAACAAAGCAGCGAATTTGTTTTTTTTTTCACAGATAGCTTTATTTTTGGCAAAATGGTCACCCCACGCCCTTCTCACTACCACTGTCACTTCCCTACCTGATCCTGTCACCTTCTCCTTTTCCTCCTCCGTGGCCACCATCTTTAGAGACAGCTGGCTCAGCTCCAAGAAGCCGAATCAGTTGTCTATAAAGATGGCAGCAGCAGAGGATGACGACGACGAGGAGCAGGTACAGATGGAAAGCAACGGTAGCAGTAGGAAAGTGGATGGTTGGAGGCATTGGGCTCCCCTCTGCCAAGCATGAACTGGATTTGAACTGAGTTTGTGGATAGTTCATAGCTTGTGGGTAGCAAACCTTAGTTTCTTAATCCATGCACATCTCTAGTACAAACAATACATTCCCTATTAATTCCATGGAATGTTATTATTGGCTTAATATAGCATATCTGTACAAAACTATGCTTTTGGGTTTTGGTTTTCTTCTGTTTTAATAGCAGTGATGGAGCAAATTCCATCACATTTGCTGCTATTGACTGGCAAGGCTTAATTTCCTTCTCTGCTGGAAGGCTGCAGCTATTCAGAAGCTGAATTGGAGCCATCTTTTCTCTGTCATATAAATTATATCTATTGCCCGTGTTTGTTGTCACTGCTTGTGATGCTGATGCATTTGGCGTTAGCTCTGTCCTGCTTGATACCTGTTATTGAGAATGCAAATGTGATGACTTCTCAAGAGTCTCACAGTGGTTCCGCAAAGTGTCTCGCCAAAAATCGAAGGCTTTTCCTGTAATACAGGCACAGCAGGGGGATTCTTGCTAGCGTACATTTAAGTACAGATCACACAAACAAGCTGCCTCCTGCACCTGGTTATTTACTTTCTCAAGCCTAGATCTATAGCAAGTATCGTGTCAATCACATCTTCCATGTACAAAAGAAAACAAAGAAAGGAAATGGGGAAAGAGAAAATGTCTTTATTTGGAAGATTTTTGTAAGATTCCTATCACTCTTTCTGGCAGCAGCTGTAGACAGTGCATCCCAAGAGCAAAGCAATCTTTTAGCTTGCACGTAGAAATGCCTAGTGCAGATATAAATAAAAATGCAGGAAGTTGCTTTCTACTAAATCAGATGCATGACTCGTCTAGGCTAGCCTAGTACTGTCACCTTAACTAGCAACCCAACTCCAGAGCTGCGAGCTAAATTCTTTCCTAGTCATATCTGGCGGTGCTAGAGATAGAACTCAAGGGTTCCTGCAGGACAAGGGGTTGAACTGGATGGCCCTCGAGGTCTCTTCCAACCCTTGAGCTAGCAAACATGTATAACAACAATACATTCAGACTTTTCAGCAGTGTTTAGAGAGGCAGTAATATTAGTCTGTTTCAACAACAACGAATCAAAGACAATCGCCACCTTTAAAACTAGCACACTCATTTCAATATGAGCTTGCCTGAGTACAACTCACTTTCGCTGAAGTAGTATATTATATCCACAAAAATGACACTGAAATAAATGTTAGTGTTAAAGATATCTCTGTCCTTCCAGGGGAAGTGATTTTTGTTTGCATGTTTGTTTTTCCAAAGTCTTTACTGAAGCATCAAATACACAACCTGTCATCGTTCATACTATAAGAAGATTCAAATTGATTGGTTGTGTCTAACATCATGTTACCTAGGAAGCATATTCTCTATTCATTGAGTTGATTCCCGAGCCCCTTTCTGTGGAAAGTCTCATTTTTTTTTTTTGAACATATAAGCTAGTGCAGCACTGACAATGCAGAAGAAAATAGGTTGTATGAGTATGACAACTTTCCTTTGCTGGGATCTCCACAAAAGCCTTGCTCCCATCTTCTACTGAGAAAGCATGGAGCCTCCCAAATATGTATACACTGGAGATGGGCATGAAGCGTTTCATTGGGCTTTTGCCAAATCAACCGTGTTGCACCACAGGTGCCTCCCCCACCAGCTGGCTGGCCCGCTCACCCTGCTTGGCATGCTCTCCCTGGAACTGGCCAATCAGACAGGGAAGTGGGATGATGCATGACCCTGAACAGCTCCTGATTGACCAGCAACAGGGAGAGTGAAAGATGATGCATCCGAGGCTGCTTCCTCATTGGAGTTTAGCCCTGTGCTACTCAAAACAAGGTAAGAGACTGGTTGATTTTGTTCTGGAAGGTGGATCCTGGTACCAAATGGCAGCTGTTCTGCCATGTTTCGTTTTGGAACCAGACCCCTTCCAAAATGAAATGCCCATGTCTACTTCACACATAACATGAACTGCCATGTATGGAGATTGTGTTTTAGAAACTGTGATCAGGATAGGGATGGAAAAGCAGCTTGTAGACTTGAACAATTTCTGCAAAAATAGCTTATCTGCACTTTTCAAGCACTGCCCAGAGGAACAAAAAAGTTCCTCAACTACAGAATTCACATATTTCCTAGGCTTACAAGGCATTTGGGAGAAATCAAATGCATGCAGAATAAGGTATGTGCTTCCTAATGCAAAGAGCTAAAACACATACAACTAAACAAAAATACATCTGAATAAGGGGGCATGTTGCACAAATTATACAAAGTTCACAAATAAATATAGTCATTAGGGGGAAATTGTATTAAAGTTTTGGCGGTTTCAGTTCAAGAAGAAATAAATGCAAGGCCTTCTAACCCCCAATAAAACATGAATAAGAAGAAAAAATGGAGAAATGCAAGAAAAGCAGAAATATGATTACATCTTTATCTCGAAGATGGTGGAACACAGAATTCAAGAACAATATACAACAAAATCACATCAATGGAACTTAGAAAGGCTGATTTTAATCAACTCAGGGACATGGTAAGAAGTGACCAATGGGAATAAATGAGACCTGTTCTTTTCTTTAAATGAGAGTAAGGGGGAAAGAGAGACCAGGCATCACGGCCTACAACTCAATCAGAGAGAAAATTCCAAACAGCGCATTATAGCTTTACAAGTAAAGCTTGAATTGATTATAAGTCAAGAAATGATCCAAGTGGTTACTCAGGATTTCAAGAACTTTTTTTTTCCTGGTTTAACCACAGATTGTTAGACAGCAGCAGATAGGCATTCTATATTCTAAGACAACTCTCCCTTCCCCTTCCTTTAACAGTCTAACAACAGAGGGAGAGCGAGGAATCCTCATCACACATTCATTTGTGCCTTGCCATATGGCCAATAGCTTAAAACAATCTGTTCATTATTATTTTCCTGTGTTACTCAAAAACGCAATGAGTTGTGAGGATGATTGCCACCTAAATGTAATACATGAACGACTGAGAGGACGAAAACATGCAGATGACATTCAAATGCCTGGGGTGTTGTTGTTTTTCTTCTACACTGGAAGACAAAATGGTCACTAGCCTTCTAGAACTGATATCCATTGCTGAACGAATGACTGAAAAGAGTACACTCATCTCCATGCACGTTGGAAATTGTCAAATGCAGGCCTGCCCAAAGTCCGGCCCGGGGGCCAAATGTGGCCCGTCAGACCATTCTGAGTGGCCCGCGGCTGGCTGGCCCGCCCCTCCCTCCCCCTCCTTCACCCCATTTTTTAAAAAGAAAGTGGGTGGGGCTTGCAGTGGGGTGGCAGGGTCGGGGAGCAACCGGCCCCTGACACATTCTCAGCCACCAAATCTGGCCCTCCTTACAAAAAGTTTGGGCACCCCTGGTCAAATGCCTTCTAAAAGAAGTTGCTGTGATCAAAGTAATTTTTTTCCAAGCCAGTAAGGGACCATTTGAGAGGGATGGGGAGCCATATAAGAATGTGTCAGGAGTAGCCACTGTCTAGAGCAGTGGTTCCCAACCTTGCTAATGCCGTGACCCTTTAATACAGTTCCTCATGTTGTAATGACCCCTTGCCCTGTTGGAAGAGACCACAAGCCCCTTTTGGCAGGCCACTGCTGCAGGTGCCATACTGAACTTCCCTCTACAGGCACCCTCAGCCAGTTGTAGCCTCCGGTGCCATTGACTGACATCCCCTCCCAACCTATCAAGCTGTAACTCACTCTTTCCCCCTTCCTCACCCCTCCTCCAGAATCAAGCCGTTTGTGCCTTTTTCTTCACTGGCTCATGGCGACCCTTGTGAAATGGTCATTTGACCCCCAGAGGGGTCCCGACCCCCAGGTTGGGAACCACTGGTCTACAGTCTTTAAAACTTGAGAAAACAGTAGTAGTAATACATATGTGCAGCTGATTGTACTGTAGACCAGGAAGGAATCTTATTGGCCCAGAATTGCAAACAGCAAGGATATGGAAAGAGGAGGCAGCAAGATGTAGTATTGTTTTTGTCAGCTTCTCTCTAGCTATTACTGTTCATTCAATTTATACACTGCTTTTTCTTGTAGGTGGGTACGGGCCTGCAAGAATATGCAGTTAGAATAGCAAATTACAACTATCTGAAACAATAAATTACAGCTATCTGCTAAAATACAACAAAAGCACTAAGTGCCTGTGGAAAATCAAACAATTCCTTATTCCCAGAAATTTGCTCTAAATACATGGACCGTACTAAAAGTAGGCAAGAATCACATTGGCAATGCAAAGGTGTTTCCCGGCCAGTGTGCCGCTAGATCAGGGATGGCAAATCTATGGCATGTGTGCGAAAGATGGCATGCGGAGAGCTTTCGCCTGGCACACAACATGCTCCCTGCCCCCCCTACTTCCCCCTCTGCCATGAGGAATTTTTGGAGGAACAGGAGTAGCGAAGAAGCAGGGAGGGGAAGAGGCCAAGCCAGGGGACAAGGAATAAGGTAAGGAGGAGGGGGAGGGAGTTTGAAAATCCTGTGCCTTTCCCTTCCACAGGGCATGTAAGATGCAGGGTTTTCAAACTGTCTATGAGCCGCCAAAGCAAATGGCAGCCATGGTGGCTCAAAGACAGTTTAAAACCCATTCACCACAGCCCTCCCCGCTGCTTCTTCAACCGGTGCACAGCTTTTTCAGCCCCAGTGGCCTTGATTTATTTTTGATACCGGGTCACCGGGCTCCAGGCTCTGTGGGGCTTAGGGGTGGGGCACCAGGCAGCTGCAGCCTCTCCAGAGGCCAGAATCACTGGCCTTGATTTATTTTGAGGCCTGCCGAGGTGCCAGGTTGCCTCCCTCCTTCCATTCCTCCCTGTTCCAGTCCTTGCCCGATCCTGCCCGTCCTCTAGAGGATCCTCCACGGCCGCTGCTGGTGCTGCTGAAGTCCGCCTGTGGCTGGGCTGGGCAGCTGGCTGGCTGGCTAGCTGGGGCTGCGGCTGAGTCCTGCTTCCCGTTCCTCCTCGTCACAGTCCCTGCCTGAACACGCATCGGCACCTGCATCGTTGAGGAAGACAAGGGCCACCGGCACCGGCAGAACAGGACTCATAGCCACCTGCCTGAAGGATGCCTGCCCACCCGTTCCTCATGGCAGTCGCGTGAGAAGGGAAGGTAGGCTGGGGCGATAATGCTCAGGTGGGGGAGGGGGGAATGGAGGACTAGCCGCCACTTCTCCCCCCAATTGCATCCGGGGTGATGGTCCCTTGGCTGGGGAGGGGGGAATGGGGACTCCACCGCCGCTTCTCCCCCCCATGTGCACAGTGGGTGCAATGATCCTCTTGCTGGGGAGGGGGCAATGGGGGACTCAGCCGCCACTTCTTCCTCCAGCGTGCTGCTGTGCGATAATCCTCTGGCTGGGGAGGGGGGAACGGGGGACTTCGCTGCCACTTCTCTTCCCATGGCACATTTTTAATCTAAGGTATTTTTTTGCCTGGCGTACCACTGCATTCAGACTAAATTGCCATATTGGCACTCGGCGAAAAATAAGGGGGTTTACAGTCACAGTTTGGGCACTCGGTGTCAAAAAGGTTCGCCATCCCTGCGCTAGATCATTCCACAGGCCTCCAACTTCCTGACACGTCCCATCATATTTTAGAACCTGGGAAGTTTAAAATCTCCTACTATTCTTAAAATAAAAATAAATTACTCCCAGCTTTTCTGTGTTAGATTGGCAGGTTAGCCATTCAGCACTTAAGCCAGATGTAATAAATGATCAAGGTTATACAGTGCAAATCCTATTTTAATAGCCAAATGTGTGTGGCAATGACATTCACAAAATGACACTTACGCATTCATACTTGAGATGAGAGCAAAATGGAAACTTCTCAATGGGTGGGGTCATGACCTTGCTTTACAATAAACATCTGGAACCATTTTGCAGGATGATACCAGAGCTTTCACATTTATGCTAATTCTTTCCCCCACACCATCTGGTTTTAAATGACACACACAGGTGGCTGGTTTCCTGATGATCACATATTCCATTACCAGCCATGTTAACAAACATTTTTCTAATTATATAGGTTTTTGCTGAGGGATGGTAACAGTAGGTGATCACAAAGAGGGGTGGGAATAATTATCTTCATCAGCTCTCCTGGTACCTGTACCATAAGGAGAACTAATTGATTAAGTACAGTTAAGTGGAAGCACCAACCTGCTTTAACTGTAAGGGAAGCAACCTCATCTCCCTATATATATGAAATCAGAAAGGATGCCTCCATGATCCTCCATGAGGCATAAGGACTCATCCTACATTCTTCATGTACAAATTAAGACAAATGTAGTATGTAAACCAGGTTTTAAGAACAGTCCAGCTGGGGTTTTTCCCCTGCCACAGAATACTGGAAGAGAGAAGCTTCATGGGTCCTTAATCCCACATAATGTTAATGGAATGAACATCCTTGCTGATGCAGTTGTTGGTTAGAATCCCCCAATACCTTGCAGCTCCATACCCTGCTTTCTGATTGTGTACTAGTCAGATGGCTTGCTACACAACCAGGAAGTCAATCAGGGGCTCAGTAACTAGCAACAATTTACTGCCATAAGTTATGCCATTTTTCCTTTTGCCAACATAACTAGTATTAAAACACAACGCTAAAATTGCCATCAGGACCCACAACCATCAGTTTAAAAACTTCTGGAACAGGAGGGTTTTTTCCTGGTGCCGAAATGTCATCAATGTCAGTGCCAGACAGGTCTCACTCGGGAGTGCATTCCAAAATGGTGGTGGGGTGGCGTCATGGAACACAGTTTCAGGTTTAAATATTAATTCAGGCTGAAATCACAACAATGGACAATAACACGTGCATTGCTTTCAGGAGGACGTAGGACCAGATCTAGGCTTGCACTTGGTGGACATCATAAGAACGCACCATTCATATGAATTGCTACCTCGACTTGGGTTGTGTTGAGTGCATCTTTGATCCCACTATGGCAACATTTTAAAAAAATGCTACACTCATCATAGAAGCCATGGGTGTGGAATATTTAAACATATAACCTTCTGCTGAGCAGACTGTTAATAAACCTACCCTTGCTAGGAATGTCTGCTGGTGGCAACTTTCCAGGGTCTTGGAGCAGAGTATCTTTCCCAACTTCATCTATCTGTGCCTTGCAACTAAGGATACCAGCAGAGAATCTAGGACCCCACTTCAGGCAAAGCATGTCCTCCTGCTGATGAGCACCCCTACAGCTTCCTTAAGGTGGTGGTGATGGATGATTGGGAGTTCTGGGGAGCTCCTGTGGATCCAAAAAAGTTTTGGGGTGGGGCTGCATGATCTTTGCCTCCCTGCTTTACATTTTCACGGAGGATGTATTTCACATCATGACATTCCTGGTAGATGTCCATCCTTGCATCCGTACACATCAACAAGACGAGAGCAAAAAGAGATCACTGCCAAGATAGAGGAGGAAAAACATCCCCTTGTACAATTACAAATTAAGCATGTAAAGGCAAACACACTCTCTGTGCCTTTTCCAAACTAAAAATATTCAATTCTTCCATAATAGAGTGTGTGTCAATGCAGAATGGGACCTGTCTGGTGAATTTGTCCTAGACCCGACATAATGTTGCTTGGAGAGTGATGAAAGATATAATTTCACCTGCCCTCAGTGTAATAACAGATCTGCCAGAGTATGACACAGAGAATTAGACTTTCTGCTGTGATTAATCAAGTTCACCCAGAGTCGTAATGCTGCCGTCTCCCACTATTGTATAAAACCAGTGGGATGTAATATATTCATAAGAAAAGCATTTGGAGAAGTGCAGCAAACGCTGTTATCTTTTGCATTGTAAGGCATTTTGCCTCTGGAAGAACTCTTGCTACTGCTACCAATATTTAAACTGATATTAAGAAGCAAAACTCTGTTTCAGAGTCAAATGTGTAGAACTTTCCACAGATTAAAAGAGGCAAAATGGCCAACAGTACTTGCTCGATAAGATTTTCATTTCAGCATACTATTACCCATCTTTTATGATACATAAAAAGCTATTATCGGTAAAAAAGAAATTGAGAAACACAATTCTATCAAGACTTTGGGGAAGGCTGTGGGGACATCATTTTTCTATTTAATCTAACAAACATATTGGGATCTTGATGCAACTGACTGTTCATTTAGAGGGGAAATTTAAATTCATTTTTGTTGTTTACTTTTAATGCTTTAGGGAAACCTACAAGATTCCGTCACCATCATCCCCAGTCGCCTACTTACGCCTTTAAAAGTAGTCTGACACAGACAAAATATTCCATAATCTCTTTGCAAGAAAAAGCTTCCCCTGCTTAATTTCTGAGTGCCAGCCCACACTTAAAGGCACTACAATACTTGAAATATTTCCTGCCTCATTATCATTTGTTTTCATCTATTTTGTCTGTTCTCAACATTGGTTTCCACTTTCTTTCCTCCCCCCCCCCTTTAACTTCTTGCATATCTTCATTCTAATGCTCTGTTCTGCTCTGCCCCATCCCCATGCTTGTTCAAATCCCCCCCCCCATCATCATCCTTGCCCTTGTATTCCACTCCTGGTTAACACCATTTGTGTTTCTTGACTATCATGCTTTTAAAAGCAATGACAGCCTTCTCCCTGGCTATCTAGTCTTCTCTATGCAAGGAACTATATTGAACCATTGCATTGTGGCAAGCAATTCAGTGCAAAACTGCAGCCTGAAGAAATTAAATCCCCCGCCCCAAAAAATCCCTCCATTTTAAGAATGTCAGACATTGTGCCTCTGCATCAATGATCCAAAATACCAGGAAATGAGGTGATATTGCTGCACTATATTATGCCCGTGTTGCCAGCAAGAAAAATGATGCCAAACTTTACATGCCCAAGGACAGCCTGAATGTTGGGACCACCAATGGTAGCAGTCAAGACGGTCTCCTGCAGACCATCTTGGTCAGATTCTTGTCCAGGTCTGAGGAAGCCGACTTGCCCTCGGGATCAAAAATTAAAATAACTGATGAAAGAAGAAATCAGCTTCTGGTATTTATCCACTTTCCACCCAAACACAAGGCAATTGTTAGGGCTGATTGTCAACAAGTGCAAATTGCAGTGCACACACAAAAACATCCTGCAGATCATTTTGACTGCTGTCAAACATTCAGGCTGTCCTTTGCCATATAATGCTTGAAAAAATACAATTTTCTGACTTTTTAAAATGGAAGTTTAAGTATACATATGCTACACACAAGCTCCATCATCTTCATGCACTCAGAAGATGATCACGTGATCTCTATTATGTTTGATGGGGAGGACAGAAATAAGATGTTTGCTTGGAAAGAGAAGGCAGTAGGAAGAGAAAGCAACCTAACATGAGATGTTGGTTTGCAAGATCTGAGTACAGATGGTAATGAAATGACATTTGGGAGCAGGTTAACTCATACAGTCACCAAACATCAGAAGTGACTTGATGATACATAGCATCTTTGAAGTTATTTTTTCTTAATTACCAGACAGTAGAATGGTTGAAACTAAGAAATAGGTACCAAAGCTCTGCTAACATCAAGTAAGACCATCCACATGTATAAAACAGCAATTTCACAGTGTAAATGCATGAACTTCATTCTTTTATACTATGTTTTAAAATATTTTACAAATAGACACAATGTCTCTTTGTCAGCATTATTCTGTTTACCCAGAAAGGAATTAAATATTCAATTGGGTCCTCACTGACAGGTTCAAAAGTTCAGATTGTCTCAGAACCAGCGCTGATTTTTGAACATTTGCCCCAGGAGTCAAGTCTCAGAAATTCTGAGAGAATGTTTACTGAGATATCAGGGTGCGACAAACAACTATATTGTAATTTTGCAATGCAGAAACATTTTAACTTGAGAAAACATTGCTCAAACCTCTCCAAATTTGGCACACAGCAAAATCTGACTACCTGCTACAACTATGACAAATATGACGCTGATCTAAAGCCCTAAAGTTACTTTTTTTGTTTTGGGTGCTGCCCCCATTTTTGGAATTATGTTATAGAATGATGATTCCCATGCAGCAGTAATGCAATCCAGATGCAAGTTTGCAACTTGCAAGTTTGTCAGTTTCCATACCATGTATGAGAGCTAGGCCTTGACCACTACTAACTGATATATGATAAGAGCCTTGTGCACCAGCTGTTTATAGACATACTCTGTGTGTGTGTGTGTGTGTGTGTGTGTGTGAGTGAGTGAGTGAGTGAGTGAGAGAGAGAGAGAGAGAGAGAGAGAGAGAGCTTAAAGATTGAACAACAATATATAGTATTAAGGCTTTGGACACCATACCACTGTTCTCAAGAATGCTTTGAAAAATAATTCAGCAGTATCTTTGCGGGCTGTGTACAAGACCTGCAAATGAAAATGTTCAGATTAATTCAGTGGAAGCACTCAAGTATCACCAGGCCATCTGTTTGCCAGATAATGTTGATTTCATAAGACATAGCAGCCGAACTTCACTGTAGGTTTAGGCACAGTGAAATAATTTCAGACAATAGCCAGGCTTATTTCTTAAAGAAAGTGCATATTAGGCTGTTCTAGAGCTTTGGCAGAAACAAATGCAGAAAATAAGCCATACATACTTGAAAAACAAGGACAAAGAGCCTGAAAATATATAGCAATACAAAACAAAGGGGAAAATGGGTAAAGTCTTTTCTTTGTTCCACTAAACCAAGTACAATGTATTAAGCCATCTGTGTCCAAGTTGAGGGAACCAGTGCCTCCCTCGATACTATTAAACTTCAGATCCTCACAGTCCCAGCTGGAATAGCCAGTGGTCACTGATGTACATAAGGAAGACAGCAAGATCTCCTGCTTGGTTTGTGAGAAACCATCAGAGTTTCAACAAAACTCTGTTTTACTGCTTTTAAAAAAAAGCCTAAGACACAATATGGGACAAATGTGCTATCTTTTACTGGGCAATGTATACATTTTTCTGACCTGTTTAATGTTCACAGTTCCTGCACTGATCAGGGGGTTGGACTGAGTGACCTTATAGCCCCCTTCCAACTCAATGCTCCTGTGATATTAATGTAAATGTGCCTGTAACTAAGCAGGAGATAACCAGGGAGTTGCCGTCAGTACCACTGCGACAGAGTCAAAGGAGGCAGGTTGCTATATGCACGATTTAACTGTGTAATTGTGTCCACCTTTTCAGACAGCATTCACATGACCTCTAAGCAGTAGATACCGGCGGCACTGCCAACTACAACCCAGTTTATGCCAAGATAAGGTCCTAAGAACTCAACCCATTCTGTACCCTTAGGAGACATTTTGGTCAGATTCTTGTCCAGGTCTGAGGAAGTCGACTTACCCTCGAGATCAAAAATTAAAATACAGTGGACCCTGGTATAACAAACGGTTTGTATAACATAAAATCTGTACAACATAAAAAATTCCGGAGATAGGGGAAATTTGCTTAACAGAATCGTCTATGGGGTGAATCCATACAACATAGAAATATTTGCGATTAGGGATTACTCTGTTTTCAATGCATTCCTATGGGAAATTTGTATAAAGGAAAATTTGCTTAACGTAATTTCATTGGGAACAAAATAATTCCTTTATACAAGGTACAACTGTATAGCCGTTAGTCTGCAGACTAGCACAGCTACCTTTTCTAACATTTTCCAGTTCTGTGATGGTACTGTATTTGCACATTACCACTTCTTTTCCTGTAAATAAGGAAATGGCAGGCCATAGGCAGAAGGGCACCAGGAGCTGCCTGCAGAATTGGGCATACAGTATTGTGTTGTTTTTTTCTTTTCCCCTTCTTTTTTCCCAGCCATCGGAAAACACACACACACAATTGGCTTTCTACGAAGGGAAGGAGCAAAGGCCTTTTTGAGTCCTTCTTTTAAAAGGCACTGCAGGGAGCCCACTTTCCCCTCTACTTTCTATGCTGCTCCCCCTGTCTTTCTTGTTGTATTGATCTGAAATTAGCCGTGCTCCAGCCATAGACACTGATGAGTGGATCAAAGACTCAGCGGGAAAGTCAAGGAGGTTTCATTTCTAAGATGAGAGGAGCATGCTTTCCTTTGCCTGTGGAGCAAAATCAGCAAGCAGATATCTAAGTAAAGTGGGGCAATTTTCCCGGTTCCTCCTCTAAGCATAGGTGAAGATCTTGCAGTACCTTTTCTAACTGGGACCTAGATAAGGAGGTGAGTTTAGAAGGGTGAAATGGCCCATCTTTTTTCCAGACTATTGCTATGGTCAGCAGTACTGCAGTTTGTCTCTTAAATGTTGATGTTTTCCAGTCCTGAAGGCCATCGTAAATCAAAATATAGAAAATGTTCTTTATTAGTACTGAATTTCTCAGATATACAGTACAGTATTTCTCTTCCAGATTCACTTCTGGAGAATACCAGTCCATGTTTTATTGTCAGTTGTTAGAACACAGTATGGCACTCAAGCTATCCTGTATGGTTAGAAAATCCGCAAGACACCTGTACTGAGTTTATAGTTGCTCTCTGTTTTTTTAAAGTTACTTATTCACTCTTCTTATGAAATGTCCCAAGTTACACCAAGTATGTAAATGATATTTTAAAAACCAAGAGGAACCCTGCCCAAAGCAATCTGATCTTGACAAGTATGGAGATGACGATGCCTTCAATAAGGCCAACCAGGTAGCGCTCCGTCTCTGGGGTTGCAGCTCCAGGGTCCACAATCCCATATTTTGGAGATGATACAGCCTAAACTATTTCCAGGGAGGAAACATTTGGAATATGTGCATCAATCTCAGATTCAAATCAACTGAGTCTTTAAACAGATTTAAACCAATGGGATTTAACTGTGTTTAACAAACATCAAGGTCACTCAAATTAAATTATAGTAAACACATGAAATTTGCTTGTGTATTTAACTATTCATTTAAAGTACTTATTTATCATTTTTTCTGCCCACCAAGGCTCCCCA
Source organism: Phrynocephalus versicolor (assembly GCA_023846285.1). NCBI lineage: Eukaryota > Metazoa > Chordata > Lepidosauria > Squamata > Agamidae > Phrynocephalus > Phrynocephalus versicolor. The sequence continues at coordinate 22,054,202 of JAHTLZ010003518.1, forward strand.
AAATGCAGTTGTGCTTTTCTACCCAGAAGCAGCCTTTATCAAATGTAGGTCAATGTCCAGTCAAACAACATGCATAAAATTGTGCCTAAAATAAGGCTGCCATTGTATTGTCTGTTGGAATTGTTCAAAGTGTAATGAGGTATGCTTGGCAAAACTACGTGAAAGAACGAATACTGGTCAGACTCCAATCCTGGTAACTGCAGGATCAGGGGCAGCCTGACCCAGGAATTACCTGGAGTTTGCAGGATCTGGCCCTGGCCTGAACAGCAGCTACAACTAGGCCAGTCCTGAGGCGCACTTGGAAGCCTGGAGGGAAGGCCTCTTTAAGGAGTGGTTTTCCCTCCCAGACTTTGCCTCAGCAACCCAAGTATCTTCTGCTCTTGTGCTCTGGCCTGTGTGTCCACCCTTGCCTTATTGTTCTGACTCTGTTACCCTGCGAAGTGGATTTGGTCCTGGTGCCCTTGCCAGGCGTCAAAAGGCCACCTAGTAGGTTCTGGACTGTGACACTTTGTAAGCAAGGTGGTTACTTTTTTATAACACTGACAACAAATAATGTAATTAATGTTTCATAGTTTTGTGGAGGTGCTGATGAAATGTCTTGAAACATTGGCTTTTATATTTTTAACATTAATGGTCACAAATTGCTCAGCTGAGCATTCATTTTCTCCTTTGAGTTATATTAAAAATCCCATCAGAATAGCTATGCAACAAGGCAGGCTGGATGCCTTATCTCTATTAAGTAAAGAAGCAGATGTGTTATATAC
>JAHTLZ010003518.1:22054975-22076109 GCA_023846285.1 Phrynocephalus versicolor
TAGCATCTATTATATTTTTGTGGTGGGTCTAAATACTGTTTGTAGCTTGTGTTTTTTCAACACTTTGTCCACACGGTCCATGGCTCCTTTTATGTATGGCAGAAATACTTTATTTGTTGGTGGCTGTTTTTCGTCTTAAATTTGGTGTTGTTGTTTTCAGTTTGATCACTCTTTTGATTTCATTCTTGGAATAGCCATTTGCCTGTAGGGCCCAATTCAGGTGTCTGAGTTCAGTGTTGAAGATTCAGCTTCACAGTTTCGGTTTGCAGGATCTACAAGAGTTTTGATTATGCCTCTTTTTGGTCATGGTTGGTGGTTGGAATTTTTATGTAGGTACCGATCTGTGTGGGTGGGTTTTCTGTAGACCTTGTATCCTAATTGGAGGTCTGGTTTGTGTATGACCATGCCATTTAAGAATGGGAGTGTTTCCCCTCTAATTAAGCTAAATAAGAGAATCTGATTTAGTTGTACAGTTTGGCTTTTGTCTGCCCTGTTTAAATGTTGTCAGCAACTTCTTTTCTCATCTCCATCAATCACTGATTTACAGAAATATTTGCAACAGAAAGTAAAGCCTAAGCTAAATGAAGCAGAGAAATAAACAGTAAAAATAGATACACAATAGATATTTATTTCTAAATTTAGTAAAGAAATAAATCTCCTTATTCTAGCTCAATCTCATGTTGAGGCAAATTCCTTTCAAAGGGTGACAACATCAGATGCATAGAGAACAGCAATAAATAAACAAACAAATAAATAAACAAATGAATAAATTTCCCCCACATAGAAAGGAAATACTAGAACATTTACACCCATGAGGTATCCTCCTGCCTGCTTGGGCCATGAGATGCTCCTAGCAAAGCTTTACAAAATTAAGGCATGAAGGAATGTAGGCTACAGTGTTTTATGATTTTAATATTAGTCTGTATCTATTTTACAGTCTTATCTCAGTAGTTTGTCTGACTGCAGATTGGCTATTATATCCCCTTCCTTGTTTTGGTAATTATCCTCAATCAGATTTCCTTTTGCGTCTTTGTTTGTGACAGATGTACAGGATGTCTCCCCCACACTTTAATTGGCAAGAAAGAACATGTCATCTCGCCCACAAAGTTTTACGGCTTCATTCCAAATTTATAGGAAGTATTATAATGGTAATAATAATATAAAAAGAATAGTAGTAGAAGCAATCATTATCATCATCATCAATCTTTATCTGCTTAAGGAATACCAATAGTATCATTTTCCGCTCGTGAGACATAACAAGAGCCAATATAGTACGATTGTTAATGTTGGGATGAAGAGTTACAGGGTTCACGTTGGCTCTGCTGATGAACTCACTGGTTGACTTTGGACCACTTACTCTTTTTCCACCTGGCATCTCTCAAAGGTTTTATTGAGGACAAAGCAAACAGGAGGAAAGCTATTGTATGAAATGTAGGAAACGTGCAAAGGAAAAAAGGAAGGAATTACATTATATAAGCAATCAGACCAGACATCTTTCAGTAATAAGAACTCATTTTATCAATGATTTAGAAAAGTTAAAGCTGTGTTGGCTCCCACAGTTTCTGGAACCATCCAATGGTCCGCTCATTAGAAGCCATATACATCTGCTTTGTTAGATGCTGTAAAGCATTAGGCCATTGTGTATGTGTGTGGTGTTGTTGCTTCCTGCCTGTAAAACTTCCGTTGATTTTTGGATATCTTTTTTTATTCATCAAAATGCCTATGCTATGAAAATTTTAAGCCAATTCTTAAATTTGAAGATGTCCTTAATCCCACCAAAAGTAATTAATTACTCCTTTGCTTAAAGGCCTTCTGAACTAAACCTTTGGAGGCACAATATTATTTATGAGATCTCTTGTTAGCCTCCATAAAAGAAAACCTACCCTAGGTATTTATTTCTTGCTACATGTCAAAGGAAGTTTTATCTCAACCCAGCTTTATAAGAGCATTAAAACAAAGTTTCAAAGCAAGCATTTGCATTACATTGCTCAATTATTTATTTAGATATGATATGCATCTCTCTCTTCTCTCTCTCTCTCTCTCTCTCTCTCTCTCTTTGTATCTCTCTATCTCCCCCCCGCCGCCGCCGCCTTTTCTCCTTAGGACAACATGGCATCAAGACCTAAAGAAATTAAACATACAACCACATAATTAAACTGAGAGACTGTACATGGAGCCCAGCTTGTTTTAGAATACATTTCCCTTCATCAGGCTGCACTTTTGATTAATAGGGACATCTCTCTAGAGCCCAGAACGGTGCTGATTTCTATTCTTTTCCCTCCAAAATAGCCAACCATCCTCTGTCTTTACCTTCTCCCTCTTCCGTACCATCTATTCACAGATTTCATTAGCACTTAGAGACCTTTTGAACTGAAATCTCAGCTGGGAAGGTGCCTTATATTTCATGTAATTCTAGCTACTACCAAAAGTTAAAGACTAAGAGTCTCCCAAGCACCATCCCAATCCCCTCGTCAATCATTTTCTTCCCTTCTTTCCTCTAAAATCATTTCCGTTTCTCTGTCTTTGCACTCTCACCCTTCACAGAATCATTAAAATGTTGAGCAAACAGTTTTGTGCTGTCCTCTGCCAATCTGTTCAAATCTTTTAAAGGACTGACTTTCAGCCCCCACTAAAATAGCTTTTTAAAAAAAACAGATATCTCAAAGACAGCACCAAAGCAGTGGCCAATTCACTTCTTCTTCCTCTGCAAAAATTAAAAGAAAATAACTTTTGGTTTTTAATATTGTGTTTTTAAATATCAGGAAATAGACCAATGCTGCTTCACAATATCATTCCTGCATTGCCAGCAGGAAAAAGAACGCAAAGCTTTACCTAGCAAAGGTTAGAGTGAATGTTCACAAAAACAATTACAACAGTCAAGATGATCTACAGGAAACCCTCTTATTCTTACTACCATTCAGAAAGTTACACCAAGCAAGGGGAAATCCCTGAAGCTGACTCCTTTCTTTCATCGATTAACCAGTTCTCACCCAAACACAAAACAACTGTTAGGATTGTTTTTCAACAAATGTGACTGGCAATTCCGAAGTTATAAATTTTGGTTTGCCAATTCCCTCCACTGCACAATAACATCAATACACTCTCATGCAGTGATAAGAGCATTGTCATAATGTTCTCTCACATCCAATATGAGGAATATAAATCCTCTCTTGTCTCATCTTCATGCTTCATGACAAAGAGGTGCAAGCGTTCGCCTCTTCATTGGCAACCATCAGAAGAATTTCCTTCCATGCTTGATAAGAGTTCTCGCATTGCTGAGAAGAGCCTTTTGCACAAACTTGCCTTTTGTGTGCAATGGTGAGCTGTTCGTGTTGCCTAAATCTAGGACTACTGCTGTTGTGTTCAAGAATCTGAATCACTGGAAGGCCCATTTGTGTCTTCTGAATAGCTAATCTTTCTGTGCTTTCTACATGTGTATATAGAAAATTCTTTTAAAAAGGAAAATATATGCATGGCATTTTATACACACTTCAAAGACTCTCCCCAGTAGGGAAGGAAGTATTCCTGGTCTTGATCTAGTTATGGAGAGAACAACCCTCGTGGAACTTATTAATTCCTCACTGACATGTTGTCACATGTCAAGGCAGACTCAAAAAACAAGAGCAAGAAATTTGGTGAGTATCATTTTAATCTCTATTTGGTCCAAGGATCAACGGTGGAATTTTATGAGCAGAGAATTAATTAGGTCATCTTTTCAGTAGGACCACAAGGGAAGAGCAATCATTTTTAAATGAATGGGACAGGAAACAAATGAGCCATTATTGCTGTTTGTTTTCCCTGTAAAAAGAAAGGAAAAGAAAAGAAAGTGGAATTTGAATGAGTAAAAATTAAGGCAAAAATTATTCACACATTTGTACCCTTGTCAATTCGTATTCAGCTACTCTCAAAACCTCAAAGTGTTTTGGATTAAGGAAATAAATACAATATTTATGTACAGTTCATAGAATGCTCAAGGGGTGGGTGGAAAGAAACGTACTTCAGCAGACATACAGTGAATATTCTAGCTTAGAGAGCAGCTAGGCTGTGTCTGTACACCTTCAGTTACCTATAAAATGCCGTTCCTTTGTCCCCTTTATTTGAAACCTGCCAGGCCTTGTGCTGAGTTAGAGATAAAAGTTTGGCAGTCCCCTGCCAAAAGAATGAAAACTGAAATTAAAAGCGGGAGAAGTGTGCCAAGGTCTCCCATGGATAGTAAAGAGAAAGTTAAAGGACATAAAGTCTTCTGATATGTCCATAAAACCCGAGGTTTTTATTCTAGCTATGGGAAATTTGTTAGACTTTTTGCGGGGGTTAACCGAAGACTCACACATGGTGCACCACTTGGATGGTAGCTGGATTCCCCACTATAATCAATGGTTTAAAAGGAAATAGGTTGATGTCATTCAAATTAATGAAGAATACAACAACAAAAGTAAAGAAAATTAAGAAAAGGATTGGTCTTACATACCGCTAACCACAACAAACTGGCTGGATGGCTCAGTGAGTTGGGTTTCTGGATGCAGAGACATAAGTTGGAAGTCCAATTTCCCCACTGTGTGCTCCCTAGAAGACCCAGGATGCCCTCAGAAGAAGGGAATGGTAAACCACTTCTACCGCCATATCAGCGGGGGATCAGTTCAGTGATCCCCCGTGGGTAGTGAAATGCTCTTATTGGAGGATAATGGTGGCTGAAGGGGTGGTGAGGTGCCAGGGTGAAAGCTTTCAACTAGACATGGGCACGACTCGACAAAATTCTCGTTTCCGTTTCCGTTCCTCGTTTCCATTACATAACGGAAAAGGAAATGACAATTACTCTGCCAGAACTCGAACTCGAACCGACTAAAGAAAAATTGGGTCTGATTTGTCGTGTTGTCGTTCCTGGCATCGCGCGATTGCGCGATGCCAACAGCACAGAAAAAAGTTTTAAAAAGTAAAAAAAAAAAACGATTCCCGGGCAAAAAAGCAGGCGAAAATATGCCTGGCTGAGTGAGGGCACCTACCAGAGGGGTGGTTTCTGGGGGGGGGGTCCCCGGCCTCCCCCCCCTCTTCCTGTCCTTCCTGGGCTGCTCTGGTGGAGTGGCGGCCGGCAGGCATCCTCATCGTCCCGCCAACGTCGCCGCCTCGCTGGCTCGCCGCCGCCATTCAAGCGGCACAGAAAAAAAGTTTTAAAAAACCGATTCCCAGCCAAAAAAGCAGGCGGAAATATGCCTGCCTGAGTGAGGGCACCTAGAGGTGTGGTTTTGGGGGGGGGGTCCCCGGCCTTCCCCCCCTCCTGTCCTGGGTTGCTCTGGTGGGGCATCCTCGTCATCTCGCCAACTCACCTGCCATGCGGTGCGGGCAGGGGATCCAAAATGGGGCAGTCGACCGCAATCTTTCTTTTTTAAATCATATCGTCGTGGTCCAAAAACACACCAAAGCACCACAGAAACATGCGAAAATTGCTATTTTAAAACTGCCAGATTTTTTACAGTAGCAGTGGGTTTTTCTTGCAACAAAATGTCTCCTGTCCTCCTCTCCATTGATTTTATTTTATTTTATTTTGTTTTGTTTTATTTTATTTACACCTGCGCAGTGCGCAATGATGGGCTGGCCATGGGAGTGGACCATGAAAATTTTTGGAGCCATTCCACCAATCGCATGGCCACTTGGCCAGGTTGACCACAGTGACTTCTGGGATGTGCCAATCGGGCATAAAAAGCCCACTAACCCTAGCCCGAACCCGAACCCTAAGCCTAAGCCTAACCCATACGCCAGTACACTGTCCTTCTAAGTGGGTTAGAGAGGCACCCAGAGGTGCACCCCAATACTCACCCTAACCTTACCTGTAACCCTAAGCCTAGCCCTTGCGCTAACCCTAACCCTAAAGCCAGATCTGTGTACTCGCATTGCACTACACACAAGTACGTTTCCCTTCTTAGTGAGACACAGTGAGAGCCCGCATTCTCTCTCACTGACTGATGCAGGGAAGGCATCCCCAAGAGGGGTGCCTCTGCCAGTCCACTAAGCAAGTCTGCAACTGGTATGCATGCATATCCATATGGCTATGCATGCTATTTTGTAGCGGGTGAGGAGAGGAGGCACCCACGGGTGCCTCCAGGAGCCCGCTTTCCCTTCATAGCGGGCCAGAGGAGGCACCCACCCGACAGAGGTGCCTCCAGGAGCCCGCTACCCCCCCCTAAACCAGTACTAACGACAGACGAAAAAACAACAACATGAAACGACAAATTTTTGAAAAATTTCGCGAAAAACGGAAACGAGCCGAAACGGACCCGTCCCGAAAAAATGACAACTCGAAAAAAAAATTTCCTGGTCGTGCCCATCTCTACTTTCAACTCCAACACCCCTCTAAATGGCAAGGAGGGAAGAAAGGGGGAGAAACTTTCTTCCCTTCTAGCCACTGTCACTGCTGCTGCTGCCGGGGAGCTGGGCACCCACCAGAGGGGTGCCTGGGTGCCCGGCGGCAGCAGTGGCAAGGAGGAAAGCTTTTTTTTTTCCCTTTCTCCTTACTGGAGCCCAGCGGCAAAGAGAAAGGGGGAAAACCTTTCTTCCCTCTTTGCCCCCACTGCAACTGGGCACCCGGGCAGGAGGGGAGAAAATAGAAAATAAAACTTACCGCCCCAATCCCTGCCACCCTCCTCCTCACCGTTGCCGCTGCGGCCACGGGCCAATCAGCCAACCAGCCTTTGAACTTCCAGGTCAGGTCACAGGTGACTGATTGGATGTTCTGAATTTCCTACTTAAATTCCAAATCTGCCACCAGGGACCTGAGTGGGAAATTCAACCTCCCCACCTGTGGTGGCAGCAGCGGTGAGGAGGAGGTTGGCAGGCATCGGCAGTGGGAAGTTTTATTTTTAAATTTTCCCCCTCCTTTCTGCCCCCCCTCTGGTAACCAACCACGGATAACTGAATCCACGGTTAGTGAATCAGCAGATAAGGGGGTTGTACTCTCTACCTGAAAATCATTGGAAAGGGTCACCAAAAGGCAGAATTGACTTGGTGGAACACAATAACCACAACATATCAGCATGGATTATAAAACCAAAGGATGTATGATAAGAATTGTTGTCGTATATTCCCTCTGTTTTCACCTACTCTTTCTTTACTGCTCAAATATTCCTACCACATCTTCTTCCCTGCAATATGTTATGCAGAAACCAATCAACCAATAAGAACAAAGAGTACTGCAGCATCTAAAAGCTCAGATGTATTACACCATAACCTTGAATGGGGGAAAGCCCATTAAGGGAGATGTAAACATACTAAGAGAAACCGTTTAGTGTTCTTCCCTGGGTTTTTTTTACTATGTGAGAACATCAATCTCTTAATGCAAATGAGCAATTATGGGAGAGCATGTATTTATCTGTTTGCCTGTACCTTATCTCTCAGGTTATGAAACCTAAACTTGGCATGTATACAAAGGGGAGCCTGAAGATTAATCAACTTTAACTGATCAACGTCTATCTGGATACCCAATTTTTATTTCAAAAAGCAGGTAAAGGTATGTGCATACCACAAAGTTTCATACCACTGTCTCTGTTCTAGAAATGTTGCTGGCTGGATACTGTACCTCTGTCAGTTGGGCAACAGTCCCAGAACTCTCCCAAATTAAAGGAATGGTCAACCACTTCTGAGAAATCTACCCCTAGAAAAACTTGGAAAGGATGATCATAAGTCATACCTAACAGCAGGTAGTTATTATTACTATCACCTTTCCTAGTTTGAATGTCAAGCTGCTCAGTCATCATTTGCCCATATCTTTCCTCCTTCCCTCTTTCTGAAGAGATGGAAATTTGCTCACCTCAATTCTTCAAGTCTAAAGATGAGTACCAACTACCGAATAAGTGATTTGTCCCAGTTCATTTTGGGCCGAACATGTGTTTGGCACTTCCTAGTCCTGTCTCCTCCAGCAAGTGCCCTCTCAGAGGCAATTCCCGGAGGAAGTGGAGCAGGGAACCCAGGGCACTACCTCTGCTGAATATATTTTTCACTTATTTGCCCTGGGAAGCAAAGAAGACACATTCAGGTGAAAAACACAAAACTGGCATGAAGCATTGATTTGGCCATTGATGTCCATTGCTATTCAAGACTATAGACCAAGACTCATATTCCATCTGCAACATCCTTTAATGCACTTGAATGCTGCTCATCCATGCAAGGAAATCTGAATTTGTTTCAAGGAGGCAGATGTTCCTATCGTACAAGGGTGGGGAATCTTTGGCCCTCCAGATGTTTTTGAATGGCGACTCCCAGTTTTCTGAGCCTATCTTGCCAATGAGAAAGGGCAGTGGGAGTTGTGGTCCAAAACATCTGGAGGCCCGAAGGTTTCCCAACCCTGCTATAGTACCTCTTTACCTACCTTGGACAGCAGCCCCTTCCCCTCCCTTTATTCTAGCTGCAGTCTTCCTTTTTGTGTTCAATGGGAAGATGGCTTTTAATTTGGGTCTTGTGTTGCTCCTATGGGAAGCTGCTGGGGGAGATTAAGACATACGTTTTGGTGATGGCAGAAGGAATAGGATGGGGAACAAGTAGCTCTTTTCAATGTCTTTTTGTCCTTAAGGTTTCGCTATCTCCTATATGACTTTACCTATAAGCTCTTTAACAGGATGGTACTTATCTTTGAATAGACATGTACAAGCTTGCACTATTAGTTTGCTTTATTTTTAAAAAAGGGGGAAAGCTGTCTTTTGTCATAGGTACAAATCGTTCTGTGCGTGTACAAAGGCAATTCATAAAAAAAGCCAATCTCTTTCTCAGAAAAGGTACTCTAGGAAGGATATTATTCAATTATTCACTGCTCTTATCATATACGACTATCACTGATACCAATAAAGAGCTTTTCAAACAAAGTAGTGATGGTGGGGAGTTCCTGAGCAGAGAAAATATGTTTTTGCGAACCTACAGCTCTTAGAACATTCCAGCCACCATGACCACTGGGAAAGTTGTGATCCCCCCCCCCCCAAGAAAGGTAACTGTTCCCAGATTTTTCCCATTTTTGCAGATGGGTTTTGGACAGAGCACAGATCGAGTTCAGTCATTTTTAAGATACTTCTGGCAAATCCCCAGCATTACCATCTCTGAGGCAGCACCGAAGAGCTGATGCTGCTGACACTTGGCCATGTTCCAAGAAGAGGCAAGGGTTGCAGTGACCCTGTGTACTTGGCATTCTGGGCGGAGAATGGGGGGTGCGGATATATGATTAACCCACACCAATGCTGGCCTCTTTTGCTCTTTGCATGCGGACCACCAGCCTGCTCTGGTTGTCCTGAATGAGGTAGCCAGTTGCATAGGGGCCGGACAGAATTTTTTAGCCTGGGTTTCCTCACTAACACGTTGAACAAAAGAGGCCCAGCAAATTTTTGCCTGTCCCATTCCGATTGCTCACATATGGGCAGATCTGGGGCAGTAGATAGTGTGGAAGTGTGGGCTGGTACTAGTCAGCTGCATGGATAGGCTCAGTTGAGAGCACTGGTTCATGAGATTCAGGCACCTGGCTGGGAATAAACCTTAGATGTGATCTAGAGTAACAGCTGGCTTCAAGGTATGATGCTGGGGTTTGAAACAGGTCTGGAAAGACTCAACAAACTGAAGCTGGTGAGGGTTCAGCAGTAAATTACAGAAGGCCTCAAGGCATGGGACCAACCCTTACAGGCGGATCTTTAGGTAGTGGGCGGCATATAAGTTGTATAAATTTTAAAAAATATAAAAAATAATTAAAATTAATTATATGTGGGCATTCAGGACCCCTTGCTCATGAGACCAGGATTCACATATAGAATTAGGGAATTATGCAGGATTGGGGGAATATGTTTAATGAGACTGTGTCCTTTTCAACCCCTTTTGGTGACTCACCTCTTTATTTCCAGAGGGTGGTAGAATTCCCATATATGAGAAACTGTACTTGTTAAGTATCTGCTTTCCTACAATTCTTAAGGACCCAGGAGCATTATGAAGAGAAAATGTGATAAGCTAAAGGAGATCACGGAGATATACTACAGGATCTAGGAGTACACCCTGTATACAACGAACTTAAGAATTTGCATGTTCAGTATGCAAAGAATTGAAGAAAACCTAAGCTTATGTTCCTTGTCTATAAAGTAATTTTGAAAGGAATACTTCTGAATAGCAATGTGCAGGGTGAAAACTTTTGTAATTCTTTCATTCTGAGGTCTTTTGGGGAAAGCTCCTCTTTTGATTTCAGGTTCTTTTGTGTCCTTTCAGTACACCCAAAAAAAAAAAATCTGAATCTTTTAAGCTCTTTCCTCCCCATGCTGTTTTTTTAAAGAGCCAATTAAGCCCTACTGAACCCTGGGAATTAGCCTAGAATAAAAGGAACAAGACAACAGACAATTGTCTGCTCCAAAAGAAGGCCACGGCAATAGTATGTATGTGACAATGAAAAATAAATTATCCATAGAGCTATGCTGGAATTAATAGTATATTAAGGTTCACGTTTGTCATCTGTCAATATCCTCATCGGTTTTATTGGCGGGCAAATGTACAGATGAAAAAGAGAAAATGTCATCATGATTATGATCATAATCACACAGAGCGACAGAGCAACATAATCACTGTGCCAACCAAAAATCCCAAAATATTGGGGACTGGAGAGAAAGCTCAGCCTCCATTACTTTAATAGCTTCAGTCCAGCAGTATAGGCTGAAGTCCACCAGGTGAAGCGCACGCACGCAGACACTTCAGGAAACAATAAAGAAAATGGGGAGGGGGGATCCCTCCAAAAATGATTAAAAGGCCATAAAAGCAGGAAAGCCATATATTCCAGAAGGAACTACAGCAAGATTTTAAAATACAGTGGTACCTTATATAAAGGAATTAATTCGTTCCAAATGAAATTGTGTTAAGCAAATTTTCCTTTATACAAATTCCCCATAGGAATGCATTGAAAATGGAGTAATCCCATTTTATGTTGTATGGATTTGCCCCATAGGCAATTATGTTAAGCAAATTTCCCCTATCTCCAGAATGTTTTATGTTGTACAGATTTTATGTTATACAAACTGTTTGTTATACAAGGGTCCACTGTATATGATCCACATGGCTGGTCCTTAGCTGTCTGGTGCCTTCTTCATTTTTGTCACTAAGAGAGTCCTCTGACCACCAATTTGCATCAGATTTTCTCCTTGCTGGCCTATTAGAGAATGTTCTCTGATTGTAGCTAACTGATCCCTTTGTGAGACTTGCAATGCTACTATTTTCTGGAATATCAAATGAGGGGATTTTGAGAACAAAGTTCAAACAGAAGTCATGTGAAGTCCATCAGAAATGTATCCATTTTCTTGACCTCCCAGAATCCCGAATCCCTCATAATTAGGAGGCTCTCTATCTTGAAGCCATTACAGACTGAAAACAAAAGGAAGAGTCTCTTTTGTGTTTTTCTCATTCCAGCTAACCTGAAAATCCTATCCCTACCTCTAAGTGGGAAACTAGCTCAGGACAGGGGTGGATGCTCACAGATCAACTGTGTCATGACCCATCAGATCATCAACATAATAAACAAATTATATGTGTAACCTTTGAACTGCAGAGCTGGGAGGGACCCGGTTGATCATCGATCCCAGTCCCTCCCAGCAGGGACAGTGGGGAATTGAACTCTCTCAACCTCTGGCTCCACATCCAAAAAAATTCCTAAACCACTGAGTTTAGATTCCTGGATGGGGAACTGATGTGGGCCACTTCTGACAGAGAAAGTTAAAGAACCTCCTAGTACTTGCAAATGGTGGCAAGGAGGATTAAGGGAATGATCACCAGGGGAAAGGGTGCTTTTCCAAGGAGAAAGGTGAGGTAAAAATATTCAAAAATAAATCAATAAAATGAAGGGAGGAAAGGCCAGCATGAAAGAAAAAGTGTTGGATGAAGGGGAAAGAGAGAGAGAGAGAGGGCGCATCTGAATGTTGGATTTCTAGTCTTGGTGAATCCAAAGACATATATGCACGCAAAGGCACCCATACTTTGAACTCTCTTTTAGATAATCAACAGTTTTTCCCCATTGACCCTCCCAATGGATATTTCAAAAAAGCTATTTTATATTATTTCTTTCTTCTCCTAAAACAAGACTGAAATGATTTATAGATAAAAAATAAAAAAAATTAGAGGCTTCTGTTTTGCTGTTTTGTTTTCAGATGCTCCACGCAGAATTAAGACAAAAACCTTTCTGAAGGAAATGTTAGAAAGTTTCCATAGAAAGTTTCCCCTAAACAACTTGTTTCTTCCTTTCCCTTTCCCAAGGACAACAAAGAAAAGTGGCCTTTTTCCTGTTCTAGGCTCTATCTGATGAATCCAACCAAAGTACTGTTTCAGATGGAACACTATTTCAGAAAAAATTTACAGAATGGGGATATTCATTCTCATCGGTCTCCCAAAATATGTTGCATCTTTCTGAGAAGAATATCTTAAAATCTGGGACTATGCTAAGAAACTTCACTATGCAACAAAATGGTTGCTCTTTATTATTTCATGGACAGTTCACAGGTTGACAGACGAGCAAAGGCTTTATGGAATATATGTAATACACAGATGTTGTCGGTACCTGGTTATATAAGGTGAATTTACCCAAGCGGACCCCTGGAAAGAGGTATATAACCTATTTTGTTGTTTTTTGTGGGCCAGAGTCTAAGCAGTCCTCATGCCATGTTTAAAACATCTATTATTCTCCTCACAGAGATCTCCCCCAAGCTGCTCTGATTCCAGATCTAGATTCCAAGTGTTCAGCTTTAAGCCTCAAGAGGGACCTGACAACAACTGATAGATCAAGAACTACATCTAGAACTAAATCTAGACCTAGAATTACATGTGTATTTCAAGAGTTGCTGAGGTCAAAAGTAAACCCCAGGTCTCCTCCAGATAATCTGTCAACCATGGTTGTGCTGAACACCCTTAAAGTTTAGGTTCAAACTACAGCTCAGAAAATTTACTGGCTCGGGCTGAGAATTCTCAGCTAGTATAACCAGTTGGATGCTACAGCCCAAAAGGTAACTTTTCCAAGCCCAACTCTGATGTTTAGTGTGTTGCCTACTTCGTTGTTCTCTTAAAATATATATCTCAGAGTACATCGAGTCAGGCAAAGCAACCAGCAATAAAATGAGGGAGAAGGCATATAAGTGTTTTTTAAGCAACAATCCTAGGAATAAATGCTCCTGGGAAAGGCATGATGTAGTGGCAGCTGGTAGGGCAGGAGACATATTTAGAGGAGGTAGAACGAGGGCTGTCACAGGAGGAAAAGTAGAGGAGAATTCTGCCGCCCACTGTCCCTTAATAACAACACTCTATGGTGCTTGAAAGTAAATAAAAATAATCACCTGGTTTAAAAGGCAGCAGTGCTGTATCAATTAGAATATTGTTTAAGATTGCTTCTAATTCATATTGCCACTCAAACTACAATACATTGTCTGAGGGAGCATCTAGCTGCATATCCCACATGGATATAACATTCCACAGAGATGCATTGCCAACTCCTCTAAATTTAGGAACCAGAGCTTGCTTTCAAACATATCTTGTTTTATTAGTGTGGGGATAGCTTGAAGGAGGCATATGGCGACCTTTAATTTATTTAATTTTTATACTTTTTTATTTTTATTTATTTATTTATTTATTTTTCTCTTCTCCCGCCCACTGATCCATCTTGCTAGGGTTTACCCTTTTTTTGTATTGTAATGTGTTTTAACTGTAAACTACCCAGAGTTCCACTTTGGAAGATGGGTGGTATAAAAAAAACAAATAAATAAATAAATTGAGGTGGGAAAATGAAAGATAAGTAGCCAAACCCTAGTTTCATCACTATTCCCAGTGACAAAGCAAGAAAAAAAAACCCAGCAATTTCCCAGTTTGAACAAATGGGCTTCTGAATATTTGTTCTTTTTAAACATATGTTTTAGAGATATCTTCAATATCTGTTTTTTAATTTTTTTATTATTTTTGCACCTCCATTTTTTTTGCAGCTAGAATCCCCTCACAAGCATGAGTCTGATGAAGTTGTTTGGCCAGAAAAGAGTTTAAACATTTCAATGTTAACTATGAGTCAGATAATTGTGCCCTGAAAGACAGAGTCAAAAGTTCCTATTGTCCCAGATGTGGGGCTGATTCTCCTTTGAAAAATTATGTGAGGAGATGGTTTGGTTTCAAATCTAAGAGGATGTTTATTGAAGACACATATTAAAACATTCCCAATCCAGAGAACTTACATTCAATTTTTTTAAAAAGCAAAGGCAGGGGGGGGGCAACCATTCTCTTTCGCAGTACGAAAGATTGAAGTTTTCAGCTTATATAATCTGTTTTAAATATGAGAAGTTTAGAGTCACCTATTTCTGAATGAGACAAAAAATAATAATTCAAAGGCCTTTGCTCAAGCATTCCCAAATCTGCAGATGGTCTGCCATAACCATGCTAAACATGGTGATTGTCTCAAGCCCAGTTTAAAAATTATAAATGTTTTTGTTTGGGTTATCAACATTTCTAGAATTGCCTTAGTAGGGGATGATAGGATTACTGACTCAGATAATGTTCAATAAAGGAATTATTGTGTGGCTCTTTTTTAAAATTTTCTTTTCTTTTCTTTTTTCCTTGAGAAATTGGAAGCCACTTGCCTGTAGTCAGATTCCATGTTGTAAGGATAGCTTTTTGTCTGGTAGTCAAGAGCCACAGAGTAGTAGAACAGATCAGGAGAGAGCTGATGTAGGTCTCCCTCTGGGCTCTTTCTGTCACTTACAGCATAGGAGCTGGCAGAGCGTTATTTTCAAAATATGTAGATTTTTGCATCTCCTATGACATCACAAACGCCCCATCTTTGTGACATCAAAAGGCCCTGGTCATTGCTCTTTAAGATGTGGCCTTGAAAGCTCAGGGAACAGGATATTATTATCTGGCTATTATGTGGATATTATTTATCTTCGCTTCTGTGTATTATACGCTGGTTCTAGCTACCATATAGCTGTGTTTGATGTGCGATTTTCATTTTATCTTCCCAACAGAAACTGAGAGAAGCAGTAGGGTTTTTAGTCTTTTTGATTAACATTTTATTACTATTGTTATTCACTGAGTCTGACGTTCTCTTTTTGAAAGTTCTGACTTTACTTGTGCCTTCTACTAAAGCAGGCAGTACAGTGTCCATTACTTGATTTTATTTTATTTAAAACATTCCCCCTCCCTTTTCTTAAATTCAAGTCAGCTAACATAATTAACAATATTGAACAATATTTAAACACGCAAACTGTAAGAACAGTGGAACCTCGTAAAAAAAAAAGCAGTTTGTTTAAGAGAAAATCCGCTTAAAGGGGAAAAAATCTGGATATAGGGGAGAATCCCTTAACAGAATCGCCTATGCTATGGGGTGAATCCGTACAACGGAACAACAGTTGTGATTAGGGATTAATCCATTTTCAATGCATTCCTATGAAAAAATTGTACAAAGGAAATTTTGCTTAACAGAATTTTATTTGGAATGACTTAATTCCTTTATATAAGGTACCACTGTACAAAAAGGACCAGGCAAATTCCACACTAAAAGACGGGGGGGGGGAGCTAGACCAAAAATACATTTGAAATAGTAAAGTACAACCATCCATTAAAAAAAAATTGGACGGCCAGTAACTTAAGAAAAAGCTTGCCTGAAGAGAAATGTATTGGCAAACAGTGGAGCTGTTGCAACAGGGGGTTATGTGACCCCTTTAAGCAGCCCCATTTAGCAATAGGGTTGCCATGTTTTGGATCTACTGAAGTTTCCAAACACTTTCCAGAGACAGACCTAACCAGCTGGACTGTTATTTAGGCATATCTCCCTGTAGGCATAACAGACCTCTCTATGAATGGATGCAGCTGGCACACTAGTTTTAATAATGTAAAGTCACTCCTGGTCACTGCTGAAACCTAAACATCTGAGCTCAGAGGGGAATCCAGTACCACCTCCAAGCTGCAGATCTGTGCTTCCAGAGGGAGCACAACTCCATCCAGCACAAGCTGCATCCCTATTCTTTGATCTGCCTTTCAAATGACCAAGAGCATCTCTGCCTTATCCAGATTTAGTTTCAGTTGGTTTGCCCTCATCCAATCCATTAATTATATCAGACACTAGTCTTCCCCATTAGGTGGGAGCAGCTTTTGGTGGAACAACACTGACTGTGGAACATGCTTCCTGGAGAAGTACATTAAGCAACAGACTAATTATTCATGGCATCAAATCTCATACTAGTAGAATTGTCTGGGAGAGGTTTGTAAGCCCAAGTAATGTTGCTGTTGATTATCCACTTTATTTCTATTTTGGCTTTTCAAAATATTTCTTTTACCCTATGTCATTTATTAAAAATATGCTTATTTTTTCTGAGTATGTATTTCTGCATTAAAAAGAAAAGAAAAACAAATTCTCTAAAGAGGAAGAGGAGAAAACATGGTGATATCACTATGAATGAGAATACAATTATATAATTATGGTTGTAAGTAACTATACCTCTACCCCACAAAGAAAAAATTCAGATCAGAAGACAAGCCCTTCATTAGTAGATTCTTGTATTGCCCTTGTATCTTAATGGTGTCTACCAGTAAAGCATGCAGTATAATTCTATCGGCCATCCCATTCCCAATAGAAAATACCATAGAAACTGTAGGAAAAGTCATATGAACATAGTTACTGACACAAAAAGCAAATCTGCACTGTACTTCTGCTGTCCACTTATTCTCTTCACTCTGTATGTTCATTGCCATCAAGTCGGAACTTATTCAGACTTTCAGGGTAGAGATATTTAAGGAGTGGTTGTAACAATTTCTCAGTGCGCTTCCATGGCTGAGCAGGGAGTCAAACCTTATGCTCCTGAGTTCTAGTCCCTCAGTGTCTCTGTCTCATCTTCACTATTGCAGCACAACTGATTTATATTTGGGGGTTGGGGAGGGCATCTCATTGTGTTTAATAATTTTAGTCCTAGAAAACAAAAAGCTTTATTTCCCTAGAGAGTAAAATTGATCTGTTGAGTTGACACATAGTGGAAATAAATGGTATGAGATGTGTGCACCTATGAGTGTACATTGTGAATGAAGACAGAGATTAATCACTTTCCTTACTTTTAGAGGCATTGCTTCAATTGGAATGTATTACTTTAAACCTTTTTTGGCTGGGGTGTGGGATTCCTACAATATTTGAAGAAATTATTTACTGGAAAGGGGATGCAATGAAACAGTTTTAAATATGAGACTTTAAACTCATTGCCTATTAGAATAGATAGAAGGCAAGATAGTCTGGCTCAGCACTGGACAGTTCCATACACGTACACCTAATGCAGTGGTTCCCAACCTTCCTAATAGAGATGGGCACGAATAAAAAAAAATGGCATTTCGTTTGTCATTTGTCATTTGGAGGGTCCATTTCGGTTTGTTTCCATTTTTCGTGAATTTTTGCAAAAAATTCCTTTTTGTTTTCATTCATTTGTTACCATTTCGTTACCATTTATTTCAATTTTTTGTGATTTTTTTAGGATTTTAAGCAATTCACTCATATCGCAGTAACGGAAATGAAACGCACGACAAAATTTCCGGTGTTTCTGTTCGTTTCGTTTCATTTTAGAGACAAAATTTGTTTGTCGTTTCGTTGCATAACAAAATGAAAAAACAAAAACGGAAACAAAAAAATGTTCATTTCGTGCCCATCTCTACTTCCTAATGCAGCAAGAGTTCCTCATGTTGTGGTGACCCCTTGCCCTGCCTGGAAGAGGCCACAAGCCCCCTTTGGCAGGCCACTGCCGCAAGTGCCATAGAGAACTTCCCTCTACACAGGCAGCCTCAGCCAATCGCAGCCTCCGGTGGCATTGACTGACATCCCCTCCAACCTATCAAGCTGTAACTCACTCTTTCCCCCCATTCCTTCCCCTCCTCCTCCAGACCCAATTTGTTTGTGCCTTTTTCTTCACTGGCTCATGGTGACCCATGAAATGATCGTTCGACCCCCAAAGGGGTCACGACCCCCAGGTTGGGAACCACTGACCCTAGGGAAATGCAGAAGAAGACTGTCGTGCTTCTTTGTTCTTTTCTGCTCTGTTCAGAACACCCATACAAACACGCATACAATGAAGTGAAAGGAGGGAGAAGTGACAATTTATATTGAAGAAATATTGCACCTGCTTCAAATAAATTGCTTGCACAGCAGCTTTGTATTCACCCCACCCACGCAAAACAGGGCTTTATTCTTGTTTCTTTCCAAACTGTTGCCACATTTTGCTGACGTTAGAAGTCTTCTGACTTTGTGAGTCAGTGCTACTTAAGAGGGTTTATAACTGCTTTGATTGTCAACTTAGAAGTCCCCAGTGCATTTGGCATGTCATCCATCATTGAGCTCAAAGTGTGCAGTAGAAAATAATGCTAGCTTTTGACCATTAGTGATAAGTGCAATGACAGGACATACAATGCTGAAAAACAGCCTGAAATATGATGTTATCTCCAACAACCAGACACTACAATCTTTATGCATTTCATAAATAGCTCATTTGTTTTACATAAAGCTTTTTATAGTTTGGGTTTTTATGGCTGGTTTATTTGTATAGTGGGTAGACCAAAATGATCTAAATGTTTCAGTTCCTCTGAATGGAACTTGAATAATAAGTTGAGCTTGTGTGGTTTCAACATCCTAGGGAACATATATTTATTTATTTATTTCACCTTTAAAAGGACCCAAGTCAGCTTATAACATTGAAGGACAATATTCAAAGTTGAAGCCAATGAGTATACAATGGTTGTTAATAACACTAAACACAACACATAAAGTTGAGAACAATGAGTGTGAAGAGGCAGCTTACATCATTCAAAAGGTTACTGAGGGAAAGCTTGCCTAAAGAGAAAGGTCTTTGCCTGCTTGCATAAGGACAGTTAAGATGGAGCCTGCCTGGCCTCCTTTGGGAGGGAATTATGTAGCAACAGAGAAGGCTCTCTCCCATGTCCCCATCAGACACCCAGTGAAGTGGCTAAAATCAAAGAAGGCCTTTAATGATGATGTTGTCATCCTAGGGGTGATTGTAAGCATAGCATCTATCGGGGAGGGGGAGGAGCAAGGTCCAAGAGAGGTAAGGCATTGGTATCCAGCAGAGGAGCTTGGTGGGCGAGGGTCAAATTTCATTGTGGTCAATAACATGGGGGGAACACCTCTCCCCACAAAAAGTGACCGAGTAGCAATTGAACTCTACAGCCACTTTGTCAGCTTTGTACCATGTTATATTTATGTTATTTTAAACATAAATATTGTTTACTGCTTTTGACTGCAGTTTTTTACCTGAAGTCCCTTAACTGCATGAGGAATATTTCAATAGGAACAATTGTTCTTAACCGGAGACTGTTTGTAATTTCCCACAATATGTCTTGATGGTTAAGGGGTATTCATGCATTAGAAGATCACAGCGCTTTGGTACAGAGATACCTAAACAGTCCAAAATCAGAGACACATAATATGAAATTGCAAACAGTCACCAAGTGGCGGGGAATGAAGTGTTGTGACAGAAAATAATTGGGTCAACTCATTACTTCTTCACTGCAGCAGGAGAAGAAGAGGCCAAAAAAAGGGAAAGGGGGGATGTTTAGCTAATCTAGAGTAACATATTTTGCTTTTATATGCAAATATATATGTGACTTGTTACCCTCCTTTCCTTTCCTTTCCTTTTTTCTTTTTTGCTTCCTCCTACAACTCCTCTCTCTCTCTCTCTCTCTCTCTCTCTCTCTCTCTCTCTCTCTGTGTGTGTGTGCGTGCGTTCGTGCGTGCATGTAAATATGAATATGAAAACAGACTCCAGAATTTCTCACTAAAATCCTCCTCATTCATTCTACTGTATGGGTGGTCATCTACCTCACATAATCAAGTTTTATTCCAAAGAGAAGCCTGGCTGGCTTTTAGAAGCTACATCTAAAGTCCTTGTCTTGGTAATCCTTTCTAGAGTTAGTCTCCAGTTAGTTTTTTCCCCAGAACTGCTCAGAAGACATACCCCTCCAAAATATCTAGTAGTCCTAGGGTTTCAGCTTGTGGTGGCAGTCCAGCAAAACACCCACCAAGAGGAATACAGACATACATAGTGGCATAGTGAAATTTACTCTGAAGGAAGTGTGTTCAGAATTACAGCCTTGCAATGCAGCCTTTCAAACATCTGTTCTATTGACATCAGTAGGACCTAACCCTCAAATAAATAACTTAAAGACTCCATATTCTATGCCGCCTTGGGTCCCTTCAGGGAGAAAGGCAGCATAGAAATAAAGTTTATTATTATTATATTCTTCTCAAGGAATAATATATGTTTTCCCCTTCCCTCTATTCCTTCCCCCTCCCCTGATTTAATTTATAAAAATAAAAAATAAAAAGGAAGAATATATGCACATGTTATGTTTTCATAATGCTAATGCATTTACATTGAGCCATCCAACTAGATCACTAGTCTGATGGACAAGAAATCTCTGTGAGCTTAGACAGCAATGCTGAGATGCTATTTCTTCTTTATATTTTCCAAAAGAAAAACCCCAAAATTCCTAAGAAGCAAGATTTCAGACAGACAAATCATATATGCTACTAGTAGTCTTGCCCTAGTGCCTTGGCTTGATTGGAATCTGTACAGGCTGCCACTGCACAGCTGCCTGAATAAGAAACTCACAAGTTTATTTTTCTCCCGAGTTTTTCTGACATATGCAATTACTTTCAGACAGTTGTTTAACTGTTCAAAAAAGAGAATAACCAGATAGGTTAAGTAACTAATTGTACAGATGAATGAAAAGGTCTCTAAGGGTCAAAATGGATTTCAAGAAAGCTTAACTTTATGTTAGCATACTGTATATAGAAGAAATAGTGGTTTTAATGGGCTTCAGAATGGCATGTTGGAATCAATTTTACATCATTCCCCAAGTGACATAAGGCTGCCTGACAGTACCACATAGACATTTGGACACATTAGCATTTTTGTCCGTTGATGAGGAAGCATTACATACAAAAATGCATGTGATCAGCAAAACATGAAGGCTGCTAACTTACTGCCTTCCTGGTTTGCATTTTTCATTCAAAGCTCTGAATTATTAATCTCCTTCTAAGTCAACAGATGTAATTTCTTTTCAGAAGAAAGCAAGATGCTTTGCAAGAGAGAGAGAGAGAGAGAGAGAGAGAGAGAGAGAGAGAGAGA
>JAHTLZ010003518.1:22076119-22110572 GCA_023846285.1 Phrynocephalus versicolor
AGAGAGAGAGAGAGAGAGAGAGAGAGAGAGAGAGAGAGAGAGAATTCGGAAAGACTTTTCTATAGCATCAACTCTGCTATTCTACAAGCACAAAGGCACATACCTCACAAAAAAGAAGAGTAAGAAAATAATACACTCTTATCAAAATCAAACTGTCCCTCAGAGAAAGGCTTGAGGAAGTGAACTTGTCCATGAAAGCACACATTAAAACACTGCTCTTAGTCTCTAAGGTTCCACAACATGTATGTCTTTTTCAACTTTTCTCTTGTTTTGGGGCCTCATATGCTAGCACAGACTAACACAGTTTTCTCTTATAAAAGCTTCTAACACTCAGACAGAGGCACACAGGTTGCAAGTCATTGTTTGGCTTTGTAAAATATAAAGCCAAATGAATATTTACAAATAAATACATAAATAAATATTTATTTCTCCTTCGAAAAGGACCCAAGGAGGCTTGCAATAAAGAGGAACAATATACGGCCCAGAATATTTAAGACATATTCAAATTAAGAACAAGGAATTAGGATATATATGACAGAGAGAAAGAAACCAACATGACAGATGCTTTAGCCAATTACATTTTGTTTTTGTTGTGTGACATCAAGTCACCCCTGACATACGGAGACCTGATGAATAAGCCATCTCTAAATTTGCTGTTCTCAGCTCATTCAAACTCAAGCCAGTGACTAGCACGCACACACGCACGCACACGTGCGTGCACACACACACACACACCTGTATTTCCATTTTGTTGATAAAACAAGCAAATACATATATTGATGAATAAGTTCTAGTTCCAAGTGGGCTTCTTTTGTCTGGACCTCTGAGAAGGTCAGAGAAATCAGAAGGAATCCATTCTGGCATGTAATGGGAAATCTTATCATAGAATTGAGGGGTTTGTGTAGTGGCTTTTTCAGCTTTGATTTAATAACTGAAATGGGTCATACAATGGTGATGTCTATCAGGAGAATATATTGTATAGCCAGATGGTTTGGTCTTATTGAGCCATTATGCCATTTATCCTTCAAATGGAGGTGTACTCCTGATTCTGGTCCTGAGCTGTTAACCCCTCCTATGTTGGGCCATCCTTCTGTTTAATGGCCGTTTGGTTCCTCCAATGTACAGGTTCTGCACACTCCTCACCTCACTGGACCACATATGCTGTACTATAATGCTCCTTTTGTTTTTTGGTATCAGGTCCTTTGGGTGGATGAGTCTCTGCCTTAGTGTGTTTGTGGGTTTGAAACAAACAGGGATATGGTGTTTGTGTACATCCTCATCATTCAAAGATGAGGAGGTACACGTATTAGACAGAGAAGATAGGTGGTTTGGCACCACAGTACTGCCAATTTTATGTGAAGTCCTCTAACGATGATTGATAACTTGGACCTTGTCTTCTTCATGGCTACCATCCAATGAATCAACATCTTCAGTAAGCTCTTTACCAAGAACCCAAAGTCCCTTTCCTTGTCAGTTAGATACCAGTATTATATGTGTGGACTTATGGTTTTATTTCAGCCTGTTCCTCTCAACAGTTTACTAATAACTGCTAGATTTAAAACTCCTTGCAAAAGGCTATGCTTGTATTCTCCCCTCCTTCTTGGAAAGAAATGTACAAAGGAATGACCACAAGCAGCCATTACAGTCAGATGGACTATAACAGTGGTGGCAAACCTCTTAGAGACCGAGTGCCCGAACTGCAATTCAAAACCGACTAATTTTTTTGCAAAGTGCAGATACAGTAATTGAACCTGTGTACAGGTGGCTATGAAGGGGCGGTCGAGTGGCCAGAGAAAGGGCTCCGAGTTCCACCTTTGCCACCCGTGCCATAGGTTCGCCATCACTGAACTATATCACAGTGAAGCTAGAAAAATGGGTAAAAGACCCAATTAGCAGCATGTATTAATCAATTATGAAAGCAGGCTGGCTAACTCAGCATGTTAGTTATTTGGGAGTTCAGTTTTTACTGGCCAGATAAGAAAAGCCAGCCTGTGTTGCTTTAAGCAAGCTGCACAGTCCCAGGGATCCCGAGAAGAAGGGAACGGGAAACCACGTCTGAGTACTCAGCACCAAAAACAAAACTGAAAAGAGTTGCCACAAGTCAGAACTGACTTGACAGGTCACAGTTATTTATTATTACTTATTAATCATATTTCATCAAGTTGATTGCAACTTTGTCAGGGATTCCAACATATACAGCACTCAGAAGGAGGTTATCATTCCCTTCTTCTCGTGCACCCTGGGGGTGTGCATTTTACCCAAGGCTCTACAGGCTGACCTTTCTTCCTGGGTGTACAGTGAAGTCCCAGCTCCCAAGTCGTTAGTCCATTACCTCCAATCACTAAGATATTTTTTTAAAAAAAAACTTTTTTTAAAAAAGCATTGCCATTTATTGTGTATTAAAACACTTTCCTATGACAGATGGGCTTTATTTTTAATTTTCATGATCAGCAAGAGCCCTGAAAATCATATCAGCAGAGTCTGGACCAGTGGTTCTCAACCTGTGGGTCTCCAGATGTTCCTGGACTGCAACTCCCAGAAGCCTCCACCACCCGCTGTGCTGGAAGGGGTTTCTGAGAGTTGCAGTCCAGGAACATCTGGGGAGTCACAGGTTGAGAACCACTGCTCTAGAGCAATCAGGACAGGGATTCTTGCTATCTTTCTTTAAAAGTAGTACCTAATGCAATCTGCTACATTTGCCCGCGAGAGTGAATGAAAAACAGTCACTTCAGGGATAGAACGGAAAGGAGGCCACAGGCGGACACAACTAAAATGAGAAGCTCAACTTCTTCCTACTCCCAGTCTCTTAGAGGAACTCAGCATTTATAAACCTAAGCCATTAATATATCACCATGCAAGCCACAGTCTTCCTGAATTCTAGCTCCAAGTATTAAATTTGTAGTTAAAAACTTGGTTTTGGGGGCACGGATCTATTAAATATCCTGATGATAAGCTCCATCTGATTGGGGACAAATTAATATCTTGTCTGACAGGTTTAGGTTAGCTCAGTAGTTTAGGCATCTGGCTGCGGAGCCCGATGTTGGAAGTTCAATTCCCCGCTGTGTCTCCTTGACAAGGGGATGGACATAGGCTCCCTTTCCAGCTCTGCCATTCTAAGAGGATGATGAAAAAGAAGCCACTTGATAAATAATTGAAACTATAATAGTTATCATGTCCATCTGTCACAAAAGGTAATGTATTACTTTTGTCCTATTGCCCTCCGTCTTGGTAATTCAACAGGAGCCGAAGTCAGATTAGACATTTACATGCATCTTCCTCAGAGCTGCCAACTTCATTGGGGTTGTTATGGTCCTAACAAACCAAATCATATTGGGAACTGCTTTTCCATATCTATAGAAGACACTGAGTCTCCACCTTTTCTGAAGAGACCAGAGTGTTTTAGATCTGGTTCCTGGGAAACCTGTCATCCAGGTAGAACTATTCAGCGTTAACTAAACTATATTGCCTCTCCTTAATGTAAGCCACTTTGGGTCCTTTTCCAAGGAGAAAGGCAGGGTAAAAATAGTCATAAATAAATAAATAAATAAATAAATAAATAAATAAATAAATAAATAAATAAAATCCCCAGCTCTTTTCCAAAAATATAACTAACTCACACTCGTTTATTAAAGTATTCTATTCTATGAAAGACTTACTTTTAATGGAGAAATGGATATAAAGAAGCAAATTATTCCCTCAAAAGGAAAAAAAATGCACAGTTCCTCCTCCCCCTGAAAAATGCAATTCTGAACCATGTGAAGAAAAGCATGCCAGAGTGTGACATGTGGCCTTTAAATACCACCTCCTAATTGCACTGATGTGCATATGAAAATCAATGATGCATGTTTATGAATTAGGCATTTCATTAAAATAGCCTGGATGTAAATAGCACAATCAGGTCTCCGATCAAGACTGATTGTCAATTCCCATTCTGGCATTTGTTAATAACAACTGACAAAACAGCAGAGACTCTCCGCAGCTGTGAGCATCTTGGTAATGGCTTTTTGGCACCGATATATTAAATACTCTCACGATAAGCTCTAGATCATTGATGAGAGATTAATGTCTGGTGCAACAGGAATAAAAAGAGGCCATTTGATAGGCAACGGGGAGTATAATGTTTATCACATCCAAGTGTTGCTAATACAATTCATTACTTGACACAGAAAATGTGTTTGCCCTGTTGCCCTACTCTTGCTATTCGCTATCTATATTAGGCCATTAATTTCATTGTAAGCTGAAATCAGATAGTTAAGCAAGAATTAAGATCCTCATCATTTCAGTGAACTAGAATTGTTGCTGTTACAGAAATCTGAGATATTCTGTCACAGCCAGATATTAATGCAGCCTGTGGCATACTAATGTGGTGTTGCTAGAAAACAGAGAAACCGATCAAGAGTAGAGCCATCATTATCCAAGAAGCTTTTTCACAGACACAGAGTGGATAAGATGCAACCTATCCTATGATGGATTAAGACATTTTTGCATGGGTCACCAGCCTTGCCTGTGTCCCGTCACAGCTATCTCTACCAATCACATACAATTGCAGAGGTTCTTCTGGATTTCAGGCTCAGCTGTTGGCAGTGCACACAAAGAGAAAAGGCATGGACAGGACCTGGTTCCTGCACCATGCATCACACAATCTTTAGATCCAAAAGCTGTCCACGTCCTTGCATCACTAGCAACAGGTATCCCAGAAGCGGACCTTCATTGGTATCAAAGAATGGACTGCATCCAAACCATTTGAAAAGGATATTGATAGATTGATGATTGATAGATAGATATACGGGGTGTGTGTGTGCATGTGTGTGTGTGTGTGTGTGTGCACGTGTGTACATGTGTGTGTGTGTGTGTGCGTGCGTGTGCAGGAGGGGATGGTATTTGTCAGTTTCCAAGCAACCTCAAAGCGAAGTGAAACCAAAAGCAGCACTCAGAACATATTAGGGGTCTCCAAAGAGCTGAATATCTTTTGGTGTTTTGGAGGCTAAGCAGGCTAAGGAAACAACAACAACCCTTTCATCTTGCCAATCACTTTACATCTAAGGTTAACTTCCTGTCAAACTCCATCTTGCCATTTTTGGACTTTTGGAATTTACCCACACAAGCTTGCATGTTGTATGATTTCTTATTTTTTATTAGTGGCTTATAAAGGTATCGCCTATTGCCAGTTCCTGCATTTGTATTTAATAATGGCCACAGGGCTCCCCTCCTATTATTTCAATGGATCTATGAGCCCCCTCTCCATGTGCCAACAAGAAGGCACAAGGACTCTCAACACCAGCAGTGGAGCACTGCCACCACCAGGTAATAGTCTTTTAACTTTAATCTAACCTCAACTGGCTAAACCTAGTGGGTTTCTAAATCATACCACAGGTCTCAAATGGAGCACATTGGCTTTCCGCATCACACACACACACACACGCGCAAGGTGTCTGTTTCGAAGAAAAGTCAAATGAAGAGCTGTGTATGAAAGAGTATGCAAGATCTCTGCCCCTTTGAACTGCAGTGTGAAACCCAAATGTAAACTGCTTCAGCTGCATCTTTAAAACAACAACCTTGCTAAGAGATGACACAGTGTTGTTGTTTATCATCACTGGTGTGAAGAATAAGAGGTAATGTAGCAGAATTTGATTGTCACATTAACCCTCTTTCTGTTAACCCTTTCTCTCTCTAGTACTGGTGCATTAAATGGCAATCCATATACTGTACACTTTTATTTTTGTTGCAAACGTTTGCCTTTCACCTTTAAGGTATCCACAGTCTTTGCGCATGAGGGAGAATGATTAATAGGTTCTATTGATTTTTTTTCCCTCTCCTTGAATGAGGAAATATAGTAACATGAAGCAGAAAAGAGCTCACTGAAGTGGCTTGGATTGCTTTTCCTTGAGAAAAGGGTGGCTGGAAATGGCTGGTTCCTTCAGAATGTCAGTGAGTTTGCAAATATTAACACTCTTTGCAAACATTTCTTTCCAAAGGTGACAAATGTTTCCATTTCAGCTTCTGCTTGCTGCACAAGTTTGGGCGCATTTCCTTGGAAATTGATCAAACCCAGCCGAAAGATGGGAAGTAACAGTTTATTTTTACGTCTACTGCATATTTTACCTTATCTGAATATCTGTCTAGATTACAATATGAGGTACACAATCAAATAATCATTCAGATACACAACTTCCTTTCTTATTCTGCCAGTGAAGTCATTTCACTAAGCATGTCCCTGAAAAAGGCTTAAAAGGCCATTAGTTAATGTTTAACTGGTTCATAATATGGTCCTCCGACATTGATGCCTCCACATTAAAATTACTCTGGCACCTGCCCTGTGAAATGGAAAGGAACATCATTGTTGATCCTGCGGGCGCATTATCTGGGTATCTTAATTCAGCAACCTTGGCAGGCAGTGATGTGAGATGGCACCTTCGGTTTTAGGGAAAGCTACATTGATAAATTAGATATGCACTTGAATGGAAGTCCAAGAGAGATTAAAACTAAGAAGCATCAGGATTTGAATGGAACTGCTGCTGATAATGATACCAGCTTTATAGCAACAAAACATCTTAGGCTAGGTACAAAGTTTATTATTACACTAGGACATGCCACACAAAATAATGTTGACTATGTTCTCAGCTGTTCAACTAGCGCACTTGCTAGAAGGAATGTGACTATGCACTCTAGCTTAGCCAGGTATTTGTCATATCAAGCCGGCATCATGGACAACCAGCCAAACATGACAAGTTAAGTGTTTGTTCCACGTGCTAAATCTTTGAAAAAGGACTGGAAAGCTTGTTGCCTATTGTATCTTTGGTAGGCGGACAATGCCTGTCCACCCTTTTGAATCATGACAATTCAGGAGAAAAATATTAACCATTTTAGAAGAGAAAGAAGATATTCCCAGCCATGATTATTAATTATCCTTATTACGGTCAGAAAGTACTACAATATAGTTTTAAATTTGGAAAATATTCTGGCATTTGGGACTCAATGACAAAATCTTTGGAAAAAGAAAGGAAGGAAGGAAGGAAGGAAGAAAAAGAAAGAAAGAAAGGAAGAAAGAAAGAAAGAAAGAAAGAAAGAAAGAAAGAAAGAAAGAAAGAAAGAAAGAAAGAAAGAAAGAAAGAAAGAAAGAAAGAAAGAAAGAAAGAAAGAAAGCCACATTTTAATGCCTTTCTCCAGGTGCTTAAGCAGAGTGGGAGAAAGGCATTAAAATGTCTGTAATCCTGTTGTACAATTCCACCAGCATAAAGGATGATGATGTCATCAGCCACGGACCTTAATATTTCATTTTCTATTCCAACCTTCCCCAATTCCATTTCTGAAATTCCCTGGGGATCATTTTCAACCTGTTGAAATCTCTGGGAGCCTCAAGACAGGAGGCAAGTCATTAATACCAGGACTGGTGGAAACAATCTTTAGATATTAAAGCCACCATCCCATGAGGCATAGATCTATGTCAAGGCATTTTATCCTCTATGGCTATAGGCCATAAGCTATTTCAAAAGGATTGAATCACTGGTTTTCTGTGAATCACAAATAGCTACAACTGGCCTATCCAATGTAATACTTTTGTCTCTGAATTCTAAGTGAAAATGAGGATATATGCATATAAATTCAGAAGTAAACCCCACTGGGACGAGTACCGCTTCCTTCCAGGCCGCGCTACGTATAAGGTTGCAACCTTACCTGATATTTATTGTCTTCTCTGTGGCTAATGCTGCCTAGATGCCCTAAGCACATCTGATCTTGCCTGATTTCAGAAGCTAAGCAGGGTCAGCCCGGGTTAGTACTTGGATTGGGGACCACCAGGGGATACCAAGTGCTGTAGACGCCTGGAGTAGGAACTGGCAAACCACTCCAGTATTCCTGCCAAGAAAACTCCATGGACGTGGAGTCACGAAGGGTCGGTCACGACTATAATGACACCACACACACACACACACACACACACACACACTATGGCTAATGGCCATAGAACATTAAACCCAATGGGACATATTTCTGAGTACATGTGCATAGATCCTCATTGTGAGAATTCTGAGACAAATTATACTGAAAACCTAAATGAAATGCAGCTGTTTGGGATTCACAGAAACACAGTCAGTCAGTCCCAATGAACACCTTCTATATTATGGTTAACACCTTTAGCAATATTTTCAATTTAACTTGCAGAAGCAAATAGCAGCTTCACAATTCCAACTTGCAGGCTAAGAACACATTCCAGAAGACATGGACTGAATAGCAAATCATCCTTCCTACCATATGTTCCCCACCCACCAATAATGTGCACATTTTACTTACCTGTAACAGGGCTAGTCAATCAATGCATTTCCATGATTCCCACTAGCAGCAATGAATGGCACAGAAAACCTTCAACATGACCACATCACATCCCAGGGGAAAGCAATCAATACATCAGGAAGACAGAACGGAGGGCATATCACAGAGAGACCACCCACAGTCTCTGGTAAAGTGTGGGGTGGTTTCCTGCTTCATTGACCTCCTGCAGGCCCTGTTCCACAGAAGAGTAAAGTAGGAATACTATAAATACATTTAAAAAGCCAAAGTGATTGCTGTTGCTTCTTAAGTTGCTAGATAGGCTTTATTGAAAAACCATTCAAAGCATAACTGAATAAAGTCTGCCCTCTAGAGAGCATTCCATTTCCAAACTCACATATGCTCAGTGTCTAGCCAAGAACCTTTTACCTTGTTCCTAAGCTGCAAAAGCAGAACTCCACTTTGATGTCTTTGGGATTAATGAGCAAAATGCATTAGTACTGTTTTACAGAGTCAACCACAGCTAATGCTGAGCACAAGGCATACTGTCTACCCCGTCAATTTCTCATGTTCCGTTTCAAACATATGTTGGATTATTTTCCCTCCTCTGGTTTTACATTACAGGGAAGCAATAAAGTATCATGACATGAATGCCAATCATGAGGAAGCAATAGTAAGGCCTACCCCATACCCTTTAATGCTTGAGGTGAGATGCTGCCCCAAACAATGCTCCAACAATAAACACCATAGCACAGAAAATAAGAATACAGTAAATAGGCATGAGTGGCGATTCAACAGGGATGGCGAGCATACGACATGGACAATATATGCTGCATTTTCTAATACCCATCAATTAAACCTGCAATTGGGATAAGATCTGTGCCATGTCTAAGTGCCAGAATCAGTTGTCTGTGCCATATGGAAGGCATTCTATTCAGTGATGTATGAAGCATCACCACTACTGCCCTAAACTATTTGTAACACTGCTTATGAGCTTCCTTCATAATGGATACAAAAAAAGAGCAAGGGTTGTTCTTCATCCCAAGAGTTCTAAAAAGGCTTGTAATTTTTGGTACACAATCAATCTAGCAGTGCCAAGTGGAGATCATCATGCTAAGAAATTTCTTGTGTCAGTGACCAGCACGCTGGCCGCTAGCCAACTGATAAATAAAGAGGAAGGTGTACAGCACTGGTGGCATCAACAGAAGCCATCTAAAGATGCTGCCCTCAAGATGAGGTCGTCCCAGCCAATACCATCTTCCACTTCCTCTCCCTCTCTCCTCTTCTTCCTCCATGGCCAGCTGGATCCCAATGGCAGTTAGTGATAATATGGAGCCCTGGCAGGAGCATGGGATAGCAGCACAAGGATGTGGTATCTTGAACCTACTTGATAGTTTGGTGTCCCCCATGAACACACATGTGTCACTTGAAACACAAAGCCTGGATTTTTATAACTATGCTTTTAACGCCCATCATCCCCCTAGTCTGAGATATATAACCAGTACCATTATAAAAGCAGATTTATCAGCTTAATATAAAATTCATTGTCAGTTACGAACTGAGGGATGATGCCTAAATCCCAGTCCTGCAAAAAGAAAAAGGGGGGAGAGTCCATATTATGAGCCTGTTCATTCAGATCACTTTAGAATATCAATAATGTTGGGATGTTGTTCTATTTCCAAGAAACAACCACTCAGGTTGAAAGAACCCCTCAAGGCCAGTCAGGAATGTAAGGATCATGGTTGCTACTATGTTAATGACCCAAATAAGGCCATTTGAGCTATGTGTCCCTGTATTATTACAATGTTTGCAATGTCAAATACAATAGTGCCTCCCTATTCTCTCTGAATGGATCCAAATCACTTAGTATACCATTCCTGCTGTGTAACACGAGGGAAGATTCATAACTTTTCATATCGCCTCTAAGCCCTAGTCGCACAATAACTGGCTCTAATATATATTTCACAGAACAAAGCAACTGTTGGGAGCTAGATCGTTTCAGGATGCTACAAAAATGAATTCTTCATTTCTGGGCATTTTATGAGCTTCTTTATTCTCATTTCTGTACCAAATATTAATTAAATGGAATGTTATATCTCAACACTCCCTGCTAAAAGCATGAACTGCTGGAAGCTGTATACTACAAGAAAACAAGTAGTATAAAAATATCCGCAAAACACAATGAGAAATACACTCAGCTTAAATAATAACAATGTTAGAAAGGCCAACCATCATTCCAACCACCTCTGTCTGCCATTAAGCAGCCAAGCATGCTATTTGGAAAAGCCGTATCTTCATCATTGGCATCCTTCAGTCTCGAAAGACTACGGTATCATGCCTGGAGTAGAGATCCTAAAAACAACACCTAGTGTGACTAAACAGACCAATTCAGGAATGGCAGTCTCTACCACACTGGGGGCAGATGTATTCTGTTTCGTGCCCGGTCCTCGAGTATCATTCTTTCCGTGCCTGCCTCTTTTCCTCTGCCTGTTGGACAAATGCCTCTTCAAATTTATGTAGACCATGCTGTATCTCTTGCCTCCAGACAGTGCGATCGGAGGTCAGGGTTTCCCAACTGTTGAGGTCCATTCCCAAGGCCTTCAGGTCGCTCTTACAGATATCCTTATACCGCAGCTGTGGTCTCCCTCTGGGGCGCTTTCCCTTCATTAGGTCTCCATATAGAAGATCTTTTGGGATCCGACCGTCATCCATTCTCACAACGTGTCCAAGCCAGCATAGGCGTCGTTGTTTCAATAAAGTGTACATGGTAGGGATTCCAGCTCGATTCAGGACTATGCTATTTGGAACTTTGTTATGCTAGGTAATGTTGAATATTCACCTAAGACAGCGCATATGGAAGGTATTAAGCTTTCTTTCCTGTCGGGCATGGATGGTCCAAGACTCGCTGCAATACAAAAGTGTGCTCAGTACGCAAGCTTTATAGACCTGTATCTTTGTATGTTCTGTCAGCTTCTTAATGAGCCATACTCTCTTTGTTAGTCTGGAAAACATAGTAGCTGCTTTACCTATACGTTTATTCAGCTCAGACGCTAGTGAGAGTGTATCTGAGATAGTTGAGCCAAGATACACAAAGTCATGGACAACTAAAATTATAGCTATAGTTCATCTGGCAATGTTCTCCAATGAAGGTAGAACTATAAAGAATATTCTTAAAGAATTCATATTTCTGTAAAGGACATCAACCAGTGACTCCATTGCTAAATGAAGGGTAAAGGAGGGCACATATATGAGTAGAGGTGGGCACGAAACAGAAAAATAATGGTTTGGTTCGTTCTGTTTCGCACCCCCCCCAGTTCATTTCATTACATTTCGTATGAATTTTTAAAACAAAATTTGTGCAAACTGAACCAAAACAAACTAGTTTGGGTCATTTGGCTGGCAGTGGCAGCAGCGATCCCGGTGGCAGTGGTGGTGGTGGGGCTTGGCAAGCCTGCCGGCCACTCGGCCTCTCCAGCTGGCCTGTGGGTTTTCAGCGGCAGCGATCCAGTGACTGCACCAGGCCGCACCTTGGCAGATTGGTGGTGGCGGCGGCAGCAGCAGCTTCCTGGAAGGCTCTGTCCAGCCTTACAAGGCCACACCTCAGCAGATCGGCAGATCAGCTGTGGCAGCCACCACCCAGAAGGCTCTGTGCAGCCTCGTGAGGCAGCATCTCGGTGGATTGTTGGCAGCAGTGGCAGCAGATGCTGCCCAGAAGGCTCCATGCGGCCTCACCAGGCCGCTCCATAGCAGATCGTCATTGGCAGCAGCGGCTGCCCGGAAGGTGGGAGGCCTTGCTGGGCAGTGGGAGGCCTCACCGCTGCCTTCGGAGCCCCGACAGCGGCCACGCTGGGTGGTGAAAGGCCTCCAAAGCCCCCTCCATGGAGTCTTCTCATCAGCGCCAGACGCTCTGGGACCCGGGCGGACAGAACGTGGCCCCCAAAGCCCCCTCCACAGGGGCTAGTCTTTTGCAGGAGCAGCACTGGGTGGCCTGGAGGCCTCCCCAACCTGGACATCAGGAGGTAAGAGACACTAGTGTGGTGGAAAATGAAAAACGAACTGAACAAAATGGAAATATCCACTTGGTTTTATTTCATTTTTCTTTGAGGGGGCTGTTCGTAATTCATTTCATTACGTAACAAAACAAATAACGGATAACAAAATTAAATTTTTATTCATTTTGTGCCCATCTCTATATATGAGGTACTCCCAGAGATATTCAGACTCCTGATTTTGAGAAGCAGATGTGGGAAATGTACAGTTTTCCAAATCCTATTAATCCTAACTTTCCTAGCTAGCATAGCCAATAATGCAAGTTGCCTTTCAATAATCCCTTGAAGATCACATGGCCCAACCTTATGCAGAACTTTAAAGACTATCACCAGCCTCCTGTATTGAGCTTGGAAGAACGTCCGTGAGGTTAAACCACACTCACCAGTGTAGCTAGCAATTTAAGCATGTAACTGATAAGATATTGGCAAGGAACACAGAATGCATCTTCAAATCAAATGTATAATTCTCAGTGCAAACAATTAAGACAAAATGGCTGAAATCCTTTGATAAATTGCAACTAGAGTAGGATGATTGATGTACTAATGCTTACACATGTTGACTGTCCCAAATCACCACTGATTCAATAAGCCAACTCTATGAGACTCAGCTCAATATATTTCGGTAACTAATGGCTGCTTCAGGAGCATATTTCACTGACATGTACATGTTCTGCACACAAAGTGTTATAGGGTCAATCCTGGACAACTCTAGTTTCCAAGAGGGTCCAGTAATACCTGTGTCAGCACATAACAAGAACTCAGATGGGTAAAACTTGGACAGTTATGAAGGGAGGAAAAAAACTGACAGGGAAAAAATTACTTGAAATAAGGTGTTGGGGAATAGCTTTATTGATATTATGGGTCATCCGAAATAAAAATAAATGGATACTAGATCAAAACAATCCAGAACTTTCAGAGAAAATACAGTACTACATTGAAGTGGTCATACTTTGAACATAAAGGAGAAGACATAACTCATTGGAAAAGACTCCAGTGCTGAAAAAAATTTAAAAACAGCAAGAAATGAGAAGACTGGACATCAAATTGATTGATTCAATAAAGAAAGTCATAAGCCTGAGATGGGAAGACCAGAACAAAGCTCTTAATGATCACAGCTTCAGAGGACGTTAGTTCTTGGGCTGCCATAGGTTGGAAGCTACTTGACAGCATACAATAATAAGTGTACAAGAAAGTGTACATGCATCTGTCTCTCTGGAATTAGATAGTGCTTAAGGCAGTCCATCTTGGCATATCATTGTGTTGTATGGATCTCTGACAGCACTGTTTGGCACAGGGGAAAAGACCTTATCTCCTTGGATTTCGACTTAGAATGATCCATCCTTCCCCTTTAGGAGCTGCCCCACACCTTTCTGACAAAGGACTAGGGCAGGGCTGGCGCTTCCATTAAGGCGAACTAGGCAGCTGCCTAGGGCACCAAAATGGAGAGAGGGCGCTGGAGAGCCTGCCGCACCCCGCCGCCCGTTGCCGTCCGCCCATTGGTGCCTGCCGCCGCCCCTGTGCCCATCTCTGCCCACCCCCTGCGCCCATTGCCATCCCCCGCCATCTGCCACCCGCCCGCCACCATCCTCCCCCTGCCCCACCCACTGTCCCTTGCCTAGGGCGCAAAAAAACCTAGCACCGGCCCTGGGCTAGGGTATGCATTATTTTGCCCCAATTTGGAGCCCAGCAGGCTGGGGAGGGCATATGCTCTGAAGTAAGCAATATGTAAATCCATATATGGTGTGTGGGTGTGGGTGTTGGGGGTTTGGAATTACAACACAAGCACTGAAACCCTGAAAAGAATAATTGGCAAGCGTGTGACAGTGCCACTTAAACAGCAATGCTAGGAGGGAGGAGAAGGAGGGGTGATATAAATAAAGGTCACCTTCAACACAGGCCTGGGAGAGGGGAAATGGCAGGCAGGGAAGAGCAGGAACAGCTGACAGGTGGCACACCAAGGCTCTGAGTCCCTCTGAACCTTCCTGGCACTGCGGCCAGCTTCCAACTTCAACTAATCATCTGTGGAATGGCGAGGGGACCAGCTGAAGAGGTAGCACGCCACTCTTATGTGACAGCCAGCTTTCCACAAGCCATGAGATTCCAGTGTGGTGGAAGGATCACTAAGAGGGAAATTAAAACAGATTGTGTTGAAGATGAGGAGTTTATAAACATGGGCACGATCACACCAAATTTCACATTCTTAGCTAAGTAACACAGGACCAAACTGGCTCAGTTGCCATAAAACAGCTTCCTACATTCATGTCTTCATTGTAGTTACTATTATTTCTTATAAGACAGGAGGTTATGAAAGCATCACATGAAGATGCACATCACTTGAGTCAACAAGGGAATACTGTCACCCTATTTTAAAATAGGGGCATTTTCACTGCACTGAGGGATCACGTTGGTTGATTAAGGCAAATTATCACTGACCACCACTTAGCTGCTTGAAACTCTGAACTCCCATATTTTCTGTAACCACATGGAACTGAGCTGCACACCAGATATTATGAACTGAGGTTAAGGCCAATGGCATGTACAAGTGCTCACCTCCTTTGAAGGGCTTTTGTGTCTTCCTCTAATCTTTGCTCTTGTCACTAAATGTCATTTCCCATTCTGCTGAAAAGGCCACCAACATAATTGACGAGGATGCTGAGTGCTTCTCCGACAGTTCAGAGGGGTAGCATGAAAATCTAAACATGTTGCGCTCAGCTGATTTTCATTCTTTCCATCACCTTTTGAATTAAAAGCTGGGCACTTAGTGGCATAGAGTATAATTCTTCTGCAACAGCAAAAGTGACTCCCATTTTTATAGTTAACTGAACAAGTTTTTTTTTCTTTCTTTCACGTTTTTGGCTATTTATGTACTTTAGAAGCTAAATGCAATTTCTACTTTCCACTCATGGTGTCAATGCTTGGGAAGCAGCTCTGAAAATCCAGCAGAGGTTGGCTCAGCCAGGCAGCATTGGTTAAGACCCTGGTTTTGACGCCAGATGATTAAATTCAGAATATTGCTCTTCACAAAATATAAATTGGGGGTGGGGGGATGCATATTTCACCTGAAGTTTAAAGGGCAACTATGTGCTGATAGTATTTTAAATTGTTAATCAAATTAAAATTTAAAAATGGGGAGGGAGGAAATAGGAGGAGGAAGAGGAAGAAAATAAAGTTATGGTGTGTGTAGGAACTTTTCGCAAAAAGAAAGAATGGTGTGCAAATCTACCTGGAAGTGAGCTTCCCATAGTAAAAGGGGGCTTACAATGAATGCATGGGTTCCGGCTATAATGTTAATATTGATCTGGCTTTTTAAAAAAATAATGTAATGCAGTGGAGTTTTATTAAACACAAACCTCCAGTTAGGAAAACAAATCTCCAGGTGAGTGGCACATGCTGGAAGAGGAAGAAGTCTGACTTTTATTTCATTATGATTTTATTTGTTTTTGTCTGTGCAAAGGTTTTAAAGTCTTGATGTCTGCCTGCATCGACAGCCAGCGGGTTTGAGCTGGCTAAGAGTGAAAGGTTTCTGTATGTGGGTTTTTCTTATACCTGTACAACATCAACACACACAAAAAAAAAAAACCCAACACCAGAACCTGGAGTGGCAGGGAAAGAGAAAGGGCAGGTACATGAACTCTGGCAGTTTGGGCCATTTGGAGGAGGCCCCAGGATGGAATGTTGTAATGGTACCTTTGGAGCTTGCTTTGATGTGCCCCAGAGAACCTGCAAAAGCCCTGCCTCTGTGACGTAATAAGCCACCTCCCCTGGAAGAAAAGCTATACAGGGCCAGTTGGATCCCTTTGGTTTCCATCTTACCTGATTCCATTTGGGCTGCCTTCCCATAGCTTCCTGGACTGGTGTCATATTTTGACACTGAACCACAAGGAAGGGAAGCAGCTGATGGCAACCCAAGATCTTGCAAAAAGTAGCCTTTGGATTACATCTCCCAGACCCGAAACTTTTTAGGATGGCTACTCCCAGTGGCCACAGTGGTTAGAGGGTTCTGTCAGTTGTAGCCCCAAAACATAACTTTACCTATTTAAAGGTGCCCTGAGTGCCCTATTCTCCTTCAGTCACCATTTGTTGTGGTGAGGAAAATGTATTTTTAGATACATTAAATCATATGAATAATCTGGGGGGCAGGTGCCACTCTAAATAGGCAGCAGAAGGGTGACAAATTCCATGCCAGTCATCAAAATGACTTTCCCTGAATTGATTTGTGGCTTTTTCTTTCACGCCAGGCATCATTTAATCCTAGAATTAATTACACATGTATAACATGATTTATGACATAAAGGGAGACCTTCGTAATGATCCACAAAAGATAAAGTAGGATGGAATATGCTGAGCACCACAAGAGAACTACTACAAACATGGCAAAAGTCAATTAAAGACAATCAGGTTTTGCACACTTATCACTGTATTTGACACACACACACACACACACACACACACACACACACACACACACTGCAGAGAACAAGTGCCTCATTGGGATGCCTCTTGAACTGCTAAGCTTTAATTAATTCTATCAACTTGGTTTGTAAACCTTTCTGAAAGTCACACAAATGTATTTAAAGCAAAATGTTTTTTTTCTATCACAGTTTTATATTTTCCAGAGTCACATAATGAAGAATCCCTGTCTGAGGTTATTTTTAAGTCTGTAGCAGAGGGCATATCTGAATAAAAATAGAAGTACATTTAAATGTGGAGCAGTATATATTTGAGTAAAAGTGTAACATGGACCAATAGGCAATTTTGCGCCAAGTGGAAATCTGTATTTAGATAGCTTTTTTCCCCACTGCCTCCTTCAAACTGAAGTACTTCTTTATTTGATTGAACAAAGGATCATCACTCCGGTCACACAATGGGCAAATTCAGTGCCAGTTGTTCCAGCTGTCACTGGGTTCTTTTAATTCTTCAAATACACCTCTCTGTTAGAGATGATGGTTATGTTAATGTTTCTTTTCAATATGTAGCCAGACACATACACTTGTATATAACATTTACAAATCATGTTACTGAGGCACAAATTAAAAACCCCGAAAAGTTAAATGGTATAGATTTCTGTATCAATTCAGGCTGCAGAATTAACTATTTTAGTCCTTTCATCTTTGGAAAAGGAATGTTCTGGTATATAACAGTGTACTGTAACTTAAAAAAAAGAAGACAAATATCTTACTATATGAACTGCAGGTTCAAAATGGCAACATTCCAAGTTGACTACATGTGTCATTTTTGGGCAAAGCAATTGTGATAGAAATATGATCTAATGAAAATCTAACCTTAAAAATCAGTATTACTAATGCCTCATATTTCGTCAATTTTGTTTTTTATAGAATTTGTATTCTATATATTTATCATACTGTACTTGGTGGATATTAAGACAAATGCTCAATTAAAATAACAGACAACATGCTCAAGCAAAGTCATCTAGTATAAGCACAGTGTTGATATTTGAGGCATTTACCTCACACTCAGAGATTATAAGAGCAACATGGAATGAAGTGAGGTATGGATGTCTTTTTGTTTCAGGGAGGGGGGAAAGGAGTAATGTTTGATTACCTCTCACTACTGGCTTCCCTGACCTTGGTGTTTTCAGTCTATCAGGGATTAAAGTTGATTCACAAAATATCCCCCCCCCGCGCAAAACTGCCTTGAGCAAGTAAAAGAAAGGCAAGAGGAAAGCGCAGAATGCAACATATTAGAGATGGGCACAAGATGAACTTTTTTTCATTTCTGTTATTCGTTATTTGTTCCGTTACGTAACGAAACGACTAACAAAAATTGTGATGAAAATGGAACGAAACGAACAGAACCACGAAAATTGGGTTCGTTACATTTTGTTTTCGTTAATGGCGACACACAGTGAAATGAGCTGTTTTAAATGTTAAAAAAAGCCCTGGACATCCATAAAAATGCAGCAATAATTATTTATACTGTCTGATAATACCTACCAGGGGGGTGGGGTCCTTAAAACGTGCATTTATGTCTTTTCTCTGATCGCTGTATTTTTTTCCTTTAAGGGGAGTTAGGGGGCATCGACCCAAAATGGCTCCCAGATGCCTAATATTGATTTCTTGGGGATTAAAATGCCCTGGACATCCGTAAAAATGCAGTGATAATGCGATAATTATTTGAAATTATTACCTACCAGGGGGTTGGGGTCCTTAAAATGTTTGGTTTTGTCTTCTCCCATCGTGATGTATTTTTCTTTTCCCTTTAAGGATGACAAAATGGATGTTGCCAGCCACAAAATGGAGGCAAGCCATGTGATGGGATCATGTTCAACCAATAGCATGCCAAGGTTGCAGACTGGGCAGGTCTGGCAGCCACAGAGGGCATAAAAAGCTCTGGCAGCCCCCGTCCTCCTTGCAGTCTCTGGTGGGAGTTAGGGTGGGATTGCTGTCTCTGCTGCGACTCTAGCTTCAGTCCTGCAACCTCCCTGTGTTCATGCGTGCGTACCTCTCGGTGAGCACCCTCCCCTGCCCCGCAGTGCAGTCACTCTGCGGCTGCCTTGCACCCTGGGCAACGCCCGCCGCTGCCTTTGCAGCCTCCCTGCATACCTAGTCTATACTGTGTCTCTGCCAGCATAATTTTTTTTAGTGTTTTCCCTCTGGTCTGGGGCGTTGGGGGACGGCCGCGCACGGAAATGCTTTAAAAATCGCGCAAAAAGCGGGTAGAAACAAAAAACAAAAAATGAAAAACAAAAACGAAATTTTTCCAAAAATTTACGAAAAATGGAAACGAACTGAAACGGACCTCTCAACAAAAAACAAAAAACCAAAATGCCATTTTTTTTATTTGTGTCCATCTCTACAACATATTGCTGAAAGGGCTTCCAAGGAAACAGCAGCTGGTTGGACAGTAAGCGTTCTGATAATCTTGACATACAGACAGTGTCACAAAGGTGCCCTCCTGGGCTCTCTGCAAGGACAAGGATGCCACATAGCTTGGCCTACAAATGGCAACTTTTCATTTCAGAAGGACTGGAGGAAAACAGGAAATGATCATAACAAAATCTGGTGGTCCCTGGAATGGTCTCGAGCAGAAATTGACCTCTTAGGTGGAAGGTAAAATGACTCTAGATTAGGAAAGCCACAGCAGATTTTCAAAGAGTAGGATACTGTCTGGGGACCAACAGGGGCAGCCATGAAACATCACCATTCTTATACTTAGTTAGGAGCATTATCCAGGCTCCACACACACTTGCTTAATGGCACCTTGCTAATGGCTCAACTCTCTCGCTCTTTGCAGTGATTTAATGGCTCGGCTCTAGTGGTGACTTTCTACTCAATTTTATCTAATAAGGCATCAACTATTCAAAACACACCATGGGAATTACATACAGTAGCTTTCTTATCATATCCATGTATTCACATGCAAAGGCAGGGGAAGTATCAACTCCCCACTAAAAGGACTTAACTACTAGAAACTCTTTAAGAATTTCACAGCTCACACATTTTTAGCTTCTTTGAAGGGTAAAATAAGGTAGGGAATGAGGTTAGTAATTTACCAGAAGCAAGAACAGCTGAAGTAGGTGTTGTCTGTGATGCCATGTAGTTTTACGCTTGGCAAAACTAAGGAATCTACTGGGTTTCAAGGCCCCAGTACAGTGGTACCTTGTATAAAGGAATTAATGTGTTCCAAATGAAATTCTGTTAAGCAAATTTTGCTTTGTACAAATTTCCCATAGGAATGCATTGAAAACGGATCAATCCCTATTTGCAACCATTTTTCTTTTGTACGGATTCGCCCCATAGGCAATTCTGTTAAGCGATTTTCCCCTGTCTCCGAAATTTTTTTCCATTAAGTGGATTTTCTGTTAAACAAACCACTTGTTATTTGAGGGTCCATTGTATTGGTTATCCAAGGAAATATACTGTGGTTTTACTGGATGGATCACTATAATACTGGTTGACTGAGAAATCTAACCAGGCCTATTCCTACTCACAGTAAACCCTATACCTTGGTGTTGCTACCAGTTTGAACCTGTCATGTCCGGCTGGGAAATCCCACGGACAGTGGAGAGCCTTACCTGGAATAAGGAAAGTGGAATGACAATGATGAGATGGATTGATCAGTATTTTAAGGACAGCAATGCTTTGGGTGCCAATGCCTTCCTGATGCAACAAAGCTACTGCAGATGTAAAAATTAATAAAGGAACCTGCAAGACAGCAAATGTGATAGTCAGATGTTAATTAGGTTACACAATATGCAGTGTTCAAATAGCAAGTGACATTTTGTCAAGGAGCCAATTTGTCAGTGGCTCACATAATATTTTTGTATTACAACCCAGCAGCCTGTCTTTTACAGTTCCCTATTCTTTCACATGTCCATGAATAAAAGATGTCCTCTGCTACTAATACAAGCTGACTTTTAGCCGCCCGCCCTGCCCCTTGTCTTCCTACAGAGAATCAGTTTCCTTCCAAGTTTAAATGATGGTTCTGTATAACTTTCTGTTCTGTGAAATCAACAACCATCTTGGCAAAGCAGACTTAGGTTGGAGGGTAGGAACCTCAGTGTTTACATTTAAAACTATTCAGTCAATGATCCCAAACACTAACTTGGAAGCAAATCACTCTGACAGCAGTGTGCCCATGTGTAATTAAAATTATTAGGACTGGACTGAATCATAGAATCATAGAATCACAGAGTTGGAAGAGACCTCGCCATCCAGTCCACCACCACCCCGCCATGCAGGAACCCCATCACAATGTTTCTGACAGATGGCCATCTAGCCTCCTGCTTAAAAACCTCCAAAGAAGGAGATTCCACCACCCTCCATGGCAGCATATTCCACTACCGAACAGCTCTAACTGTCATGAAGTTCTTCCTAACGTTCAAATGGAATCTCTTTCCCTTTGAAACCATTGCCCCAGTTTGAAACCATTGCCCCTTTTGATTTTTGCAGCTGGGGTGGGGAAGAAAAGAGGGAGCCACAGGACGGTTTATTATTCAGTAGCCAGAATATCAGGTCTTGGGCCAATGAGGTAGCCTAAAGTCATGATGGAACCAGACACCTACTATCAACATGTCTCCTCATACCTGGAATGAAAACAAATCAAGGCACACCTTTCATGACTTAAATAGTTGCTTCACAGTAGTCAAAACATGCCGAGTTACCCTGTGATCCACAGGTTAGGAGTAGACTAAGCACGGAAGGAGGTGAAATAGGAGGAGCTTCCCTCCCCATCTTACCCCCCGCTTTGCAAGCTTTACTCTTCCTCAGTGTGGTTTACTCCAGATATTTGGACTGCAACTCCAGATGTTTTGGAGAAGGTCTTTGTAACTAGGTATGCCAGGTCAGCAACATTTTACTCCCTGAGAACCTTCAGGACTTCAGGATTCTTCTGATATCTAAAAGGTAGTTGAGCCTGCCCATACCTTAAGATCATACCAGGTACTACCAATCCTCAAAGAGGTGAGAGGGATGGCATGTAAAAACAGGGCCTTCTTGGCAGCCCCCCCCCCCCCGGCTAACTTTGGAATGCCCTCCCAACAGAGACCTGCCTGGAGCCAACACTTTTGGCTTTTCGGCACCAGGCAAAGACCTTCCTGTTCAGCCAGCATTTTTAATTAGATAGTGTTTTTTAGCTGGGCTCATGGGCAGCAAGGTTTTATTATTTGCATTGTCTAGTTATTGTTTTAAATTGTTTTGTGTTTTATAGTTTTAATAATTATGTTGTTTTATAGCTTTAATATATTGTTGTATGCCGCTCAGAGACCACTTGGTAATGGGGGCGGCTTTAAAAAACTGGAAAGAAAGAAAGAAAGAAAGAAAGAAAGAAAGAAAGAAAGAAAGAAAAAGAAAGAAAGAAAGAAAGAAAGAAAGAAAGAAAGAAAGAAAGAAAGAAAGAAAGAAAGAAGAGCAGAAAAGCGTTAGGAGACAAATATACATTGGGACCAGCATGCCATGGAAATTGGCATGAGATGAATTCAGTTAAATGGGCCTAAAAGCAAAGCAAAGCAAAGTGTTCTGCTTATATACCGCCCCATACCACTTAAAGTACTCTCTGGGCGGTTTACAGTGTTTTTTTAAAATTACAGCATGCAGGCTACACATTCCACCACCACCCCAGCAAGCTGGGTACTCATTTTATGGACCTCAGAAGAATGGAAGGCTGAGTCAACCTTCAGCCTGCTACCTGGGATTGAGCCCCAGGTCGTGAGCACAGTTTTACCTACAATACAGTCATTTAACCACTGCACCACAGGGCTTATGTAAATCCAGGTAA
This sequence comes from Phrynocephalus versicolor, assembly GCA_023846285.1. Classification (NCBI taxonomy): domain Eukaryota; kingdom Metazoa; phylum Chordata; class Lepidosauria; order Squamata; family Agamidae; genus Phrynocephalus; species Phrynocephalus versicolor. The sequence goes on from JAHTLZ010003518.1 coordinate 22,098,670, forward strand.
AGCTCTTTAACTAAGCAATATGGCAACCAAGAACCATGGGTGAAATGGCATTTTTAAATTGTATTTTCTGTTAGGTTTTTGGCAGGGCATGGGGTTGATTGTCCTCAGCCGCCTCTGCCAGTCCTGCTGAGGCTCACTTCCCATGCATCCTTGACTAAAGCACACGTACAATGTGGGGAGTTTTTCCAAACCATATACTGCTGTGGATAGCTCACTACTCACTCATATCACTGCATCTTAGATGGGCATATGCCAAAAGAAAGCTCACCAGCCATTACATGGAAGCATCACTCCTCTCTAGTTCTTAATAAGCTGGTGAGCCCCAAGACAGGAAGTTGCTGGTTTTCTTCCTGGTTCCTTCCTCTTTTTCCTGATTTATTGGTATGCTGGAGTTGTCCAAGCACAGCACCCATAGAAGCATTACCATGCTGATCCAGTGTACCCTAGTTATAGTTGGGAAGGGGTGAATATATGTGTTCCCAGGCTTCTTCCTTGAAGAAGTTTGTCTTGAGATGCCTACCTCTTCCAGGAGACCTAAAGAAGCAAAGCCATTTCATGAGACTTTAGCTGGAGCCCTAAGACTTAGTTTGCAATCTATATGTAACACAGTATATGCATTGAACCCATTATAATTTGACACCATGCCATGGTTGTCCAGGAAGCTATGGAGCCCTGAGCCTCTCCAGACATGGCAGTCTCAACAGGAAGCTATCATGACATAAGCCTCTGAGGTCTTCAGTGCCTCCTTCAAGGCCAGATGAACAGGCAGCTGCTAGGCAGCAAGACATAAGCAATATGTTACACTGTGTCAGAAAATTTCACTGATTGTTGAATGGACATCTGACAAAAAATAAAACACATTAGACTTGAGATTGTATCAGCTCCACCTCTTACTTCTTGAACCACCCTCGATGCAGTACCTGCTCTCTTGCTGAACAGAACAGGAAAAGATTTACAGTTTGATACCAGCCAAGTCAACAGGAGTTAGGTAAGGTGAGATTTAATTAATGCCCTCATAGTGGCAACTTTTTGCATCACTAATAGGACCTCATTTATTTTATTTATTAAATTTATATACCACACTGTCGAGCCACGCGGCTACTTTCATGCCTAAGGGGTGGGATCTGCAACAGGAAGGGCTTTTTCAATAACTTAAACTGGATGCCGGCATGAAAACTTTCATGAAAGTATGATCTCACTGCAAACTTTCTATTTATTATTTATTTATTTATTTTATTGAATTTATATCCCGCCCATCTTCCCGAAGGAACTCTGGGCGGCTTACAAGGGCTGAACGGGACAGTAAACCATACAGACTGGGGCAACAAACAACAATTTAAGACAACATTATAAACAACTTGGGCATCATAAAAAACAAACGAATGCTCTGCGACGACAAATTGTTGAGCAAGCAATACAGATGGTGAGGGGGGGGGGAATTAGTAATTAAACTAAATTGCCAAAAGCCTCGCTGAAGAGCAGGGTTTTTAATGCTCGGTGAAAGGTTAACAGGGACTCTGCAGAGCGCACTTCGCTTGGTAAGCTGTTCCACAGGGAGGGGCCAGCCACCGAGAAGGCCCAATTTCGGGTAGATGTTTTCCTGGCCTCTCTAGGGGTGGCGACCCTGAGCGAGTGGGCTCGCGACTGCTGAACTGGACGGGCCAAAGTTGATCGCTGGACGATTCACTCTGACAGGTAGTCCGGGCCCAAGCCATGGAGGGTTTTATAAACTAAAACCAGGACCTTGAATCTGATTCGAGATGCAACGGGCAACCAATGCAGGTGAGCCAGGACTGGGGTGATATGGTCATAACGGTGCACAACCGTCACCAGCCTGGCTGCTGCATTTTGTACCCGCTGCAGGTGCCGGAGGAGAGTCAAGGGCAACCCCATGTAAAGAGTGTTGCAGTAGTCCAACTTCGAGATCACCAGCGCTTGCACCACTGTTTTCAGAGAGTCCCCATCTAGGTATGGTCAGATCTGGGCAATTTGGCGAAGATGGTAGAAAGCAGATCTGGACACGGCGGCCACCTGGACTTCCAAGGCGAGTGCCGGATCCAGGACCATGCCCAGATTCCGAACCGTAGTCACCAGCTGGAGGGAAACGCCATCCAAACTGGGAAGAGGGCCTCCATACCCAGATGGGGAACTCCCGAAGAACATCACCTCAGTCTTCTTGGGGTTGAGCCTGAGCCTGTTGGCCCTGGTCCATGTCAAAACTGCATCCAGGCACTGGTCGAGGGTCTGGACAGCTTCCACTGCAGAGGTGGAAAAGGAGCGATAGAGCTGCGTGTCATCAGCATACTGTTGACAGCAGACTCCAAATCTCCTTATGACCCCAGCCAGCGGCCTCACATAGATGTTAAACAGCATGGGGGAGAGAGACGAGCGCTGCGGAACCCCGCAAGGGAGTATCCACGGGGCCGACAGCTCTCCACCATTCTGCACATGCTGGGCATGGTCCTCCAAGAAGGATCGGAGCCAACTGCAAGCAGTGACCCTGATTCCTACCTCAGAGAGCCGATCCAACAGGATACCGTGGTCGATGGTATCAAAGGCCGCTGACAAATCCAGGAGAACCAACAGGGTAGAGCAACCCCTGTCGGCCGCCCGGATTAGGTCATCTTGCAGCATGACCAGAGCAGTCTTGGTCCCCCAGCCAGGCCTGAACCTGGATTGGCATGGGTCAAGGCACTTTTGTTCTTCCAGAAAGGACTGGATCCGGACCGCGGCCACCCTCTCAATTACCTTGCCCAGAAAAGGGACGCTGGCAATTGGACGATAGTTCACCAATTGGTCCGTTGCCATGCCTGATTTTTTAAGAATGGGCTTAAGCACCGTCTTCTTCAGACAGGAGCAAAAAAAAAACCCTCGCTGAAGGAGGTGGTGGCGATGACAGGTGCCCATTCAGGCATAGTCCCTCCGGCAGCTTTTATCAGCCAGGAGGGGCAAGGATCGAAGGGGGTGGAAGCGGGCTGGCAGTGGGCAATCACCCTGGAGGCCTCCAAAGAGGAAACAGGCCCAAGCTCATCCAAACGAGGAGAACAGGGGGGTGCAGCGGCAGGGAATGGCGGGGGAAGGGTAGTGCAACCAGAGTCAAAGCCAGCACAGATGGCCTCTATTTTAGATTGAAAAAAGACTGCAAAGTTCTCACTACTGAACTCAGCAGGAGGAGGCCTTGCCAGACTAGGATTGGTGAGGTCCCGGACCACCCGGAAAAGCTCCATCTGGCAGTTCGAGGCCTCACCAATTCTCAGGGAGTAATAAGATGTTTTGGCCTCCCTGATTGCTCATGAGTAGCGCCTAGTCTGGACAACAACTGCAGTCTTATTAATTGCCATCCGGGCTCTCCTCCAGCTGCTCTCCAGCCTTCTCTGTTCCTGCTTCATTGCTCTCAACTCCGCCGTGAACCACGGCAAAGGTCGAGCTCTGCTATGGAGAAGGTGCTTGGGGGCGATCCGGTTGACCACGCGGACAGCTGTTTCAAACCGTAGGTCAGCCTCAGCCTCGACCAGAACATCAGCCAGGCCACCAGCGAGGTCCCCGAAGGCATCCCGGAACCGGGCTGGGTCCAGGAGCCTCCAGGGGCGGGCCAACACAGGAGGCCGAAGGTCCCCGCAGGGAGGGGCTGCAACCAACAGGGAAAAGGACAACAGGTGATGGTCTGACCATGACACAGGCAGAGAGACAATGTCCCCTACCTCCAGAGTAGAATTCCCCGGCATGGGGGGAAAGACCAAGTCAAGGGTATGCCCTGACCTGTGGGTGGGGCATAAATCATGCTGGGATAGGCTCATGGAGGTCATGGACTCCATGAATTCCAGAGCTGCACCAGAGAGTCCACCACCAGCATGCACAAGTCCCCAACCACCAAAAGGCGGGGGGACTTCAAAAGTGCCGCCGCAATGAACTCCGAGAGCTCTGGAAGGGATTGTGCTGGGTTACGGGGAGCACGGTAGCCCAGCACAATGCCAAATCTATCCCGCTGTCCCACCAACAGGTGAAGGCATTCTAACCCCTGACTTACCAATGTCGAGGCCCTGCTGACATGAAGGGAATCCCTGTACATGATGGCAACCCCTCCCCCCTTCTGACCCTCCAACCCGCCCACTCCCTGAACCAGAAACCCAGGTGGGCACAGCTAGGCGAGTGAAGCTCCCCCCTCTGCGCCCACCCAGGTCTCGGTAATGCAAGCCAGGTCGGCCCTCCCGTCAGAGATGGAATCATAAATGACAGGGATCTTATTTTGAACCAACCTGGCGTTCATAAGGAGACAGGACAGGCTGTAGGCACTGGTGGGATGACCCCGGGACACGTGGCAGTGAGCCGGGGGGTCAGAACGTGGGACAGGCACGAGATGCCTGACCCGAGTTCTTCTTATCCGATCAACCCCTCGTCTCCAAGCGAATCGTCCACGGCCAGTCACAGTCGGTATGTGAGTCCCTGCCAACATGGCGAAGAAAGAAAAAAAAGATGACAACAACTAAGGACTAAGGATATAAAAAACAATAAACAACAATAAATAATAACAACAATACTAAATTAATAAAAAATATAATAGAATAAAATTAAAATAATAAAACCAAAAAGCAATAAACTACTATGTTAATGGGCAAACAAAGCCAGAGCAATGGATGGAGCAGGGGGGAGCCAGCGGGAGAGAGATACCAAGGGACCTTGGCGAAGCAATCACTGGCATGATTAACAACAGGTGGTGATTAGCAGCAGGCCAGACAGTTTTGATCTTCAAGGACAGGCCAATTCAAGGAGGCTGCAATGCCGGAGAAAGTGTTGGAAGGTTAAGCAGAGTGGCAGCAAGTCAAACAAGTCCCTGAGCATCACAGAAAGCACCCAAATCCCTGTCCAATTGCCAGTTTGACAAGTCAGGGCTCCAATGGGGAGGGGGGCGGAGAGCACCACTTCAGGCAGCAGAGGATACAAATCCTGGTCCGATGGCACCCCATAGTCCACAAGAAGCTCTGCCATGCCAGACAGATGGTCAGGGGCCACCATCTCCAGGTGGTTAGATCAAATGCAGCACCACGACAGGTCCCAAGGCAGGCTAGAGTCCAAGAGCAGCCTCCGGCAATGCATAGGCAGGGCAGCAGAGGAGATCGAAAGGGCCAAAAGCAGCAAGGCAGATGGGCGGAGTGCAAACCCGGCAGCCACAGATGGAGCCCACGATCCCCACAGCAAGGGGATCGGTTGTCAAAGCCGGAGGGCAGGCAGCCACGGAGCAACAACAACAGCTCATCCACCGTGCGCCGGGGCAGGTGCAGCATGCCGAGCAAGAGCTTGAGCTTGACGGCCGAAGAGAGGCTGTTGAAGCAGAGGCGGATGTTGTCAATCACCAAAGCCGTGAGCAGCGAGGCGATGCTCAGAGGCACCCACAGCTCGTCCATAGAGCCCAGCTTGTTGTGCAGCCACAGACCAGTGTCGCTCTCCCGCATCGACGACATCTTGGAGCGTAAGTAATTTTTTAAAAGGACTTTAAAATTTGCCACACCATTGATGGACGAAATAATCTACCAATTTGTGATGACAAAGCTAGCCTGGCAGATTGCCTGCTATTAGCTCTCTTCTGCAGTTATTCAAATGCCCCTAAAACATATAGTTAATTTCTGGCAGCTGCATATCTATTTATCACTCTGGGAACTTCCCCCCCCCCCCATGTGTACTCATATTTCTGTGTTGATCTTAAAAAGGAGAGATAGGAAATAATTTGTGTAATTCCATTAACTCAAGAAAAGATATGTCTTGTGCACATAATAATGCTAAAAAAATGTGTTTTTGATGTGTGATCCATTTGCCTGTGCAAATACTGTTACCTAGAAAACCAACTTAAACGATCCAACTGCATATGAATCACACACTTTTTGTATTCATTCCTATATTAAGAAAGTCTCCTTTTAAAGATTACTTCTGAAAACAGGGCAGTGTTGTGTGCTCACTCTTATCTGCGAGGAAGTTCCATTCCTTATGAGCATTACTCTGCAGGACCGAACAGACAACATGAAAACAAGGTTCATCCTATGGGTGTGGTACATCTGTGTATCTCAATATCCTGCAGTGGTAATATTTATTTTTTACTTAGTTAAAACATTTTCACTCTGCCTTTCTCCTTAAAAAGGCCTTTGCCTGCTTGCAGAGGGGCAGCAAAGATAGGGCGAACCTAACCTCCATTCCTGTGGGATGAAGCTGAAACATCTAGGAGGAGCAGCAGAGAAGGCCCTCTCCCATATCAACACCAAAGAGACCTGTAGAGATGTTGGAATCAATAGAAGAGCCCTCCTGATTATCATAATACCCAAGCAGACTCATAAGGGGAGATAACAGCTCTTGTGATAGCTTGGGCCCAAACTATTTAGAGCTCTGTAAGTTAGAACCAGCACTTTGAATTGTGCCTGGAAATGGGTCAACAGCCAATGAAGCTGCTGTAACTTGGGTGAGTATGTGTGTTATGTAATCCCTGTGAACTGCTTCAGTTAGCAATCCGGCTGGCACATTTAGGACCAGCTGATATTTCCAGTTAGTTTCCAGAGGCAGCCTCACAAAGAACTTGTTACAGTGGACCCTCGTATAACAAACAGTTTGTATAACATAAAATCTGTACAACATAAACAATTCAGAGATAGGGGAAATTTGCTTAACAGAATCGTCTATGGGGCGAATCCATACAACATAAAAATAGTCGTGATTAGCAATTACTCTGTTTTCAATGCATTCCTATGGGAAATTTGTATAATGGAAAATTTGCTTAACATAATTTCATTTGGAACGAATTAATTCCTTTATACAATGTACCACTGCATATTAATCCAGCCAGCATGTAACTAAGACATGTATCACCATGACCAGATCGGATTCCTCCAGGAAGGAGCACAGCCAATACACTAGTTTTATTTGTGGAAAACCATATCTGACCACTGCCAAAACCTAGGCATGCAGGCTTAGAGATAAATCCAAAAGTACCCCCCAAGCTGGGCACCTGTGTTTTGAGAGGGAGTTTCTTGTTCACATATGTCTTCATAGATCTAGTAATTATGTGAGATCCTGATTAGGGGTGCCTGGGTCCCCCAAGAGTCCTACAGAGATTTATACACTTCCCTGGTCAAGAATAAAAGCTTATGGTTCATCATAGCTGACATTATTCCGGTAAAGGGTTAATCCCAGAATGAAACTAAATAATCATTGGTAAGCATTTCCAAATTCATCTAGGTATCTAATAATAAACATTTCTATTGTTTCAATAATTCCAGGCAACTCCGAAACTTTTTCCAATTCTACAAGTCTTATTTCTACTTCTTCTACATTCCAACCATTTCAGAGTTGTCATAACGTCCAAACATGCCATCATTGCTAGAAAAACTGTAGTCATAAATACTTAAATCCAAAAGCCATACAGTTTTGCAAAAATGTAGGTGCACATGCTTTTAGCTAAAAAAAAATCCAGACAGGAACTTCAGTCATATTTGAATAAAAAAAGAAAGGAGCTTATTTAAAAGTAACATTTAAAAAGCATATGAACGAGAATACCTCTTTATAAACATTCTATTTAAACATGAAAACAGAATAACTTCAAAGGATTTAAAGATTTTCCTTTAAAATACAGAAAACTCATTAGAGTTCTTCTAATAAGACAACATAAAATGAAATGTCCATTCATTTAACCATATTTTTAAAATATACAAAAATAATACAGATTTTTTTTTACCCACTTTAAGCCATATTTCAGCAGTACATCTAGGCACAAAAATACAAAAATCCATTGTTGGTTTTCTAGCATCAAGACTGAGTATACTGAGAAATTCCACGGTGTCAATGGTGAGAATGGAAAGCTGATCAATGATTGTGTCAAGGCAGCAAAGCATTGGCAGGATTACTTCAAGAAAATTTCCATGGAAGAGTTCCCGCACACACATACCCCGATCCTACATGGTCTCCCAGTCCAAGGTTGTGTGCAACCTATCACATTCGATGAAGATGCCATGGCAATGAAACAGGTGAAAATGGACAAGGCCACAGGACGAGATGATGTGGCAACAAAACTGTGAAAGTCACAACACTTGGGAGCCCTGCAACTGGTTGATGGAATTATTTAACCAGATTGTGCAAGAGAAGAAGATACCTGATGTATGCCAACGTAGCACAACAGTGCCAATCTGGAAGACGAAGGGGCACCCTCCCGAATGTACCAACTACAGACCGATTCGATTACTTTCACGTATTCTTAAAATCTTTTAGTGCGTCATTGACAAATGAATCCGCACCATAGTTCAACAAAGTGTCAGTCCAGCTGGCTTTGTCAAGAACTGTGGAATGATAGATGCAATCCATGCTGCCTAGCTGTTATTTGAAAAACACAGGGAGAAAAGGAAACCAGTGCATGCAGGTTTCATTGACCTCAAGAAAGCATTTAATTGTGTCCCACATGATGTCATCTGGTATGCACTGCGATATCATAGAGTCCCAGAGGAACTTGTCAGTTGGGTCAAACTCCTCTATGAGTCATGTACAGGCCACTGCTGGTACTTTGAAAGGTTTTTGTGTCATAATTGGGGTCCAGCAAGGATCAGAACTTTCCCTTCTTCTTTTCATACTGATTATGGATGCAGTCACTCAAGATCTGCAGAATTCAGTGCCCTGTGCACTCATTTACACTGATGTCATCATGATTGCATCACAAAGTAAGGCAGATCTTGAGTGCCAAGCCCAAGTATGGAGTGACTGTCTGACAATGTTTGGCCTGAGCGAGTGAAGAGGGTGGAATATCTGACAACCAACCCAAATGAATATGGTATGATCCAAATCAATGGTATTGGCCTACCAAGAACTGAAACGTTGAAATACCTTGGTTCCACGATCACAGCTGGCAGGAGCCTGAGTTACAAGGTAATATCGAGGATCAACAGTGCCTGGCTAAAATGGTGTACAACATCAAGCATCATGTGTGACAAAAAGATCAGCGACTGTTTAAAATCAATCACACCATTGTACAACCTGTTGCACTCTATGGTACAGAGTGCTGGCCAGCAATTAAAGAAACTGAATGTCACCTTGGTGTCATGGAAATGAAGATGATACGATGAACCTCTAGCCTCATGCGAAAGGATCATGTGTGCAATGATGACATCAAAAATACAGCATTGCTCCTGACGCCAACAAGATGTGTGAAGCCCACCTACACTGGTTTGGACATGTCCTGAGTGCTGCTGAGGAAACTCTGGCCAAAAAGGGTCTCACCCTGCAAGTCAGCAGTTCCTGACCGAGGGGTCCTCCAAAACAGCACTGGAAAAACACCCTTGAGAATGACATGAAGTTGGCCCAGGTTCACCCAGACCTAGTCCATGACCATGCCAAGTGGAGGGCCAAAACAAGAACCACCAAGTGCTACCTCTGGAAGTTGAGTCATGGCTACTGGACTTCTTTTTTTGAGAGATAGAAATGTTTCGCTGTTTGGATGAACAGCGAAACATTTCTGTCTCTCAAAAAAAGAAGTCCAGTAGCCATGACTCAACTTCCAGATAAACTCACCTGGATGACTGAGAATCTTCACAGACACCAAGTGCTACAAATGCCAAGAAAAAGAAGAGGTTTTCCAGCACCACACTGCTGCTCTAAGGGTGTTCTGGCAACATTTTCATTACATGTGTCTCATGCCTTAATAATAATATTTTCCCATATTTATATTATGTGTGTTCCTTATCATAACTCAAACAATTTGTATCCTGCAGGGATGGCAGAGAACTTTGAGACTTGACAGCAGTCTCGGTGACCAGCTTTGGATGAACCTGACTGCCTATGTCAATCAGCCCACCAGCGACCTGCTATACCTGAAGAGGCCTATAGGAGCCAGTCTAAGGCATTCCATTTTCCCCCTTGTCTTCTCTTCACATTACATAATTGTGCCATTGTTTATTCTTTCTCACCATAACTAGCATTTGGAAAAAGGAAATACATCTGCCATGCTATTTTATCAGTAGTTGTGTTCCCAAACAAGTCTGTTGTTTTGGTAGGTAAAATAAACTTTCTCTTCATGAAGCACGTTTCTAACTGTATTTTCATTTTAGACTATTTTATAATCACTTCCTTATTGCAACTTCTTTAATCATTTCAATACTCCTTGAACTCAATTTTTATTTACAAATATTGACAAAAACTTTCTTCATTGATGGTGGAACTAATTTATTTATATCCTGAATTTCCTTGCAATTATATATCAAAAATCAATGAAAAACTAATATAATGTATAACTATAAATGCTGAAAGCACTAAGTATGACATAAATTTGATAAAGTGCTTCTATTCCCAAGAAGGAAGCAGACTTTTAGACAAGCAAGAAATCCCTTAGAAAACCAACCCCAATCTTCTTTATTTAAATGTGCTGTTTATTTGAGTGAGTCTGTTGGTGTTACTGTCATTTCTCTGTGCATTATCTGTGCACATTCCTCACAGACACTATCATTGTGCAGAAAAGCAGCACACCTAGCAAACAGAAAAAGCAAAAATTAATGGTGGATAGCAGCAAAAAACCCCTCTGTTTACCAATCTGCAACCTCTGCATCATCATCATCATCATCATCATCATCACAACAACAACAACAACAACAACAACAACAACAACAACAAACAGCATCATAATGTAGTTGCTCAAATGGTCCACTGGAATTCGTGTCACAAATTTCACCTGCCCGTAGCAAAGAACTGGTGGGATCATAAGCCTGAAAAAGTCATTGAAAATGAGCATGCAAAATTATTTTGGGACTTCCCAATACAGACAGGATTTTGGAACATAATACCCCAGATATTGTGATTTTGGAGGAAAAAAAAGTGTGGATCATTGATGTTGCTACCAGGTGATAGTAGAGTCACTGAGAAACAGCTTGAAAAAAATTACCCAATATCAGGATCTGAAAACTGAATTTCAGAGACTCTGGCATAAACCAGTACAGGTGGTCCCAGTGGTAATCAGCATGCCGGCTGTGGTGCCTAAAGAGCTAAGGAAGTATTTAGAAGAAATTGGAGTTGACAAAGTCATCATCAGTCAGCTACAGAAAGCCGCCTTACTGGGATCTGCCCGCATAATTTGCCGATACATCACGTAGTTCTTGGGAAGCGTTTGACTAGTGAATTGTAATACAAAATCCAGCGTAGTTATCTTGTCTACTGTGTGATAATAATAATAATAATAAAAGTCTGCATTTTGTATTAATTGTTTTTATGGGTACTACCATTTCTCTAAATTGCAAACACACTTACATGAAAAATGCACATGTTATGGTCCTTGTACAACCCAATTTAATACCTAACTTTTTAGCCTTGTAGCTGTAAAATGCAAAAGAAATAAACTAGAATAGAAGAGCACTTTTCCAGGTTCTATGTTGCTGTGACTTCCATGAATAGACTGAAAATGAGCATGCATCTCTGAATATGTAACTCAGCTCTATGGATTTAAGTGGAAATTAAAGTGACTTCCCATTTGTCTCTTATTTTAATATATGCTGCTTCTGTGACCTGTCTTGCTATGAGGGGTGCCAAACCAAGCAAACACAAGGAAAATATTTATTTAGTGCACATTTAATAGAGCTTCATAGGGATTAACTCAGCAAATTGGCTAAGCAGAGCACAACTGACTCAGGAAGGAATGAATTATTGGTAGATGATATACTTTGTTCCACATTCCCATCATTCATGGGCTGAAGTTTATGTTTGTTAATAAAGATTGGAAGTGGACTAATGCTCCCGGAATAAATATTTCAGCAACCTTTTTTAGGCTCTTTAACCCACCCTGTTCCTCAAGGCTCTAAAGGAAGATGTTGTATTTGCTTTGGTCAAGTATACAAAACTTTAAAATTAATTCAGTGTCCCAAAAACAACAAAGAATCCTGCAGTCTTTTAAAGGT
>JAHTLZ010003518.1:22110582-22149167 GCA_023846285.1 Phrynocephalus versicolor
TATTTATGCAGTGCCTTATCATACCTTATCTGGATGTGTCTTCAGAAGAAGAAAGCCAGGAGGATCCAGGCCAGCTGGACAAGAAGGAAGGTGATGCTCAAGCTAGAGGAAGACGAAGAAAACAGGACAGATGTTAACAATCCTCTGCCCTGAAAGTGCCATTGGCTCAGGGGGGTGGACTAAAAATTCTTCATCAGTGGGCTGTGTCAGGGAAAATCTCCAGCATCTTTGGTTGGAGTGGATTCAGCTCAAGGCCTTCTCAGTCCAAGAACTATACAGAGGCATCCTAGTGGGATGCCTCTGTATCCTAATGGGAAGCAACAAGACTGCCTCACATTTCAGATGTCTCGAATTTGGGTTCTTTGTACTTTAACCAGGCTCATCTTTTACTTGTTTCCTCATAAATGACTTCCTGCACTGACTCTTGGTTCTTTGGGACATCACCTTTATTCTGCTCCTGTTGCTCTGCTCGCTCTCCCTGCCCTGGCTTGAAAGCTCAGCATTCCATTCCATTGTTTTGGAAAGCTTAAGCTGACCCTGGCAAACAAGTTCTTTGTATGTAGAGTGCCTGGTTAAACATAACACCCCGAGTTTAACATAGTTTGGGAATGTTCATTTTTGGATTACAACTCCCCAGAACTCCCCAGCCAGTTTGAATAATTCTGGGGATTATCTTCCAAAAGAAAAAGAAAAAAAAACATTTTGAAATTCTGGAACTGGAAGTAGTGAAGTCAAAAAGAAATAATGGTTGCCGGTCATACAAAACATCTTGGTACTAGTCAAACCAACTGATCTACAGGGATGTCCACCAAAGATTGATCATCTGAGGCAATATTGCTGTTGTTATAGCATCAGCATTTCTTGTCAGATAAAGGCTCCCCAATTTCTACAGTGAGGTCCCTTTCCGAGACTGATAAAAGAGTAGTTGTGGGGTTTGCAGAAGTCATATTAGGCAAGGGGAGGTGGAAATGACTAGGGATGTTGATATGGATTGTGGACACAGGAAACTAGAATTTTCCTTCCTTCCTTCCTTCCTTCCTTCCTTCCTTCCTTCCTTCCTTCCTTCCTTCCCAAATTTTATTTTTAAAATCCCTTTTTAAAAAATAAGACTGGAATTAGAAAAAACATACATCTAACAAAACAGAACCTAAACGAAACAGAACCTAGTCTTTGAAAACTTATGCCGCAATAAATTTGAAAGCCATTAAAATCCCCTAAGAATATTTCCATAGATTCCAGCTAGTGAAATGTATCCAGGCAGAAGCAAGTAGATATCAGAATGAAAATAGTCCTACTGCAAGATTAGATTATACAAATTAAAAGAAATAACAAGTAATGGTCCCTATAATTTTATAGAAGCCCAATCCACCTTATTTACCTTGGCTCTGTAAATCTGTGCAATTTATAGCTATCAGCCTTACAAAAAACGTAAATTATCCGATGCTTTTAAATAGTATCATCCAAGTTCAAAATGGATGGGTTTTTTAATGGATTGCAAAATGAAAACCTCTTGCCAAAATCGGCAATAGCCCACAGGCCTATGGTGAATTTAGTCCAAAATGTAACTTTTCCAAGCTCAGACTTTCATATGTGCTCTTGATAATTATTACCTTGAAAATACAGGATAGAATTGACACATTATTAAGTGGCAATGGCAATATTCTGGGAAATGAAATAAGCTTCTGTCTAATGCAATAACCTGTGAATTATCAGGCAATAAAGTCAGATTGCTTCAGAGTCAAGCCTGGGCAGAAATCAGGGAGCCTTTGGAATCTCTCTCCCTTTCCAGATGGCGTTTCCATCTGCTACAAGCGATACTGTAACACCAACTTCTGTCTCTTGCTCGGTAAATAAGAGCACCTGAAACACAACTCAGGAAAGGAATATTTCATGTACTTCTAATGCACAATCTACCGAGAAGGTTTCCTGTCGCACAGAATCAGTTAAATGAATGGAAGCAGTGTACTACGTACATCTGCCTGCCGGTTCATTTTAATTTTTCTCTAAGATATTTCTAACAGACCTGCAATGCAAGGTACAGTTAAATCTTGTAATTTTTCTAGTGAAGGAACAAAACCCCGGTACCATGTGAATCCCATCCTCTCACTGCAGACATAAGCACACCCATGGAAATATCTGTTTGGCTTAATGGAGTCAATCAAAGTGTGATTATTGTACCACACTGAACACATGGATTGTGATTAGAGGTGGGCACGAAACACCAAAATGGCATTTTGATTCATTTTTCAATGTTTTGTTTTGTTTTTGTTTCTTTCTGAATGAAGTGTTTTTTTAAAAAAAAATCATTCTGTTCGTTTTGCTTTCCTTTTTTATTTTTTATTTTTCCCCTAGCGCCGACCAGCAGGCCTGTGGGCTGGTCGGTGCTTCCCCCTCCCAGCGCTGACCAGCTGGCCTGCAGGCTTGTTGGTGATTTTTTTTTCCCTCCCAGCGCCAAAAAAATATTTAAAACTATTCCCTTTCCATCCCCTCTATTGGGTGGGGGAAAAGGAGGGGTTTTTAAACTTTTTTTTCTCTTGCTCCCAAGCAGCCATCAGCTGTAGCGCAGGCTTTGTGCTGGCAAAAAAAGGTTAAAAATGGCTAATTTTTGGAGGGATTTTTAAACTTTTTTTTTTTTTGCTGCACCAAGCCTGTGTTTTAAAAGGCGGGATTTTTATTTTATTTTATTTTATTTTATTTTATTTTATTTTATTTGGCTGAGCCCCAAGCATCGATCAGCTGTACCATGGCAGCTGAGGGTGCTTTTATTAAACAAGCGCTGGCGCACTGCAGCTGATCGGCGCTGCGGCTTTGGAAGCCCCATCAGCGGGGGCTGGCTGGCAGTTTGGGGAAACAAAAATGAACAAATGAAACAAAAGTTTTTGTTGCAATTTGTTTTGCTTTTGTTTGAGGGAGAGGTTTGTTATTCATTTTGTTAGGTAACAAAACCAATAACAAAACAAAATTTAAAAATTGCTTCATGCTCATCTCTAATTGCGATGGGTTTTCAAAGCTAACAGGGTTGAGTTTGGTTAGTAGTTGGATAGGAACTGACCATCCAATACCAGAGAGCTCCAGCGAGGGCTAGAAAACATTCCTGGCTGAGGCCTAGGAGAATCCCAGCCCGGATGCACAAGGTGTCAATCAGTGTCAAGTTGTTTCTCCAGTTGACGACTCCTGTCATTTTTACATGGACAGGTCTACACTTCAGAACAACAGATCTCAGAACATTTGCTTTTAAATAATGTCCTCATGGGGATCACTGTTCTCTTAAAGAGAATTTGCCAAGTTTTTTAGGTTAAATTATGACTTTAATATCCAGGCAGCTGAGTCACACAATGCTTATGAAAAACCAGCCTCCGTGAACAAAAGAAATTATGTGCCACACTGAAGAAAGGCACCTTACTACTGTATTTCTTTTTTGGTCCAACCAAATCCAACCTGCTCCTTGGACAACTCACCACTGGCAAATTTTCCCACCCTGGACTACAGAGAAACACATTCATCATGAGATACATCCTCCATTTGCCAAAGACAGCAGGCCTATGATGAAAAGGCAACTAAAGATTCTGGCAGAAAAACAGGTGAACTAGAACAGATCTACACATTTTTTTTACTTCCAAAACAAAACACGGTCAATCCTGCCATGATACAGAGAAATTGAGACCTGAATTCAATTAACAGTTCAGTTGGCATCTGTAGGTGAAATAGAAGGGGCACAATTAGGCATCAAGAATGTCTTGGGCTACTTTTGACCTCTTTATATTGGTTTTACTGGCTGGATAGCTCAAAGGTTTGTTTATCTGGATGCAACACTAGAGGCTACAAGTTCAATTCCCCACTGGGTCCCCTGTCAGTAGAGCCAGCCTGTTTGGCAAGGGAAAACTGCACAGTCCCCAGGAAACCCCCGAGGGGGGGGAATGGAAGGATAAGTCACCCCTGAATACTCTCCATCTGGAAAACCCTGAAATGGGTTAACATAAGTCAAAACTGACTTGACAGCATGCCATTATTATTGTTTACTCCCTACCTATAAGAACATAAGAAGAGCCATGCTGGATCAGGCCAAAGGCCCATCTAATCCAGCTTCCTGTATCTCACAGTGGCCCCACCAAATGCCTCTGGAAGTGCACAAAACTAGATATCTGTTTCCTGATACGACTCCCCCACATCTGGCCCTTGAAGTACCCCAGTTTTAAGACTGGAGATTACACATCTCCATCATGGGTTGTAGCCTGTAACACACTTTTCCTCCAGAAATCTGTCCAATCCCCTTTTGAAGGCATCCAGGCCAGATGCCATCACCACAACCTGTGGCAGGGAGTTCCACAGACTAACAACACGCTGGGTAAAAAAATATTTTCTTTTGTCTGCTCTCACTCTCCCAATCCTCGAGTGGATGTCCCCTAGTTCTGGTATTTTGTGAGAGGGAAAAGAGCTTCCTTCTATCCACTCTACTCATGCCCTGCATTATTTTATATGTCTCAATCGTATCCCCCCTCAGGCGCCTTTTTTCCAGACTAAAGAGCCCAAATGTTTTAGCGTTTCCTCATAAGGGAGATCCCCCAGGCCAGTAATCATTTTAATCACTCTCCTTTGGACCTTTTCCAGTTCCACTATGTCTTTTTTGAGATGCGGTGACCAGAATTGTACACAATACTCCAGGTGCAGCCTCACTATCATTTTATACAATGGCATTATAATGTTGGCTGTTTTATTTTCAGTCTCCTTTTTGATAATCCCTAGCATGGAATTGGCCTTCTTCACTGCTGCCACACATTGGGTAGACACCTTAATTGAGCTGTCCACCAGCACACCAAGATATCTTTTTTGATCCATCACAGATAGTTCAGAGCCCAGGAGTTGATAGATAAAGTTTTGATTGTTTGCCCCAACATGCATTACTTTACATTGTGCTACATTGAAACACATTTGCCATTTGGCAGCCCGTTCCCCCAGTTTAGAGAGATCCTTCTGGAGCTCTTCACAATCTTCTCTGGTTTTTACCAAATGGAAAAGTTTTGTGTCATCCTCAAAGTTGGCCACTTCACTGCAAAACCATGGGTTACCTGGCAGATCATAAGACAGGTGAAGTGCCTTCAGCTTCCTGAGTCCAACGTCATATAGACCTGTGATAGACAGGACTGATCAATGACTTCCAGCTGCTTTTGTGGTAACCACTTTGCTTCTAAATTTATCATAGCTGCAGACCATTTGGAAAGCAATAATCCATGTACAAAAGCAGATAACCCACAAGGATAGCTCCAAAACCTGCTTCACAATGCACAGTGGGGTGGCGTCTGTCAAAATGAATGAATATACAGAGATAAAGCAGGACTTATCCTGATGCAGAAGATCCGTGCCAACCAAGTTTATAATGGATGGATCCAGAGGAAAGTGGAACTTGATTGGGTTCAAACTGTACTATTTTTAACTGTGTCTTTAAGAACCACTTTATCTCAAAATCTTTGAGGGGAAAAAATCCTTAGAAATCTATGGCCCTGTTAAAGCTCCACTTCTGGAACGATTCATTCATTCATGCATGCATGCATATTTATATGCTAATTATAAGTTTCCTATCAAACTTCTAACACAGAAACAACGGTACAGCATAGGGAACACGACAGTGCTAGCCTCCACTTCACAGAAGAAAATAACTAATGCCTAACAGAGGAACCAAAAACCTGGAAAATAACACAGAAGAGCACTGACGATACTAGGTTGTAACTTGTGCCATCAAGACAAGGAAAGCACCAAAAACCAGAGGTGTAATTAGTATGTTTGCAGGAACAAATGTTTCATCCAGATAAGCCTTCAATTGCAGAATGGATAGGAAAGATCCAATTCAGTCAATAAAACCAGCACCTGGTTCTTCAATCAGATCATCTTTGCAAATTCTGTGTGGCATGAGAAATTTGACTTCAGAAGTTTTTAATGTCTGTTCTTTCATGTAGCTAAGAAAAATATCTCTGGCTTGGGTCTAAGGTATCCTCTTGGATCACAAATGTTGCATGGGGATGAGACCTTAGGATAATTTTATCTGGCCAGAAAACCAATTACTGTATCAGATTTTTTTTCTTAAGAGAGATAATAACTGCAAGAATCACTGATCTAGAAAATAAGAGGCCACTGTTTGTGACAAGCATATATTAAGCATGTGCAGAGATATGACAGTTGTTTCCAAGACATGAAATGAACATCAGTATTGCAGTGACATAATGTTCTCGGGAGAAATTATTGTAGAAAGTGTTGGTGACAAAATATATGCTAAGTGGCTTTGGCCCTTAGCAGCTATGCCTAGGAGTGACAGAGCAGCCTAATTAATTGGGTTAAAAATGCATGGAGACTGAGGGTTGGAAAAGTCAAGTGAAAATCTTTGTGAGCCCGGAAGGGAAGGAATCCAGCCAAGACTCACTGATTAACCTTCTACAATTTGCTGCCAAAGTGATGAAGGACAGCGACCAATTTTGCTCAACCATATTGAGTGTAAAAGACCCACTCATCCCTTGTCACTGATCCAAGGATGAAGCAAACGCACACTTGGAAGACTGGCCCCACAAAGGAAGAGGAGAGTGATACAGAACTAGAGGGACATAATAAGGTTTTTCCCAGTGTGATGAAGGTGGTACATGAAATGCATTCTGTACAATTGTTCATAAAATTATCCTATAAGTCAGTGGTTTCCAACCTTCTAATGCCACGGCCCGTTAATAGAGTTCCTTGTGTTGTGGTGATCCCTTGCCCAGCTTGGAAGAGGCCACAAGCCCCCTTTGGCAGGCCACTGCTGCAAGTGCCATAAAGAACTTCCCTCTACAACACCCTTAGCCAATTGCATCCTCCAGAGTCATTGACTGACATCACCTCCAACCTATCAAGCTGTAACTCACTTCCCCCCCCCCTTCATCCTCCAGACCCAAGCTGTTTGTGCATTTTTCTTCACTGGCTCATGGTGTCTCCTGTAAAATGGTCATTTTACCCCCAAAGGGGTCCCGACCCCCAGGTTGGGAGCCACTGCTATAAGTGGGGGGAAATTACCCAGAGAGCCCTGAGTCTGCATTTGGGGAGCAGGTTGCTTTCTCTCACATGACTGGACTTTTGTTTGGCGAGTTTCATTCCCAGGTTGAAGTTCAGACTTCTTTTGTCACATAGCTCAGAATCACCTTGCTTTGGACCGTCTTTGTCATGTGAGACTAACATACTGGTAAAACTGCCCTAGTTCTTCCCTGACAGTATCGGCCTCTTTACTAGCATGATATGGCCCAATTGTCTAAGGCTCCACACCAAAGCACCAAGGCAAGACGCAGTGTAGTTGTCCTGAGACATAAAAATCTAAGGCAGGCATGTCCAAACTTCAGTCCTCCAGATGTTTTGGACTGCAACTCCCACAGTCCTTTGCCATTGGAAATACAAGCTTGGAATTCTCAGAGCTGTGGTCCAAAACATCAGGAGGGCCGAAGTTTGGACATGCCTGATCTAAGGGTATATTCTAGTGTCTGTGTATGGCCAAACAGTAGTTCCATTATCCCTTCCCACATTTTTTTAAATTTGAAGACAGACAATACAATGCACACTAGACATGAAGATCAATACCTTTAGAAGCCAAAATGTAAAAACAAAATGATCCCTTGACAAAAGAAAAAAACAGAACACCAAGCAAGAAGTCAATGTGGCTCACTCTTTGTTCACAAAACTGGCAATAAGAACTCTTCAAAACTTTGATCCTGTTGAGCAACTGGAACAAAACAGCTGGCTCTGAAGCCAAGTAATGAAAGGAACTAAAAAGCAACAGTGTACATTGTAAGAAACACAAACCTTGACATTGTTATTATTCCTGTGTTATTTCCCTCGAGCTAGCTGAGCCGGATAAAATGTTCCATGGCTATGGCATCAGAAACAATATTATTTGAGATTTAAAAAAACCCACTTCCAGCTGGGTGAGAGGGAATTCCATTGTAGAGGGGTGAGGAATAAAGGTCTCCTTTTGTCTATTTGTGGAACTACACGTGTATTTCAGAGCATCTCCCATTGACCTCGATGAGATTAACCTTTGGATAAGCAATAATAGGATGTTGATGCGTACACTGTTTGTTTTCTGTCTTGTACAAAATTAATAAACACAGCCAGAATTACTGTCTCCATCTGCAAGGCTCAAATCACAGACCAGGTGCTTCTGCCGAAACTCTATTTTACTTACAGTTCAGAATCCCCTCAGGATGTTGCCCGGGTACCAATTAGTTTCCCAATAAATAAAGAAGCAGAGAAGGGAAAACACCATTAAATAATCATAGTGCAGCAGGAATAATGGCTGAGGTCCATTATTTTTTTTAACCTGGGATATCAATGGCTGGTTGTAGTTAATGGCCCTTGGTTTTCACTTCAGGCCATCAATTCTCAAAGCCATCATTAAACCCCAGAAAAACATTGAGCTTTGGTCATTATTGCTTAATTACACAGCCAAAAAGGCAGGCTGTTGATATAAATTCACTTTATGCAACTGATCAAGTGGGAAGGTTGCCAGGGCCTCTCAAGCACATCCTGTGGCCTGTGGTCATTTATCCAGGCAGCTGGTCTGAGGCTGTGAAATCATAATGGCACCTCAACAGTTATTCTACTGGGTTTTTGTTTCTGGAGGTGAGTTACATTAATGGAAATTATTTTAAAAATTGCTTTGGCACAGAGCTATTGGGGGTGACTCATCGTTTCAGCAGGTGACCTCAAATCTAAATTCTGAGGTGAGCTCAACCATTTTGAACCACAGTTGTCCAAAACAACAGGCAATATCATATTGCATGCTCACCCCCCACAACTCTGTAATGCAAATATAATAATGCGAAGACCATAAACTATGAAAGACTATACAACCTAAATAGTTTTTATCTAATGTTCAGAATCTTATTGCTTATGTAAACTAGTGTATGGGCAATGGGCATAAATCGCTGCAACACATTACTGCTAATGTAGCTAAGGAGTTACAGTCTCCATTTAGTGGCAGCGCAGTGACTTAACACAAAGCAAAGAACCCAGGCAGCGACTCTTCAACTAGTGGCAATTCGCTGCTGTGATTTCTGTTGTTACACTCATTCCAGCATACATAAGCAATGGAAATCTGGTCAACAATACTAGAATACAGATTTATTTAAAGGGTGAGTAGATAATAATGCCAAATATGGAAGCATAGATTTGAGGCATAGCTTTTAGACTATTTCCAGAATCCCCATCCAAGTAATTCTGGGTTGTGTATTCCATAACCCAACTTTTCTGAGCTACGGAGGAGAAGCCCCTGCCCGAGGCCTGCAGCTTGTCAGAGCAAACAACCAGACTTACATCCAGCAGGGCACCTTATTAGGATCACGGTCTAGATACCTAGAATTCACTATATCATCTGTCGCTATTTTTAATTATGTGAGCATTTTAAATCAACACATTCCAGCAGCATATAAGAACTGAATAACGTGGAACCCTGCAGGTCTGAAGCAAAAGATGTGCATATGCAAATCGAATGCTACTGGGTTGGAGCTACTTCAGCATAAGCACAACAGAATCATGTGTTAAATTAAACATCCTGGTAAAAATATGGGCCATATGGAATGTTTATTTTTTTAAAAAACTTTCTGAAGCTAGTGCAGAATGAGGGGTGATCAAGCAAATGACTACAGTGTTTAACAAGGAAGAGGAAACTTTCAATAGTAGAGGTGCTGAAAGAAATACAATGTTTATAATGTTTTTTGTGTATGGGACTTTGTTTCCCCATTCTGGAATAAGAGGCGAGACATAAGCAATGGGGTTGAAACGGGCCACACTTTATTAGGTGACTAGCTGTTTCCCCTGGCCTCCTCAGCCATGCCTGTTGGGGGCTGACCGATGCCCAGCTCAGGGTTATCCAGAGTTCACTCTGGCCTGGTCTTTCCCATGCCTGGCCATGCCCTTTTGGTGGGTAACTTCAGTCCCTGGGCTAATGGTTTGCTTCAGCACTTTAACAGGGCCTATTGGGGTTCAGAGCCTCTACGTGGGCTCCCTACAATTATGCTGAGAATGCTTACCCCAACCATTTTAAGATCTTACTAGCCAAGACAATGGCCTAACTCACACACAGTCCTCAGTCAACATTTGTGGTATCTGCAAAAACTTGAGACTTACCTACTGCTCTTTCCCTTCTCTACTGAAGCTCTGAAGAGATCAGATGCTTCCATTGTCATTTCGTCCAAACTGGATCAGAGAGTAGTATTAACAAGTCACAATAATTTATCCTGACCTGATACTGGCTTATTCCACTAAGCAATTCTTAATACTGACCTGAATTGGTCCATGTTTAGATAAAAATAGCCATGACAAGTACATGAAAGAAGAACCAAAATGTTTCTGATCTTCTCCAGTGTGCAAATGAAGGATAAAGGAGCTAGAAACACAAGAACCTGACATTCGTGCATTTAGTTGTGAACTATGGTTTAAAATAATATATGGATACAGCACTTGACTTACAATGTTAGAGACTATTTAGAACACTTAAGAATTTTGCATGTTTCTTTGGTTTAATCAGAGAGAAAATATTGCATCAGTTTAAAAAGATATGAAGAAACCATGCTTTTCCTCTGTCTGCTCCACCTCTTTATATGTAAGGAAAAAAATTAAACACATAAGCAGAATCAAAGAAATGCATGAAATTTATTGGGGTTTTCTGAATACCACTTACAGGAATTTATGACACTAATAACCCAGGGCTGTATAGCATAGGATGTGTTGCTTGTTTGGTTTAAATTATTCATATACTGTATGTCTCTAAACTGATGTTCTCAAGGCAGCTTAAACATTTTTCAAATGCATTAAAAACAAACATTAAACATGATAAGAGTTCCTGTACAGGCAATGCAAGCAAGTGTCTCAGTCCTGCTATCAAAACCCTAGCATGTGTGTGAATTAAGATACAGAACATTTAAAGAACATCCTTTAAAACTGAGACCAAAATTAAAGTGCAAAACAAAAGACAGAACTAAGTGTGTAAATTATAGAGTGCCACAACCATAAATTCCATGGGGGAAAACAATGATTTTAAACTTTGTTAATAATACCTTTCTAAGCAAATGGAAAAAAACCAGCCATCGTATCACACTCGACAAGGTCCTTGTTTCTGCCACATCTTGCAGAAAAGGTGTTTTTCATAATGTTTGTTCAAGTTATTGTCAATGTTTTATTGGAGTTATTTGTCATGTCTCTCTGCCTCCAAAGTCTTTCCCCTCACATTTTGTCCTGTACCCTTTCCTTCTATTCAAAAAAGGAGATTTATATTTCAAAATTGTCTAGAAAACAGGTCCTGGGATTTGTAGAGGAGTTATTTCCTGCTCAGATAATTATTGACCTTTAATCAATAGGCATTTTCACATCATAATTGCACATGGAATCTGCTCATAGCTGCTAGCTAAGAGATTAACGGCAGACACTATGAGCTTTTAAAGAGAGTCCACCTTTCATTGCAGGCTTATTTACAAGCTGCAAAAGGTGAAACTAGTATTCAGCTATCGTACAAGCAAATAAATCAAGAGGGCTGATGAGAGTGGAGGTAACTGATTATTCAAGCCCAAACCAATTCAAACAAATTCTTCTAAAGCCAACAAATAACACACCAAAGGTTGCTCCATAATGCACAGTAAAATATGTTTTTGCCTCTTTCCGATTTCTACACAATAGTCAAGTCATATTCATTTAACTGATTGATATACAGCAGTTTTCACTAATAGCCTATGCCCCAAAAAATAGACAGAAAAGATAGCTTGTTTACCATAATCATAATATATTACATTATAATGTCATTCAGTACTTTAATTTAGTTTGCAAAGGAGCCTTTAGAAACTACACATTTCTAATATCTAGATTATATGGTGCCTGAAGAAGTTGTTTATTTCACAAAAGTTCACAATCAAATAAATCTGTTAATCTTTAAACAGCTACAATATTTTGACTTGTAAAAATGTCTCTTTTGCTAATATACACTATCAGCATTCTTAAAAATAAAATAAATCATAGACAGATCTACACTCAGAAGACATGCAAAGAGAAATCTATCTTAAACAAATGTCTTAAAAATTTGTAGAAGCAGACTCTGGTTCGCACCAAATGACAGTATAATGTGTACACAAGCATGTAGCATCACCTGAAGAACTTTTCCAGATAACCTTAGGAAGTGGATGAGTCTGCCAAGGAGAGACATCCTCTCAGGTAAGCAGGTTCCAAATGTTGGGGTGCTTTTAGATTGCCACCAAAATCTTAAACGTGGCCCAGTAACAAACAGGCCACCAGCGTCATTCCTCCAATTCAAGCTATTATCTGCTGTCAGGAGGTAATTTGATTCAGAAACATTTTACACCAGCTGCAGCTTCCACGCCGACCTGAAGGTTAGCCTTACATAAAGAAGACTATAACAGTCTGGTTTTAAGACTAGGAATATAGATAGGGAACACAATGGCTATTGGCCAAGCTCTCCCAGGCACAGGAACAGCTCTGGGGGCAATCCAGCCGCATGTTTGTCTGTCTGCTGATTTATTTATACCGGATGCAGCTTTTCTCCTCAAAGCTGGCTGGATGACTCTGTGCTTAGGCATCTGGTTGTGGAGCCAGAGGTTGGGAGTTCAATTGTGCCTCCTGTGAAGTACAGCAGCCTGTGTGGCCTTGGGAAGCAACACACAGCCCCAGGGCACTCCAAAAAGAAGCGACTGGTAAACCACTTCTGAATATTTTCTTCCGTGAAAACCCGGGAAAAGGTTGACATTGTTAGAACTGACTTGATGTGATGGCACAAAATTATCATTGTTATTTTCCCCTTAAAAAAACAAACACCAAACTGAAGCATGCAATTAGGCACGAGCATGCACTGATGCATGCTGGATCAGACTAACTCATACAGCAACTATTAGCGGGTTTACACAGTACATCACCTTATACATATGTGGAGTTGTTAGCCATTTCCTATGGTAAACACTGTCAAAATTACCTTTGTAGTTGGCTCCATGTCAGATGGGTGGTATGGAAATCAAATCAAATCAATAAATAAATAAACAAACATGAGAATTAGAATTGGAGGCTTTCTCTCAAAATCAGTGTATATTGCCAATGAAATATTTATCCCCATCCTGTTCTGTTCTCAGGACTAATTTGGTATTAGGGTAAAATTGACTAATGAAAAGAATTTCTCATTACACCATGCTCCATAATGTGCGTGCTTGGTGGCAATTATGTCTTTTTAATTAGTAACATCATTTTAAAATATAAGGGGGCAGATGTGTGAAGGTTTGTATTTTCACTAACGCAGGCTTCAGACATACTTGAAACTGGTTTGTTAAAAACTAAAATGTTTGAGTTATTAAATTCCTTTTTAAAAAGCACACTATAAGTAACAAATCAAAACAATTTAGACAACAATAATTCATTCTTAAATAGGGGAAAAATATTAATTCAGGCAAAATATTAATTCAAGAAAGTATCTCCACCCAAATGAAACCACACTTGCTGTGCTTCGATGTTACATGTTTTACATATACATATATTTTATCATAGCATTAGGGATCATTGTGCCTTTCGACTTGGCCATGTGCATTTTGATACTTTGAATCAAGAAGCTGATCTCAGGATTTGGAGAAAAGCAAAAATCAAAGGAAAACTGTGATTGCATATTTGTCAGCAAATCAAGTCTGCAGAATCAAAAAGATGAAGGAAATAGAGTCAAACAAACAAAAATGCCATTTCCAACTGTATCTATTTAATTCTTCAAAAAAAATCCCTTTGGTTTATGAATTTGGAATATCAGGCTTTTGCATCCATGGTTCAGAATGACAGGAAATGGCCCTATATTGTTGCACAATATCAAGCCTAAATTGCTAGGAGGAAAAAGAATATCAAACCTGACATAGTAGATGGCAGCCTCAATGACAACAACGGTAGCAATCAAAATGGTATCTACAGAATAGCTTCTTGTGAGACCACTCACAAAGAAACACAAAACAAGGGAAATCCCAGAACCACTTCTCATGTAAACAGAATTGTTTTTCAATAGGTTCTCTTGGTACTTGTTGGTTGGAAAATATGAATGACTATCCAATCCCATCACAAAACCTCTGCTTGTGAGGAAGGGAACTGAAAGTATATTATACATCAAGACTATCAGTTACCACTTGAACAAAGAGGCCCTTGAAGGCATTATAAATCTATATGGAGAGAATTGGCTTTGACTTCACATTTCAGATCCTAGATTTTGTAGATTCAGAGGAGGAAATATTTCTGCAGAAAATATTTTTTCCAAAAAGAACCTTCATTTGTTTATAATAATGCCAGCTGAACTTGATCTTTGCTGTTGCTCTTGATTTTGTGTTTGGATGTTTCACATACATGGTGATAATTTATGCATTCTGGTATTAAGGGGGAGGCTGAGAAAATAATTGGAGACTGGGATAAGCAGTGGGGTCGTCAAGTTTGTAGATGACACAAATTTTTTCCGGGTGGTGAAGACCAGAAGGGATTGCAACGAGCTCTGGAATAATCTCTCCAAACTCAGAAAAATGGGTAGCAAAATGGCAAATGTGTTTCAGTGTAAAACAATGTAAAGTAAAGCACATTGGGGCAAAAAAAAAATCAAAACTTTACTTATCAATGAGTGGGTTCTGAGTTGTCCATGATGGATCAGGATCAGCTGGTGTATAGCTTGATGAAACTGCCAACCTGCTGTGTGGCAGCAGTGAAGAAGGCCAATTCCATGCTAGGGACCATTAAATTTGGGATTGAAAATAAAACAGTCAATAATGTATATTGTACACAACAATAGTAAGGCCACACTTGGAGTACTGCGTACAGTTCTGGTTGCCACATCTCAAAAAAGTAATCATCAAACTGGAAAAGGCTACAGTGTTTGGGGCTCTTTAGTGTGGAAAAAGGTGCCTGAGAGGGGACATAACTGAGATGTACAAAATTATGCAGGGCATAAATAAAATGGATAGAGGGAATCTACATGCAATACCAGAACCAGGAGTCATCCACTCAAATTGAGGATTGGAAGAATGAGACTGGACAAAAAAAAATACAGTGGTACCTCTGATAACGAATTTAATTTGTTCTCAGATGCAATTTGTTATCTGAAAAATTTGTTATCCGAAATGTGGTTTCCCATTGAAATGAAGGAGGTCTGAAAAAAGGCAAAAAGGCTGGGTGGGTGTTCCCAGACCTCTTTATAAAATGCACTTTAAAGTCTTTCAATGCTGGAACACCTTCCAGAACATCCCCCTGCAGTGCAATGCAAACATAGAGAAGAGAAACTGGCAAGACTATTCCAGTGTGTTCCCACACACTATTCCAGTGTGTTCCCACCCAAAGTGCAATGGGGGAAAATGCAAACAAACAAACATAAGCAGGGAAACACATTTGAAGGAACTATCTAATCCAGGCATAAAAGTCCCAGAGATACATCTCTGGGGACAAAACTTAAAACAATACAAAAGTGGTACAAAAACAAGCATTAACTGCCACTTGATTCTATTCTGAGAATCTAGTTGTTCTTTCATTCCCCCTTTGTCCTGGGATCAGTCCTCTCACATAGCCAGCTGAGGAGAGAAGAGGAAGCTGCTGAATCCCTCAGTGATCCTGACTGGCTGATATCTGTGAGGCCTCAACTGACACTTGTCTCCAGGCCCAAATTCCTTTCTAACCATTCCAGGTAGACGTGCTATCGTATAATGACACTGAGGAATGTGCTGTCATGACAATTACCTTCCCCAGTGTTTTGTGCACACCATCTCCAACCCACACTGATTCAGTAGCTAAGAAAGT
Source organism: Phrynocephalus versicolor (assembly GCA_023846285.1). Lineage (NCBI taxonomy): Eukaryota > Metazoa > Chordata > Lepidosauria > Squamata > Agamidae > Phrynocephalus > Phrynocephalus versicolor. The sequence continues at coordinate 22,126,384 of JAHTLZ010003518.1, forward strand.
CACGACGAGACTATAAAATACAGTCACCAGACTATAAAATATATCTGCCTCCTCACCAAATCTTGAGGGATTATTCCACATGTCTTCTTCTATTGCTGTTACTCCAATTACCCTAAGGGTTTCATGGACCATCTTTGGCAAAGACCTGAGAGCCAATCTATCACAAGTAGACAAATAAAGCACTTGTTTGCCTCACCTTTTAGAAGCAAAGCCCCAGCTGAAGACAGAGGAAATGGAAGCAAGAAAAGGCTGTTGACATTTTCGGAAGGGCTTGGTTATAACGTTGCTAAAAATATATAGCCACTATATGAATCTAACAACAAGGACCCATTATACTAAATCTTTCCTCCATGGAAAAAAAAACTTCATGATATGAAATTGTCAAAAAAATCTCTATCATAGACCTATCGACAAAATGCAGAGTAATATAAAACCAACAGAGGAGCAGGAAAAATAAATGTACTGTAGGGCAACCGTTACATGGCAAAGGGTCAGAAGATATCTTCAAGCCATTTCACGAAACATTTCTATTATCTTCCTAACTCAGCAGCGCATAGGAAACCATCAATAAATGTCCATAGGTGTTTTATGGGGCAGCTTTCCTCAGCCTGTTTCAATTTAAAGCAGCTTTCTGAAAATAAAGTGACGCGGGTACAGCAATGTAGGGCAAGAGCTGCAGAAAATACTTTCTCCCAGAAACAAGCCTTTCAAGTGCATTCAGACTGCTTCAAATGTGTCAAAAAGTATAATTCATTACAATGTGTATATCAGAACACTTATTAATGCATACTATAAGAGGAAAATGAAATACAGTACATGTTTTATTCAAAACGATAACACCCTTCTACAATATCCAGAGTTCAGTAGACCTTTGGTTCACAGAGACTACACCAAGTGGATACACATGGAACATTTAAGCTGAAATTCTGTGGCAGGATGACACCAAAAGGCTTAACTATTGGAGGAGCATTGCCTCAGGTGATGACACCTCTATAGACACTAGTTGCTGCATACTGAGTCACGTGATGTGGAATGCAACAGTTTAATGTCCACGGAGATTCCTTAACTTAAGGCAATTTACCTTTAAAAGCTGCACCTTTTCCACATCATCACAATCCAATTTTAACCATTACAAGCTAAAATATGTTTGGTGGTGATACAAGATGTGCACACATGTACACACATTTTGTATATACTATATAAGCGTAATTCCCACACACACACACACACACATACACACAGAGTCATCTGCCATATCAACCTGGACAGCTAAGTAATTCCTTATCTCTCAAAATAACTGAGGGAATGAGGAGTCTGGCTAGGAAATGAAGAAAAGTGAAAGCTGCTATCTCTCATAAGTTTGCTCGTTCCTTGAACACTATCTCTCAGTTTTTGGCCCTTGATATATTCTATCCTGCTTTTCACAAGGGTAAGTGGCAAGATATAGTGTATGGTACTGGTGTTTCCTCCCAAGTGAGATCCGCCTGGCGCCAACACTGATGACATTTCGGCGCCAGGTAAAAACCTTCCTGTTCCAGAAGTTTTTTAATTGATATAATTTAGATTGTGGGTCTTCTGATGGCAATTTTAGTGTGATGTTTTTAGTATAAGGTTTTATTGTTGTTTTAATTATTTATTGTTGTTTGATGTTTTTTAACTGTTTTAATCCCTTGATTGTAAGCCGCCCAGAGACCTTTGGGTAGTGGGCGGCATATAAGTTGTAAAAATAAATAAATAAATAAATAAATTTCACCAAAAAAGAGAAGTACAAACAATTTATTCTCAACTAAAAACAATTAGGTCAGCAAAGGCTCAGGTACTCAGAAATGCCTGATAGTTAGACATGGCAGGTTGGAAAGCTGAGAGGAAGCCTGCTTCAATGGTGTCATTGGTACTTCAAACACAACTGTGTTTATCAACGAAGAGGAGTCATGCCCCATCTGGGTGCCACTGGAAAAAAGTCGTGGTAGCTGCAGACTCACTCAGATTGCCTTGGAAATGACAGAATCTTGTTGAAACAGAGAGATGTCCACAAACACCGGCCTGGAGCAGGAAGAAAAATTCAGCCCATGATCTACCCCATCTGATTTCCCATAAATATACACATCACTGGTGCAACAGGAAGAGGAAAAGGCAATAGCAGCAATAGGGATGAAAACATCAAAATCACCATTTGTTGAAGCTTGAATGTCCACCTTCTTATTATTATTCTTTCCCTGTCACACTGCCTGTGCCATGCAGGAGAAAGACGTGGTGGTGGCAGCACTTCCAAAAACATTCCATTGGCTCTCTGCAGACCTGAAGTATTTCTCGAAGGCCAGTTCTGAGGGGATCCAAGCTGGAGCCAAGGCAGGCCTGGACAGGTGAGCTTTTCCTCTTCGTCCCGTCACGTGACTGAATATGTGGGACAGGAGTTCCCACGTACAAAGCTGTTTTATATATATATATATATAAAGAGCAGTTCAGCCCCCATGGCCAGCAGGTGGTGCTATCATTTTTTAAAAAACTGAGCATCTGGCTGGGGGAAATTAAAACAAACAGCACCCAGTGGAGCTTCCTGTTGCTCCGAGGGTGCAGGTAAATTAAAAAATAAATAAATAAACAGTGCCAATTGGCCCCAGGAACAGCCGGTCGCCGCTATGAGGAAAAAAGAAGAAGAAACCCGGATCATCTGTGTGGTCCCATGATGTCTGCCTCCTTAAAAGCTGGATTTTTAAAGCAAGGCAGAAAATTCCCTACCTCTCCCGTACGTTTTGGAAACCTCACTTAAGGGGGCATTTTCTTTCTTTTTTTCAAAAAGCCCTGTGGCCATGGGGACAGCATTTTTAGACACGGTTTATCTACTAATTTAAACTGCTTTTAAAGGGACGTGGGATAGGGGCCTAAATTAGTCAGCATAGGCAATTACCCTTTTAGCTGCAGCACTCTGAGAGCTACAGTCTGAAAATGCAACTTGACAATGTAAAATGTCTGATACAAAGGGAGCAGAGGTACTTTCCTGGGCAGGCAAGCAGCTCTCTCTTCCCTCTATGAAAGGAAGTAGCAGAGACTGGGTCATGGGTGCCAGCTGAGTTGCATTCTTATTGACCTTCTGCCCATTTGACCCAATATGTACTTCTTCCTCTAGTGGAGGATGTGCCATGGATGCATTGCCTATTGGGCTAAAGTACAAAGGAAGGGTGGGCTAGTACGGCAGGAAGCTCCAGTGACACAGGCCCATTAGCAACAGGTAGTACTAGAGCAGTGGCTCCCAAACTTGGGTCCCCAGATGTTCTTGGACAAAAACTCCCAGTAGCCTTCACCACTTGCTGTGCTGGTCAGGATTTTGGGGAGTTGCTGTCCAAGAATATCTGGGTATTTGACATTGGGAACCACCGCACCAGATGATTATGGACCTGCTAGATGCCCTACTAGGCTGACAAGAGGCCTTAGGTAAAGAAAGTCTGGAGAAGGGAGGGTGTGAGGCTCCTTTAAATTAGGACAAGTATGGCACTTCTGAATAGCTTCCCAAATATTTTGGGTCATCCATCCCTATAAATCATCTTTCCAGTCTGGAATATTGCCACATTCCCACTCCCATTTTTATTTCTAGTATTGCATTCCTTTATTTTCCAGACAGTTACAATGAATACCATTCATTCAAATATTCTTTTGAAGACTGCTTTTTTTTATTTATTCAAGGGTTGATATGTTATGCTCTTCTTGGTGGCGAAGGGCCAGAACCCGATGCATAGAATGCCCCAGTTCTTGTCACTGAAGGCTTTTTGCACTGGGATGAGAATTTTTTTCTCAGTTTTCACTGACTTTTGCCCCGTCGTGGGAAGGGGATGGGCAGGGAAGGAGAGTAAGATTAGTTTGCAAACATATGTATACGGTGCAGCTTCATTGTTCTGTTTTGCTCTGCCTCTGCATTGTGATCGCTCGTTTCTTTGATTCTTTAGCAGCTAAGGCAACACTTTTACCTCAAAAGAAAAGAAGCATGTTCAATAGATGACCAAAATAGCAGCTGCAGCATCTTAGTATAAAAAGCAAGCAAGAAGGAGATAAGTAAACAAATCTAGGAAAAAATCAATCACATAAACAAAAACAACATATAGGAAACACATAAAGGTCCCAAACGTTAATCATCTTCCAGCATAGTTCTGTCTCCTTATTGTGAGACACTACACATTTTATTTCAAAAGTTGGATGTTCCCCTGAAAAGCTGACACAGAGGAACAAGGAAATATAGAGCGAAAAGTCACATCCTTTGTCTGTATTCTAAAAAAATAATCACATAGCTAGCTTGCTCCCATACTTTCAGGTTTTACGCTTTTGTGTGTGTGCTTTTCTTTACTGGTCCATTGCAAAGCTCTTTGTACAAGCCACATGAAAGGTTTCCCTTCAAAGCCTAGTCCCCACAAAACTCCCGAGCACAAATGGGGGAGGTTTTGTTGCAAAACCCTATTCTTAGATGTCATGGTCATCGCAAACCGGACTTCCAATTGGGACACAAGGTCTAAAGAAAATCTACCAACACAGACTGGTGCCTTCATAAAATTTCCAACCACCACCCACGACAAAAAAGAGACATAATCAATCTTGTAGAACGCACCAACCAAAACTGTGAAGCTGAATTCCTCAACACTGAACTCAGCCACCTAAATTGGGCCTTACAGGCAAATGGCTATTCCAAGAATGAAATCAAAAGAGCCATCAAACCGAAAAATCAACACCAAACTGAAGAAGAAAAACAGGCACCAGAAAACAAAGTGTTTCTGCCATACATAAAAGGAGTCATGGATTGCATGGACAAAGTGTTGAAAAATGACAACCTACAAACACTATTTAGACCCACAAAAAATACAACAGATGCTATGGTCAACAAAGCACAAAAGGAACCCACTCGCCACTGCAGGAGTATACCAGATACCTTGTAGTTGTCGCTAGGTATATATTGGCACCACAAAGTGCAGTATCCAGACCAGAATCAAAGAACATGAAACACTGCAAACTAAAACAACCTGAAAAATCAGCAGTAGCTAAACACACTATGAAACAAACTGGACATGAAATCCTCTTCTAGGACACAGAGGTACTGGACAACACTACCAATCACTATGTCAGATGGCACAGGGAAGCCATTGAAATCCACAAACATAAGTACAGTTTCAAGAAAAAGGAAGAAAATCTAAAAATCTACAAAGACTGGCTTCCAGTACTGAAAACTACAGCCTGCAAGAGATCAAAGTTCAGTGATTCCCACCCAGCCAGAAGCACTGGTGATCATTTCACACAATAAACAGCTAACGACACACATCAGAGAAGGATTGCTGCCACCCCTGCTTGCAGTGAAACTTCTTAATCCCTTCATCACAATACAATGACGAACACCTATTTTCCTGCATAGGACAAGTTTCCTCTTTCACACAACTTTAAAAAACCTTACAGTCTCACTCACTCTATACCCCAGAGCACAGAGAGAACTCCTACTTCCCTGAACTCCTTGCCCTCTGAAGATGCCAGCCACAGAGTCTGGTGAAACATCAGGAAGGAAAACTTCCAGAACACAGCCAAACAGCCCGAAAAACTCAAAACAACTATCAAACTTTATAATCCCTCCATCACAGTACAATGACTAAGACCTATTCTCCTGCATAGAACAGGTTTCCTCTTCCCCACAACCTTAAAACCACAACATTCTCACTCACTCTATACCCCAGATCACAGAGAGAACTCCAAGTTCCCTGAGCTTCTTGCCCTCTGAAGATGCCAGCCACAGAGTCTGGTGAAACATCCAGAAGAAAAACTTCCTGAACACAGCCAAACAGCCCAAAAAACTCACAACAGCTATCATATCCCAGTCGCGAAAGCCTTCGAGAATACAAATAAATAAATAAATAAGTGTGAAAGGGAAGGGGACATAAAAGGCATGCATTGTAAAGCTCCAACTGTTGATATTAGAGTTTTTCCTTAAAGGTAGAGCTACTTTGCTCATGTGGTTTTTTTAAAAAGGCTCTGAAATATAAATGTATGAAAAGTATATACTGTAAGTAATTGGGAAGAATTCTGAACTTGCAGGTGGTAGCTCCTGGGATGAGAGAGACTTTAAAAAGGCAGCCAGGTTCCAAAGTAAATGCAAAATGGGTTCATTTTCAGCAGGTAAATTGCTATATTTCTACACATTTGTGTGCATTCTAAGGAAGCTCCCTACAGGTAATGACAGCCGGCTCATTCTCTCTGCATCCAAACATTTCTAAGAAAATCACTATAGGTTAGTGAACACACTCCATTCCCAGGCTACCCAGGCCAGGCCAGCAAGGAAAGTAGAAACCTTTTCATTAAGCACCACACTTCTTCAAAACATGCTCACTCAAAAGCAGGAAACTCAAATGAGTGCAGTATAAATGTGGAGATGTGGATGGAGGGACCCGGATTGAGCATTTCTGTTTAGCTATGAATGAACCTGTGATAACTTCAACTGCACCACATTAAACTCCTTATATACTATGCAAAAGTGTTGTTGTTGCTACTGCTGTTGTTATTGTTGCTGTTTTAGCTAATTAAACTTTGTCCTTCCCTTTCTCTAACTAAAAAGACTAAATGAAAAAGGCAGGAAGCAATGGGATTATTACTCATAGACATAGAGCCTAGAGATTTCCTTGGTGCCAGACACAACTGATGGAACATACATGTACCAGCAGACAAACGTGATTAGGCACATTCCAGTTCTAAGGTGTCCAAAGCAAAATGAAAAGATATCACCCATAGAAATCCCATATCTGCTTTTCAAACCACTATGTTTAAATGACTCGGCTCAACTCAAATAGCATCTCAGAGCAAAAGTCCAAGGCCTGGGCTTTGTTCTTCATTTTTAAATTGGCCAGAAATTCCAAGGCACAACAACTTCCCTCCTCAACGTTATAACACATTATAAACAAAATAGAGCACCTTGTTGAAATGATTGGTCTAACAAGCTGTCATAAAGACTAATAATCCCTGCTGCCTTGTTACCTTCCATAGCCCAGCACTTCCAGAGACTATTTGTCTCTGTTCTTGATAAATCCAAGGTGCCCTCCGCTGACTCTTCAATGCTCTTTCATTTAAGGTGTTCTTATGTTGTTCTTTACATGCAAGCCCCTCTATCAGATGCCTCCCTTTAGCCACTTCCATTCAAAATCCCCAAGATATTTTCTTACAAGTGCTTAGAGCCTGAATTTGCACTAACATCAGCCGCTCATCTGGAACCATTAATATGCCTTCATCTGATCCCAAACAGTGACTATCCAACTTTACTTTACGGCAATCCCATAGTGAGAGTGTCACACTAAATAAGCCAGCAGCAATTTCATAACAGTATCCAAGTGGAGGAAAATTGGTTACTTACCCTGTAACTCTGGTTCTTTGAGAGGTCACTGCACTGCCAGCTCTCTTGTCACCTGCAGACACTTCGGCAGATCATCTGCCGAAGGGTCGAAGAATGAGAGGTACCATGCCTGGAGCGACCTCATCTTTGGCTGGGTAAGTAGGACTGTCATCATGGTAGAAGCCATGAGGTCAAGGAGTAGTTTGGCTAAACACACTGGGATCCAAGCATATGGCTGGAACTTGGTGACTAATATGGCAATCTTCCACTACCTGTCCTGCGGCCGGAAGACGCTGGCTCTCACTGAGTCCAATACAACCCTGATGTAACAGACAGCTTGTGATGGTTGTAACCTGGACTTGCTGAAGTTCAATTTCAGACCAAGACTTTCGAGCAGCAACAGAGTAAATTCGACATCCCCCTCTGCCTGGCTGTGGGAATGAGCCACCAGCAGCCAGTCATCAAGGTATGAAAAGACATTGACGCCCCTGAGACTAAAATAGGCTGCCACTGGTGCAAGACACTAGCGCCGTGGAAAGGCCAAAGGAGAGCACCTTGACCTGGTATGCAGTCTCCCCAATCATAAATCTGAGATACTTCCAGTGATCCAACCTGATGGTCACATGGAAGTAAGCGTCTTTCACGTTTATGACCGTGAACCAGTCCCTGTTCTGTAACAGATGCAAGATGCTCTCCAGTGTTACTATGCAGAAACGCTTGGTTGTGATGAAGACATTCAGCCCACAAAGGTCTGCTGGGTTGGGAGGAACCTTGGAGGGCTTCTAGTGCAACCCCCTGCCCACAGAACGAAAAATGCCAATGAGTAGAAGCATCTGCCAACCCATCCAGCTTCCTGCCCTCCTTGTTACTCAGGGTGGAGGCAGATCTATTTTGGGCCCTATTCCTCGTTGCACCCACCATGAAGAGGTTAGGCAGTGGATGCTTCAACAATAAAAGCAGTATCGGCCCCAAGAGTATGATACAGGTTCTCTATCTTTCTTGAGACCTGTGCCAGGGATCAGGGTAGAGACCTGAACCTCACCTGTAACTCCTTCGCCAATTTTAGCAGTGAAAGGATGAAGCCAAGGTGGACGGGAGGTTCAGGTCCTGGCTTATATCCCCGCACACCTTATATGGCTCTACTGGTAATAGATGCTCAACCACCAGATCCATGATTTTTGCAATCGTCAATTGAGGTGCACATACACATGAAGTCCTCTGATGGCAATGGCGGGTGTATATCCACTATATACAAAGCTGACATCAGGGCACTGAGAGGTAAATCCTCTGTGCTGGTGCTTGATGTTGAGTCCATATCCCCCTGTGTTACACCCCTGCTAGCCATCGGAGCTGGTGGGCTGTAGGCTGTAATCCAGTGCCGGTCTCCCCACAGTGTGTTCTGCTGTAGTATCAGTGGGTCAATAACAACTGGGCATGGGGGTGGTCCTGTGTAGGTGGTAGCAACTTGCAACAACATTCAGGGAAAGCTTGCTGGACAAACCAGCAGCTCAACCACCCTACACCCTGCCTGCTTCAGTACTGGAGTGGGCTCGAGTTCCTCACACAGCCTCTTGAGATAGTAGGCCTGGCCTGGCAGAGTACAATCCTCCAAAATGCTTCACTGTACCAGACGTATCAGACAACTCTGCTCTCCTGGTAAGGAGGTGGTGAGGGTAGTGGTAAGAACAAGGTGGAAGGCCCATAGTTATAGACCAGGGCCGGCCAGTATTGAGGGCAATATTAGGCCTCCAGATAGTAATAGACCTCATAGTATGCTGACTAAGGGAGACACCGAGCTCAAAGTTGAGGCTCTGGGCCATAGAATCAGTCATCCAGGAGTTCTTCCATACAGTGAGTCTTACAAGCTCTCTTTCTCGGAATTTTCTGTGCAGCGACTGATGCCAGATCAGTTAATCTGCCCCAATAATGAACTTTTCCAGGATTGAGGGCTCGGCTGCACTTGCGTCACCGAGATATCCAGCCAGGGTGATGACTGCCCCCAGTCAGGAGATTCACTGAGCTGCAGGGATGGAGGCAAGGGTCGGCCTCCTAACAGGTTGCATCATCTTCCAAGGGGAGTCCAACACCACCATAAGGTGTTCCAGCCTCTGGAAGGCGGGCATAGGTACTTCAGGCACTGACGTCAGTGCGCTTCTCTTTAAGGCTTGAGGACCTCTTCACCTTTCCATCCTTTGCAGATTTTTGAGGCCAACTTTGATTTCAATACCAATGGCAGAGCAGGCTTCAACCCCAAAGTTGAGGTCAGCGGAAGGCTCAAAGATGGTTCCACAGCTTGGGATGCTGCTGCGTCCAATAGCTGCGAGCTCAGCAGCCACTCTATTGACAGTGAGAGGAACTTCTCCCACAAACTCAGGCCAACCATCTATTGTTGCTTTGTTTTTCCTTGAACATAAACTATAAACCAGCCCCTTCTGAGTTGAGTCTCCAAATGACACGTCTCCTGCCTTCCTCCTTCTCACTCTCCTCTCCTGCTATCCGTTTCCCCCACCCTGTCTCCACCCATTTTCCTTTTCCTCTGCTTCTTCACTAATTAGACACATCTATTTTTGTGAAGAAGGAGGTATGCTTTTCTTCCTAACAAACTTCCCACAGAGCTCGAACTAAACCCTAATCTATTAACTTATCTTTTTTTTTCCTTGAAATTTATCCTGCTAGGCATTAAGCCGAGGGTGAGAGGCAATAACATCCCCTCCCATATTGTCCTTCCTCCACTTAAGAGTCTCCTCCCTTTGGGGGTGACCAGCCCTTCCCAACACCCATTAAGTATTGGCTGCTGGCAGTGACCTTTCTGGTGGAGGTGTGAAGTGGCTCTGATTTGTCTAGGGATCGATGAAAGGGCAGCATGATAAAAGCGGGACAGATTGTGCTTAAAAAAAACCCACCTCTGTTGAGAAAGGGATTTTCTGTACATACATAAATGGCTCCCTTGACTCTCTCAAACCACCTATCTTCTCTGTCTAATATGTGTACACCCTCATCTTTGAATGAGTGTCCTTTGTCCTTCAAATGAAGATGCACTGCTGATTCTGGTCCTGAGCTGTTGCCCCTTCTGTGCTGGGCCATCCTCCTCCAGTTTAGTGGCTGTTTAGTTTTCCCCTAATATTTTTTCCCCAGCGTAGCCACACTGCAAGATAGATACAAGCTGCTTTATAGAACATCCTACTTCTCATAGTTCTACCTCATACTAAATCACAGTGTTTAAGAGTCTTTGCCAGAGATGTTATTTCCCATTTTTCTGTGCAACACCCCCTCAAAATGGGAGCAATTTCCAGGATCAAGCTAGTTGTTTAGGTTGCAAAAAAATATTTAGAGCTGAAATCTGGAAAGTGGTGCTGAAGAAGCAACTGCTTAACACCCACACCCCTGCTCTCTCAAACACTTTCACCCACCAGCTGTTTCTTGATCTAAAGCATACTTTGAAAGTTGCTTTGTGTTCTGAAACCTACAGGCACCATTAATATACTTGTATATTTCCTCTGTGACTTAAATAACAGCTTTGGGAGATAATCTTAATTGGAAAAATGACACAGGCAAAAAAAAAAATTAAACTGCTTTCTTTCAGTGTCAGTGTCTAACCTGACTGCAGCTCCTTCTGCTCCCCATTATTCTACAACTTGGCTTTGAGCAAAGTGGGAGATAAAAATCATTGATTTCCCAGCCTCTTATCTAGTTTGACCCTTCCCATTTGCCCCTGCCACATACTGAAACTCTAGATGTTTTAATTAAGACAAATTGCGTTCTGCTTTCAACCTGGTCTACTCTTATTTCTTTTGCTAGTTCCTTCATCAGATCTGATCTCCTTTGTCCTTTCATCCTATTACCTTTAACAAGTGGCAGAAAATATGTTTTATTTCTTTTAACTGTGTCATTGCTTATTCAACAGTATTAATGTAGTTCCAGCTTTTTGAACATCTAGAGGTATTCAGCATTTATCCAGTGCACTTTAAATATGTACAGCTGCAATAAATATGTCTTATGTTAGTGCTTTTAATTTAGTAACACTTGTTTCCAGAACATTTTACTTCAATATATACATTTATTCAGTAGACTATATTTGGCAAATTAATATGTCTAAGGCCGTGGTCACACCTGGGTTTCGATCCTGATCTTCTGAAGGTCCGGCTTTTCCTCTTCTTCCCATCACGTGATTTAAATGTGGGAGAAGAGGTCTCACGTCAAAATCTGGTTTTTCAATTTTAAAGTGCAGTTCAGCCCCCTTGGCCAGCAGGTGGCGCTAGCACTTGAAAAAAACGGAAGACTTTTCTGGGGGAATTTATGCTGTGTCGGACCTGATTGAACTTCCTGTTACTCCGATATGGAGGCAAATTTTAAAAATCAGCACCGATCGGCCCCAGGAACAGCCGGTGGGTGCTATGCAAAAAGAAAGAAAAAGAAACCCGGATCATGCAGCGAGGTCCCATGGCGTCTGCCTCCTTAAAAGCCGGATTTCGAAAGCGAGGCAAAAATTCCCCAGTCTGGAAGGTGGGTCACAGAAACCTCGCTTAAGGGAGCATTACCGAGTTTTCTTTTTCCTTTTTTTTCAAAAAGTGCGGTGGCCATGAGGACGGTATTTTTGGGCACGATTTATTTAGTAATTTAAACTCTCTTTAAAGGGACGTGGGACCGAGCACTAAGATTCACTTTACATTTTAAGGAGCAATGCAATATAACACCATCAGTGTAAACAAGAGCTCACTAGTAAGTTACAGAGAAGCAACAGAATAGTTAACTTTTTTCGACTCAATGTATTTTTGCCTCCTACTGAATTTTGTTCTGCATCTTAAGACATCTGTGGAGACTAATAATATGTTTTCCTTTAATTTAGGATTTCACAATGCCAGCTTGCTTTCTTGAAAAAGTAAATAGACTGTGCCTGGTCCAATTCCTTTTTCCTTTTCTTCCATTACATTTTCTAAGCCTATTTACACTCTGGGTATTGTTTTGGAAATTATATCAAAACCTTAGAGAGGACCGTTACGGCAATCTTTTCTAAGTACCATCCAGGCCTTTTCATCGTTGTATGCAATGCTAAGTTTTGTCTTGGCCCCATCTTTGAACCAAACTTGAAAAACATGATCAAATTTTCTGTATATTCTACAAGATATATGTTCACCTGTCTCTCTTAGCTTAATCTCCTTCCCTCTCTTTTGCCTCGAATGTGCCTGGATTGACCTGGGTAAATTCAATGATTATATTGCAGCTAGACGTGGGCACTTCATGCTTCTTATATTTTTATGCATGTATTTTCCAGCCCCAGCCCAGCCAGCCCACTTATCAGGGGCAGCTCAGTGCCACGGTCCTTCTTTAGGGATGGCACTTCAATCTGTGAAAATAAAACAGCCAACATTATAATGCCATTGTACAAAACGATAGTAAGGCCGCACTTGGAGTATTGTGTACAATTCTGGTCACCGCATCTCAAAAAAGAAATAGTGGAACTGGAAAAGTTGCAAAGGAGAGCGACTAAAATGATTACTGGGCTGGGGGACCTTCCTTATGAGGAAAGCCTACAACATTTGGGGCTCTTTAGTCTGGAAAAAAAGGTGCCGGAGGGGGGGTATAATTGAGACGTACAAAATAATACAGGGCTTGAGTAAAGTGGATACAGGGACGCTCTTCTCCCTCTCACGAAATATCAGAAATAGGGGACATACACTCAAATTGAGGGATGGGAGAGTGAGAGCAGACAAGAAAATATTTTTTTACCCAGCATGTTGTTTGTCTGTGGAACTCCCTGCCACATGATGTGGTGATGGCATCTGGCCTGGATGTCTTCAAAAGGGAATTACACAGATTCCTGGAGGAAAAGTCCATCACAGGTTACAAACCGTGATGGAGATGTGTAATCTCCAGTCTTAAAACTAGGGTACTTCAAGGGCCAGATGCAAGGGGGTGGTATCAGGAAACAGATATTGAGTCTCATGCATTCCCAGATTCATTTGTTGGGGCCACTGTGAGATACAGGAAGCTGGACTAGATGGGCCTTTGGCCTGATCCAGCATGGCTCTTCTTATGTTCTTATGTTCTTATGTTATGTAGGAGCCCCGCAGACACTTCTCTACCTCCCTGGGCAGCTGTATGGAGAGTCTCCCCACCCTGTCTCCTCACTGGGGTAGTCACCTGCCTCAGAAGGTGGGGAAGGACCAGCTAGGCTCCTGTGCAGAATAGAAGGTCAGCTTTGAAGAATGACCCTGGCACCTAGCAGTGCCCAGTAAGTGGGCCAGGCTCGGATGGGTGGGGGATGGAGCTATGCAGCACCTGCAGTACTATGGACATGGTTCATACGCAAAGCACAAAGTGCCCATGTCTAGTTGCAGCTAGTAGCTTCATCTGCTGATCTGACCAATAGCAACCAATGGCCATGGGCAACATCTATAGGAGGGCATTCTGAAGGTTCTCATTAAGACTAGCTTCTTTCTTGTTTCCTGGTTCTTCTGTCTCTCCACTTTGAGCAGCATGAATGTTTCACAGCTGAGATATTTAATCAAATTCCAGCATCCAAGTCTTTTGATTGTTGCCACCATTTACAAATGGGTATTTGTTGCCTGAAAAAGTTCAAAATACACTTCGTTGCTTCCCGCTGACTGTCTGAGCCAAAGAAAATAAATCCCTGTTGAGCTCTCAATCAGTCACTCTGATTGTACAAGGCTGTTTGAAGAATTTCCAGTGCGGAGTTGAGAAATAGAGAAATATAATAGAGAGGCAATTTTTTCTCCAAGTCAAGGACCACTGTTGTTGACTAGTCCTCAGTGAAGGCCACCAAAGAGAGACCAACCAAAGAAAAAGCTCAAGATTTCCGTAACAACAGTAAAGACTAAACACACACACACACACACACACACACACACACACACACACACACACACACACACACACACACACACACACACACACACACAAAATAGAAATTGTATTCTTGATTACTTTCACTACGATTGTGTGTTTTGGAATTAAGCATTTCAATGCATCTGTGTAATTTTGATAGGACAAATTCTGGAGGCCAATGATGCCACAATTCTTGGTTCAAAATGTGTTTTGTGCAGAACTCTAAGGCTTTGTGTAGACATTCAAAGTATCTCTCCAGTTTTCCTCATTGGGTTTCCTCTAGATTTCACAGGATTTTTAAGGGGAGATTCGTGCAAAACTACCCACAAATGATGGATCCCATTCGTGTTCACAGACTACAACAGAGAAATCAGAGAAGAGAAGGGAAGGGAAGGGAAGGGAAGAGATGAGATAATGGTGCAGCTTGAAACACACAGATCCTCAGCCCCAGTGGCCCTGCATTATGATGGGCAATCCAGTGGCTGATCACCTCCTCACCATTAATGATAATGTATCAAGAGAGAAGACATCAGCACCTAAAATCTGTTTTTGGACAGTATTGGTATTTCATCAACAAATCAATGTCTCCATCTTATTTTTGTTAAAAGGAGGCAGAGGTAAGAGGAAATGACATTGTGAAACCACAAGTAGCTGTGTGAAGGAACAATCATAGATCATTTCATGTGAAGTAATGTGAGACTGAATATGGAGGTCTGAACTCTTGCCATGTGATATCTGTCACATGACACAATCACACAACCTTCCATGAAACAAAGAAGATGGGGAAATAGAGAGACATTTTGGATGTGTGAACATAGCCTATGTTTGCTGTGCTTTTTTTCTCTCCTGTTCCTTTCCCTAGGGGGGGAAAAGGGCCACTGGTATACACAGATACAGTGGCAAAATTCTCTGTTCAATTCTTGGAAAAGAAGTTTAAGCTTCAGAAAATGAGCAGCCAGTCTCTGACTTTGAAAGACCTGCTTGTATTATATGCTTTAGTACTATGTTCCTTTACAGCCCGTGTCACCTATATCCATTCAAAGATTTGGTTGTACATACAGTTGTACATCCATGTGGTCATTACTCTTATTTGTTTGGTTAATATATTTTACCCCACCTTTCTCGCTAACAGGATCCAAGGCAACTAACATCATTAAAAGATAATATTACAGCAAACAACACTGAGAATACAAATACTAAAAGGATTAAGCTGCTTGCCTTAAACAAATTAAGAGGGTTAGAACCAACACTGCTCATTTCCAGTACATTAGAATGCCCATATCCATGGGATTTGTATCTGCAGTCAGAAAATATTTAAAAATATGTTTTTAAAACCCACACATACATAGAAGGAGCCAGAAACTATACGATGTATCAGGTTTTCTCTCTCTGCAACCATGGAGGGTGAGGGCTTGGAACACTTTGAAAGTCTAGTGGCTTGACAGGGAACCATAAAAGGAGGTGGGAACACAGAAGGGAGGGAGGGAGGAGGACTGTGTAGACTAAAATCCGCATTGCACTACATCAAGTATGAACACTTAACTCCTGAATTAATCTGCAGACTCACTTATCACTAACGGCAAATTCAGTAAGACTGTAAATCAAATCCCAGCAAAGGATAGTCACAACCTATCTTAACATAGCAATTTGATTTCAAGCCTCATCCAAGAAATCTTGCTTTGGTCATTTCAAATAAAACAAAGTTGTGCTATATAAAGCAAGAAAAATATACTTCCTTTGTGCACTGAACCATGGGTATATGGAAAATATATTGAGGACAGAAACTTCTTGTATTTCTAAATCATGTGGAGATGAGTAATAAGAAAAAGATATATGAGAATTCAGAGTATATTTTCTCCTCACTCCTGCATTAAACTCAAACTCTACAGAGAATAATAGCTAGAAGGGCTCTGTAACCCAGACTATTCTGTATTGATATTCAGTATTACTGTACCTTTCATTTTTTTGTTTCATGCACCTTACATTCTATGATTACATGAGATCTTGCTTTCATTGAAAACAGACTCAGATAACAAATGGACCTAGTGCGATGGAACGCAATCCCAGACTGAAAAGAGTCAGTGAATTTTATTAGCACTAACCAGTACCAGCATGAGTCACATGCAGTACTAGCAATGCATAGAAGTGATCACAATATTTCCCCACTAAGAAATAAAGGCATGAGACACAAACGATGGGATAAAAGAACCACAATGTTATTGACTCCAGCTTCTCCTAACCCTCAGTGGAAGCTCCTAGTAGTGTATAACTCATGTCAAGGAGCAAGGCCCCACCTTATCCTCCTCTCCCAACAAACCAGGGCAAGCCCCTGCTCACGTGCCCTACTGTAACTTTCAATTTAGCACTAGGTAGCCAAAACTGGAAAGGCTTTCCTGGGTCCAATTCCAATGCACATGCCAAGTCACCTTAGGGTGCCCCATAAATGTGCTTCTGGGTCCCAAGCTTCAAGGAACCTAGATAAAGCCCCAGTCATCTAATGATGCCCCTTCAGCTCAACACTACCACCCAAGTTCCTACGCAACATACCAAATTGTGATCTGCTCATTTCCACAAACATGCCAAATCAACCCATACATCCTATGGGCAATCAAAATGGGATCAGTAAACACTTAGGTATTCTGTTCAATATACTGTAGAATTTGATACCAAATATGGAGTCTCTACGTGGCCTTTTGATACCCACCTAGTTAAGCCTAGCTAGCAGTTTCTCTGTATCTGAAAGAAAACAATTTATAAACTGCAAGACAATTACCGTACTTCTAAGCAGACTCCAACAAAGCCAGACAACCATTAGGAAATCGGCTTTTCTCATTATGCCATACCTCCTGTTCAAATATATACACTCAATTACATAGAACAAATATATTGCTTGTCTCCTGTCGTGTTGCCTATTCAATCACCAACATTTGAGCCCAGTAGAATTTATATCTCCTTTCCCATGTTAAATGAGCATACTTTCATATTTAGTTTCCTTACTATCTCATCCCTATTCTAACTTTATTTACATCTATTTTAATACAAAGCATATAGCCTATCTAATCTCAACAATCTAGTCAATCTTGCTATTTAGCTCTTCGATACTAAGCAATTAAGGACAGATTTGGCTAAATATATATATTCTATATATAATCCACAGTATATTTACCCATTCTTCCAAAAAGTGCCTAATTTCAGCGATCATCTGTAATTCAAGTTAATACTTATGGGCTATTATAAGAGAGCTACCTCCTGGTCTATATATTTCACTTTATGCATAGAAATTCTTGTCTATAACTAACTGCCTCTATTCTTTTAAAAATCTAACAGATTAACATTTATTTATATATCAGGTTTGTCTTTACATTTACATTTCCCGTTTCCCATATCATACCAATTGATCAGTAGCCTTAGACAATCAGAATACAAAAAGCATTTTTATGTAATAAATTCTTTTGTTTTCAATTTTCCCTTTTCCTGCCAAGCCCCCCATCCTCACAGATTGCTTCCCCCTTGCCAAACCCATCATCCTCATGGGTTGTTTTATTATCTTGATAGCCGCTCAGCCACTGAAGAAGTCCCAAATTTCCTGCTTTTTTTGCACCCACATCGAGTAAGACAGATGTGCCCATCATAGTCCTGGACATCCAAGGGCCCAGCTGCACCATTCCTGTCACATCCATGTTCATGTTAATATCTGCCCTCTGTTCTGGTTCAATCTCCTGACTCGGGCCAACCTCAGTAGATACATTTATCATATCCTGTAAATTTGGCATATCCAAAGATCCATCCTGGATCAATCTTGTTGTGTTTGTCTGTAGATTAAGATCAGCTGTTTGTTTTAGCTCAATCTCCTGATCAGAGCTAATTTCAGTTTTTTCTAGAGACCCAGTGTTATCCACCACTCCATCTTGAGGTCTATCTTGCAGAGTTGCTGTTGTAGTAAAGAGCATTCTGGTCTTTCTTTTGCCTCTGTGCCTTTATCAGAATTGAAGATCTCTGTGTCTTCAGAGGTTGAGCCAGTGAAGATATCTATAACTTTTTACAAACCACATAGAATTATGTTGGCAAAATATTCTTCTGAGATGTTTTTCCAATCCATTGTGTTTTATAGCTCACAAGAAAGGGTTAATATTGTTTATAATAGTTTATGCCACTTAGTTTTAAAATAAGAGAGATATGGAGGAGAGTAACTAGACTAGATTGAAGCCAAAGCAGCAATGAACAGCCTTCAAGCTTTGTTTTCAAAACATGTGGTTATTCCAAGGTCAGATGATTTTTTTTTTTTAAGAAACAGCTTTCCCAATGCTGCTCTTACAGTTGCATCTTTAAATTCAACATTTAGAAAGCACAGAGGGATAAGGTAGTTTCATTTAAGTTTTGTCTTTAAATCCACCACATATCAAGAGCAGGAAAGGCATAAAATGTTTTTCCAAAAGAAGGCACTAGGCAGGAAGGCAAGTTCATGAAGTAATGTGAAAGCAATCGCTTCTGTCCTTGTCTTTCAAAAACATTCACCTCTTCTTTGCTAAAAGCCACTTCCTCACAGAAAGGGGTTTTAGTGCTTGTTTGAAGGAAAGATTTCCAAATACCAAGGAGAAGTTTCGCAAAGAGATAAAAGCATTCTACTCACGACACACCAAGTATTTATAAGCTTTAATGTCCGGCACTGACAGCTCCACCTTTGCCAAAGCGAAGGTCTTACTCCAGTGGGAGATGAAGCATTTTCCTGCTTCCACAAAGTTCACCGCCACTCCCTTTGCGATATGCAGTTGCTGGCTCTTCTTCGTTTCACCTCCAACGAAACTCTACCCTTATTAGGGTCCCTTTATCTGGAGGAATTCAACTTGATAAGCTGGAGCACTTATCGAGTTATCTCACCACAGTATAGCCGGGACCAGAAGTCCCTCCTGTTCCTATTTACCTGTGTGGATTACTACCTGTTATAAAACACTTCTCTTTTCTTAACTGCCTATATAGCTATGAATGAAACGGCTCCCATCTGCTTCCACAACACCACTCACAGAAATCAGAGCAAAAACTTCCTCTCTGCCCCCAACATGACCAGGTAACCTCACTCTAGATACACAGGGTGGGTGGGTGGGTGGTATCCACACGAGAGAAAAAACTACACTGTGATGGAGCAAGCCTTTAAGGCCATGCTTATCCCCACCCTCACTGCAGGCAACTCAGCAGTGCAAGTTGTTACTGGTAGGTCCTGCCTCCTTCCTGAAGGGAGCCAAAAAGCTCCCCTCCATCCAACTGCTGAGAGCAGTGTAACTCCAGAGGCAACCATCCACAGAATTAAATTTCAGGTAATTGTTCTTCAGAAATTATTCACAGATTGTTCATGAGATGCTATACCACGTCTCCCATCAACTCTCAAAATGCAACAAACCATTCTTCCATGCTCATCCTCTTTCTTACCTACTAGATTAGACACTCTGTAGAATTGTAGTAGATGACCCGAACAATTGTTTTTGTTTATTTGAGAAGGGTTTAACGGATGAACAAAGGAGTTCATCCTCTCGGATTTTCCTCTAGTTCATAACATTTTTCTTTTGAATGGCAGTCAGTGCAAGAAGGTATCTTATAGATCAGGCATGTCCAAAGTGCAGCCCGGGGGCCAAATGTGGCCTGTTTTAAAATTTCGAGTGGCTCTCAGCCTCTTCTCCCTGCCGGCTCAGTCTGTCACTCATCCCTGCCAGCTGGCTCCTCCCCATGTTGGCTGGATATGTTTTGTGGTTTTATGGTTTGCCTGCCCTCCCTGCCTGCATCCATCTCCTCAATCAACCACCCTGCTTACCCACCCCTGGCTCCACTGCTGCAGTGTCCTCCTTGCAAGGAAGGGCAGCTTATGTGAGCAGCGGTGTGTCTTGGGTGTGTGGGGGCCAATTCCTGGGCCATGCAACAGCTGCCAGACCCTTGGGCACTTTGAAAACAGAGCATTTGTGGCTGTTACAGATCTATTTATTTATTTATTTATTTATTTATTTATTTATTTATTTATTTATTTATTGAATTTATACCCCACCCATCTTCCCAAGGGAACTCTGGGCGGCTTACAATAGGCTGATCAGATCAGCAAAATACAATACAGTAAGCAGACAAATATAAACACTATTAAAATAAGACAGTAGCACCCTTGGCAAAAGCATGTGAGAGTCAAAAAACAAAGCATCTCATTAGTTAAACTAATTAACTAATTAACTAATTAACTAATTAACAGATGGTGAGGAGAAAAAAAAACTAAACTTGGTCGCCAAAGGCCTCGCAGAAGAACAGAGTTTTCAGTGCTCTGCGGAAGACCAGCAGGGACTCTGCAAAGTGCACTTCGCTGGGGAGGTTGTTCCACAAGGAGGGAGCAGCCACCGAGAAGGCCAGGTTGCGAGTGGAAGTTCTCTGGGCCTCTCGGGGAGTGACAACCCGAAGCGAGTGCGCTTGCTACTGCCGAACTGGTCGAGCCGAGGTTGATCGCTGGGCGATCCACTCTGTCAGGTAGTCCGGGCCCAAGCCATGGAGGGTTTTATAAACTAAAGATGTGCATGGGCCACACCCTTTCTCCTCCCTTCAGGCTAAATAGTCGGCCCCCACACATTTTCACCTCACCAAATCTGGCCCTCCTTGCAAAAAGTTTGGACACCCCTACTATAGACCATCTTGCCTGCTGCCATTGGTGTTGTCAGCATTTAGGCTCCCCTTTGTTATGTGAAGCTTGGCATCCTTTTTTCCTGCTGGCAATGTGAGCATGATATTGTGCAGCAAGATCAGGCTATATCCTCACATTTTGCATTGTGGAATCAGAAGCTCAATATCCCACATTCATAAATCAGAGGGTTTTAAAGAATTGAGTCCAATATCTGCAATTGAGAGGGTCGCTCTCGGAGACCGGAAGGCAGTTATCTGTATGATGAAGAGTGGTACCTGGCTGACAAAAGGTTGAACTAACATTTAAGTGGTTCAACATGGCAAAATAAGAGAATCCTGCACCTTCCAGGGTATAAATGGCATATTCAGTCAAAAATATGATAGCACAGAGGCCAGTGTCCCAATACTGTCTTTCAGGCAGGCAACGTCAGCATGTCATAATGGCCACTCTCTCCTTCAAGGAAGTAACATCACCAGAGGTAACAGTGACCCACCTCTCTCCTTTAGGCCAGCAGCAACAGCACCAGGTGACAACATCAAGTCTCTTCTTTCAAACAGGTAGCATAGTATGGCATCATAATGGCCATTTGCTTCACTCAAGGCAGGCAGCATCCACAGAAATTCCCATGGCCAACCGTCAAGGACAACCTTCAAGACCTCACTGGTGTGCAAGGCCACAATGGCCAGTCTCTCCCCTGTAGGGAGACAGCAACAACAGGAGGACACAGCTCCCTTTTTATGTCCGATAGGCAGCATCAACATAAAAGGACATTGGTCTCTCTTCTTATGTGTGAGATAGAAGCAGTCAGTTAGAGACGGGCACGACTAGGGAAAATGACGTTTTCGAGTTGTCGTGTGTCGGAGGCTGCCCATGTCGGCTCGTTTCCGTTTTTCGCGAAACTTCGCAAAAATTTGTCGTTTCGTTTTTCGTTTTTTCGTCTGTCATTATACTGGTTTGGGGGGGAGCGGGCTCCTGGAGGCACCTCTGTGGGGTGGGTGCCTCCTCTGGCCCGCTGTAGGGAAGCGGGCTCCTGGAGGCACCTCTTTTTTGGGGGGGTGCCTCCTCTCCTCACCCGCTAGGAAGGGAAAGCAGGCTCCAGGATACCCCTCATGGCATGGGGGTCTCCTCTCTTCACCTGCTGCTGCAAAAGGGCATGCATAGCCATATGGATATGCATACCAGTTGCAGACTATGTGAGACCAGTGCACTGGTGCACGACCGTCCGTCCAGGAGAACCCTGAGTCAAGGTTGGGTCGCACCCGTTGTGTCTCACCAAGAAGGGAATCGTACTTGCGTATTAGTGCAATGCAAGTAGATCTGGCTTAGGGGACAGCAGCTTAGCGCAAGGGCTAGGGTTAGGCTAGTTACTATTGAGGTTAGGGTGGGTAGTGAGGTGAACCTCTGGGTGCCTCTCTGACCCACTAAGAGGACAGTGTACTGTGGTGTATGGGTAAGGAATCAAGGATTAGGGTTAGGGTTAGGGGGCTAGGGCAGGGTTAGTTGGCTTTTTGGCACATCCCAGAAGTCTCAGTGGCCAAGTGGCCATGCGATTGGTGGGATGGCTCCAAAAATTTGCATGGTCCACTCCCACATGGCCACTTGGCCAGCCCATCATTGCGCAGGTGTAAATAAAATAAAATAAAATAAAATCAATGGAGAGACAGAGAGGACAGAGGAGGAGACATTTTGTTGCAAGAAAGCCCACTGCTACTGTAAAAATTCTGGCAGTTTTAGCAATAGCAATTAGCAAATTTCGCATGTTTCTGTGGTGCTTGTGTGTTTTTGGACCACGATTTAAAAAAAAATTGTGGTCGCCACCCCATTTTGGATCCCCCACCCACACCGCATGGCATGGCGAGGCAGCTCGAGTCCGGCTGCCCAGGACAGGACGGGAGGAGAGGGGGGGAGGCCGGGGACCCCCCTCCAGAAACCACCCCTCCGGTAGGT
>JAHTLZ010003518.1:22151645-22163006 GCA_023846285.1 Phrynocephalus versicolor
ATTTATTTATTTATTTATTTATTTATTTATTTATTTATTTATTTATTGTTTACATTATTTTTACCCCGCCTCTCTCCTTCGAAAAGGACCCAAGGCAGCTTATAGTAATGAGGGACAATTACAGTCCTGTACAATTAAGTAGACATGGGCACGGAGTGGCGAAATTCTCGTTTCCGTTACCGTTCGTCGTTTCGTTACGTAACGAGGAACAGTAACAACAATTACTCCGCTCCAGCCCGAACCCGACCCGATAAAGATAAATTGGGTCTGATTTGTCGTTGTCGTTCATTGCATCGCGGCGATCGCGCGATGTCAAGCAGCACAGAAAAAAAGTTTAAAAAAAAACCCGATTCCCGGCCATAAAAGCAGGCGGAAATATGCCTGCCTCAGTGAGGGCACCTACCAGAGAGGGGTAGTTTCTGGAGGGAGGTCCCCAGCCTTCCCCCCCCTCCTGTCCTGGGCTGCTGGTACCAGGCTGGGGGGGGCATCCTCGTCGTCTCCATGCGGTGGGGGGGATCCAAAATGGCGACCGCAATATTTATTTTTAAATCGTGGTCCAAAAACCCACCAAAGCACCACAGAAACATTTGAAAATTAGGTATTTTAAATGCCTGTTTTTTTATAGTAGCAGCAGTGGGTTTTTCTTGCAATAAAACGTCTCCATTGATTTTATTTTATTTTATTTTTATTTTTATTTTTTTACACCTGCGCACATGCAATGATTGGCTGGCCATGGGATGGGACCATGCAAATTTTTGGAGCCATTCCACCAATGCATGCCCAGGTTTTGCTGAGACTTCTGGATGTGCCAGAGAGGGCATAAAAAGCCCACCAACCCGAACCCGAACCCGAACCCGAACCCGAACCCATACGCCAGTACACTGTCTTCTTAGTGAGCCAGAGGCACCCAGAGGTGCAGCCCACTAACCCACCCTAACCTTAACCGTTACCCTAAGCCTAGCCCTTACCCTAACCCCAACCCTAAGCCAGATTCATACGCAAGTACACTTCCCTTCTTAGTGGGTCAGAGTGGTGCATCGAAAGGTGCCTCCAACTCCAGACCCACTCCCTCCCTAAGCGTAACCTGTACGCCAGTACGCCAATATGCTTTCCTTCTTAGTGAGTCAGAGAAGTGCCGAGAGAGGTGCCTCTGGCACACTAACCCCCAACCCTGGCTAATATGGCTAATGGCTATAATGTTCTTAGTAAGACAGTGAAGTGCCAACGAGGTTTCCTGTCACACTAACAACCCAACATAATTGGTACGCAGCGGCTACGCGTTACGCTTCCCTTCCCTTCTGGGTCAACTCAGAGGGAGGCACCCAGAGAGGTGCCTCCCAGACCCAACCCCTCCCCCTAAACCACTGTACAAACGACAGATGACAAACGAAATGACAAATTTTTGAAAAATTTCACGACAAACGGAAACGACCCGAAACGGGCCCGTCCCGACAAACGACAACTCGAAACATAATTTTTTCTGGTCGTGCCCATCTCTACAATTAAGACATATTCAAGTTTTTATTTAGGTTTTCAGTTATTTTCTCTCCTAATAATATTGGCATTGGCAATAATAGGAAAATATTTTTTTTAAAAGTGAGCTATTATTATTATTATTATTATTATTATTATTATTATTATTATTATTATTATTATTATTATTATTATTATTATTATTATTATTATTATATTTTAAAAACTCGATTAGATTTACCTACAGGGAACAGAAGCAAGTTATATTGGAAAATGAGTGGGGAGGCCATTATATGGATCTGAAAGTTGAGTCATAACAACTGGACTCCTTTTCTTGTGATTTTCTTCTTCTTTTCTATTTGTTCACCTAACAACCCTATTCGGACCAGGATGATGTGAAAGCAAGATTAACTATAAATTGGAGGCCTTGATAACAACTTTTCTCAGACTGACAAAGCTGCTTGGATGAGTGGTGAAACATTCCGATCTCACAAGAAAAGAAGTCCATTTGCCCTGACTCAACTTTCAGATAACCTCACCTGGATGACTGAGAATCTTCACAGCCCTTACATGGATGTAACTTATCAGCTCCCTTCCCCTCCTGCACATCAAGCAGGAGGAAAAGAACACCACAAAGGGTTTCAGTGTGTATGTCTGTGACTGGGGAGCTCCGGTAACTGGGAGGAAGAAGTAAACCCCAGTTGCAACACAGTTTAAATTGGCACAACCCCAAGGTGTAGCATTTGTTCAAGGAGCAACCACTGCCACCCAATGTGCCCTTTCCTGTCGTTATGCTCTATCTGGAGGCAAAAGCCTTTTCCACTCATTTGAGCCAGTCAAATGTCCCCTTCTTTGGGCTGACACCTTTCCACTAGGCAGATACCCCCTCAATCTCCTGAAACACCCTTTTCCATCAAGATGTATCTTATAACTAGCTGCAATCCACTTGGCCATTTGCTGCTCCGATACCTGCTGCAGACTCGTTCAGGAATGCAGGACCTTTGGGCCACAGGAATCTTTCCAAAGCAGGCATCACAACCTTCCAGCCGGCCTGCTGGTCAGGGATGGAGCCAGGAAAGAGGTGGCCAGCCATTCAACATTGTTGAGCTATCCCAAATCTTTGATTAGGAGGTAGCATGACATGGCATAGATATCCAGCCCCTCAAGCACAGCGACTTCGAGGTAGAAGCACAGACCATCAGTGTCATGCTTGCTGCCAACATTCTCCCTCTATGCAAGCCCTCTCCGACAAGCTATTGTCTCATAATACAATCAGTGCTCATCTGCAGTGTTACAATAGAAATGAACCAAACAAGTATGTGTTTTTCATGCTTTAGGCACACCCTGAAAATGTTCACAGTACCTTGTGCCACTAATAGAGAGAGTTCAACACAGCAATCATAGTTGTGACAAGGGGAAGCAGCAGCTCTTGATAAAGCTAGAGTCATTTCACTTGTCAAAAAATGTCACCTCACACTCCTTTTTTGAGGCTGCAGAGGAAATACTGCAATAGGATGAAGTCACAGTAACAGAAAAAAAGACTCCACAGTATTACACCTGTCCAAGTCTAAAGCCAGGTCCACCAATGCTTCTAATGTCACAGTGAATTAGTTACTGTCTCATAACATCACAAAGGATGAGCTGACCTTGCATGGGGGAAAGTGTTCAGGAACTCCCACAAACAGAAAAGCATCCCCATGTGGAGACAAGCACTGCAGACAAATGCTTAATGATCTTGCATGCTTGCAATATCATGTTTAACTTTTTGTCCCAAAAGGCAGAAATGTTTCGGTACCCTCTGCGAGACCCTTCGCCAAACTGTCGCATGGTTACGTGTGACTGTGTTAGCTGAAATAATAATTCTTTTAAAATGGGAGCAAGGCAGAGTATCAGAGCACTGTGCCTGAATGACAAAAAAAACCCATCCTAGGTCCATATACATAGCCTATCATAAAGTCTGAATCCAGCAGTCTAGCTTGTCTTGTTCCTAGCAGATAAAGAAAATATATTCCACAGCAGTGTTTGTTGTTGTTGTTGTTGTTGTTGTTGTTGTTGTTCATTTCTCGGACTTGCTGTTGAAAAAGCAAGACAACCTGGTGTGTTCTTTGTATTTATTATTTATTTATTTAAAGTATTTACCCCACCTTTCTCTATCAAAAGCCTGACCAGGTAATTATACTGTTACCCAATGCTTTTTCCTTTCCATCCCTTCTTCAGATTTGTTGTGGAGTTGAAGTCTGCAAGGAAGGAGGAGGAATGCAATAAAAGTGTTCTAAACGCTATAATACAAAACCAGCACAAGATGCAATACATTATTAAGGTTGAGGCTTCTTGTTTACTTCCCAGACTACCTGGAATGATATGCATCTAGAAATGTCAAGACACTCTAGCAAAGGTTCATGCTGCGTAATTATTACCACTTATCTGGATAGTTGTCATTTATCAATTTCAAAAGGTAAGCCATGGGTTCGCCTGAGATTTCAGAAGAGCTGTGCTAACCCTCCCATCATCATCAGTCTAGTGATTTGTGGTAGTACTGAGATTGAAACTTACCTTTGGAAACTGTTAGTGCTATCTTGTTTGTTGTGTGACCTTCAAATTACACCTCTTAGAAAAAATTGCAACTAAATCTACACTACATAACATATATTGGTTCAAACCCCTGCATAGTTATCAGATCCTAGAATGTCAGGATCATAAAATAATGAAATGGAAGGGGCCTATAAGGCCATGGAGTCCAACTCCCTGCTCAGTGCAGGAATCCAATCAAAGAAATTCTTGTTGTCCCATTTTCTCTTTAACGCCTCCAGCACGGGAGTGTTCACCATCTCCTGAGATAATTGTTTCCGTTGTCATATTGTTCTAACAGTTAACATGGTTTCCCTGCTATTCCGCTTAAATCTGCCTTCCTGTAACCGCAGCCTATTATTACACATTCTCCCAAAAAATGTGCACCCACACTTTAGACCCTCAGCCCCCCCACACACACACACACTCACACAAAGTACATAAGAACATAAGAAGAGCCATGCTGGATCAGGCCAAAGTCCCATCTAGTCCAGCTTCCTGTATCTCACAGTGGCCCCACCAAATGTGTCTGGGAGCGCACGAGACTAGATATCTGTCTCCTGATACGACTCCCCCGCATCTGGCCCTTGACGTACCCCAGTTTTAAGACTGGAGATTACACATCTCCATCATGGTTTGTAACCTGTGATGGACTTCTCCTCCAGGAATCTGTCCAATCCCCTTTTGAAGGCATCCAGGCCAGATGCCATCACCACATGCTGTGGCAGGGAGTTCCACAGACTAACAATGCACTGGGTGAAAAAAAAATTCTTTTTTCTGTTCTTACTGTCCGAGCCCTCAATTTGAGTGTATGTCCCCTAGTTCTGGTTCCATCTTGTTCCAGTAGCAGAGCTGAAAAAGATATTCTTTTGCACAATAACTCCCAGAATTTCTCAACCTTTGTGACCATCTTCTAGGAGATCCTGGAATTTTAGTATGAAAACTAACTTCTCCCCCTTTAGACTATCTTACTGAGCTGGGATAAGACAGCAGCGTCATTAAACTAGTGTTAGGTTGGCAGATTAGATAACCCTTTCATGTCACAGCAATGACAAACAGGTGATTTTAGAAGACATAGAGATCAGTTAAGCCATATTTTTCACCTCTAGAGAGAATAGACATGCAGGCTCCAAGTAAGTTGAAGGGAGAGCATGTTCTAGTTTAAAGCCTGCAATATGGAGACAGAACCATTGGTTCCTTGCCCTCTGCAGTGAGAAGTATTTCAAAAGAATCATGACCTGCAAGCAGAACATGTAGGTGAAGCTACTGGATCTTCTTGAAAAGCTGGCAGGAGAGTCAGTAAGACAGGAGTGGGCCATGTGTGGTCCTCCAGATGTTCAACTGTAATTCTCGTCCACCATGGTGAGCATAGGTCATGGTGAGAAATCAGGGGTACTGGCATTCTAAGAACATTTGTGGGGCTGCCCTTTGTCCACCTCTGATCTACATGTAAGTCTGCCACTCTGTCTTCAGAATTCCTTCTCATTTTAAATTATTCCTTACAGAAACAACATTTTAACATAATAACCTGGGTCTGAAAAGGCTTCCTTAAGGGGTAAGGACATATGGCAAACATTGCAGCTGCGGCATATTGGACTGCATAGGGACCAGCATATCATTTTACAGGCCGTAATATTGCGATTCTTAGCCAAGCAAAAAAGACATTTGTGTGGCTTTCCAAGATTAAGCTTTTCCCTTTTCAGATGGAGCGGAATTTTACATTCCAGCTTCTGGGGCAGCCCTTGTGTGGATGGACCTTTTTCCCCGAGAAAAATGTGACATTCTACAGCATCCATTCCTCCACCTTTAGATGTAGTCTTCCTTTGAATTTTTGGCTACCCCCTTTAAAAATAAAAAAATAAAATTACATTTTAGGAAAATATGCACAACTACTTATCTACTTACCCTACTTATGCCAGTGCCATTCACTGTGTCGAAACTCTTCCATTAAAAAAAGAACACACTTCCTACAGGCAAGTCAATAATAGGAAAAAGTCCCCATCATTTGCCCACTCAGCTCTGCTGTTCATCAAACCTATTAGGAAGAGAAAAAAGAAAAAAAGATTGTGTCACTTACAGCACTTTTCATTTGTGTTGCCCTAAACACGACCAGCTGGATTGAGATTGCTTTTTCATTGTTCACAAGGGACATTTACAGCTGTCAGACCTAAGCAAGTCTTAAAAGCCATTTCTCAAAGTAAGAAGAATTATTTGAGGGCTAACATGTGGTGATAAATGCTGGTAGAACAGAAATATACCTTGTACATTGAATGGCTTGACCTTCTCCCCTTTATTTAGTTAATCTTCATTTTCCCCCCTTCATAAATCAAAACCATAGCCTGTGGTAAATGCTTTTCACTTTTGAACTCAGCCCTCCATTATTATAAATAATATTATCTTCCCTCATTTAGCCACATGACAGAAATCCACATTTATTAAAAATTAATACAGCAATTGCCAATGAATGCTTGAAATCTTCCTTCCTTTCTTCCAGCAAGATAAGTAAAATCTACATATGTATTTATATTTAATATTCCTTGGTCAACGTTCTGTCACCAGGACCCACAACGTACTGTACTGTACAATGAATCATAATTTTTAAAAGTTTATTTCAAAACATAGATGTAAATAATTTAAAGACCAATGACTGAAACTAGAATCTGCCCATTGGATCAATAGAACTTTAAAAGATCTCGACTCACCAAATCCCCACTCAATGAATGGGCCTACTCTAGTTGCAACATACCACTGGATTTCAGCCAATAAAACGAAGGGACCAATGGAGCACTGCAGAAATGCAATGGGGATAGAGACAGACTGCTATCCTTAAAAGTATCCTAGGTAAATCTCACTCGGGAGCTGATTCCACAGCGTTGGGGCGACCATGGAGAAGGCCCGACTCCTAGTAATGATTTGGGGGGGCTCTCTATACGTGGTCACCTGGAGTGAGAATGTCTGCGACTCTCTGGTAGGTCAGCCCACAGCTGATCTTAAGAAGATTCGCTCCACCAAGTTTTATGACTCTCTTTTCCTGGTGAGGAAGAAGCACTGAAGACTCAAAGTTTGCCCTTACTGCAGCCTTCCTTGTGATACAATGAGAAGGTATGACCCAATTCAGAACATCTATGAAAGGATCATTCAATAGTTCTTTAAGAACCATTACTGCAAAATATGAGCGGAGCAGAGGAGGGGAAAGAACCTCTCTAGACTATTGATGGTAATCATTTAAGAAACAACCAAGTGGTCAGACCAATGGGATATGTTGACTATAAGTGGCATTATTGCCAGCAGCCTTTGTTTCCTCAGCAGCTGTTCTATAACTGTTAGGCATAGTGGGTGGACAAGGCCCTGGCTTCTTCAGTGACCCACCACAGGGCTATAGCTCTGCATTCTTAGAAACCACACCCTATCTTGGTGCTCATATTTCTCCCCTCAGCCACACATAGGCCGTGGTCTCACCAGCGTTTTCTGTGCATTTTTGCTGCGGCGAACTACACAGTAAAAGATTGCATCCTAACCATGAAGGGAAGTAATTTGGTGCCCCAACCGACCACACCCCCGGAAGCACACTTTCACCGAAGTTTTTTAAACCACCACTAGGGCTTGGTTTTAAAAACTTCCCTTAAAGATGTGCAGTTCTTTGCTACTCTAGCAATGTGCAACTGCAGAAAATACGCAGTAATTAGCTTCGTACCCCTTTTCCTGCCACTTCCTGCAACGGAGACTTAAAATATTGACCCAGAAAAAAGGGGAAAAGATGCACAGTAAGCAAGTAGAGATGGGCACAGAGCAGTAAAATACTACCCTGTAAACAGGACACTAACTGCACATCAAACACTATGTGACTGCCCGAGAAAAACTATGCATCCAATTAGGATGCGCAGAAAACTTTAGTGAGACCGCGGCCATAGATCTTTACATTATCAACCTTCACTTATTCTGGTATACATTAGCTGAAATCCTGTTCCTTAGCATAGAAAGTTGCAACAGCTCATTGGTTCGTTGGAATTTATAAAGGAGTTGACTCACCAACTTGCCACTGATACAATGGGCCTTTGCTAGTTGCAATGTACTGTACTATGCTAAGCAACAGGATTACAGCCATTCTCTCCTAGAAGGATATGTCCTCTTTCTCTCTTCTTTCCCACCCAGGTGCTCTTTTTCACCTATTAGCCTTGTGGCACAGTTTTTAAACGGCTATACTGAAGCTAAAACTGTGCTCACGACCTGGGGTTCAATCCCAGGTAGCCGGTTCATGGTTGACTCAGTCTTCTATCCTTCCGACATTGGTAAAATGAGTACCCAGATCACTGAGTAGCCTGCATAATTAAATTGTAAACTGCCCAGAGAGTGCTTGAAGTGATATGGGGTGGTATATAAGCAGAGCACTTTATTATCCAACCTTATCCAGGTTGCCATTCCCTCCTCTTGCTCTTTCTCAGCTCTCCTCCACTTCCACTTAGGTCTCCCTTCCTATTCATCCATTATTTTCCTCTCCCAATGTTTGTTCAGCCTTTCCTTCTGTTTGGTCTCCTCTCCTCCACTTTATAGGCACCAGGACATCATTCTGTGTCTCTTACCATTGTGAAGAGTTTTGGGATCTGGCAGAGGAGAAAAGCATAACGCCCCCTCTTTTAGTTACTTGTGGACATCCCTCAGCTAATGAGTAAATATGGCACTATTGGCTACAGATGGGTTTTTAACAATTTCATTTTTAAAAAATCAAATAACTCTAAAGTGCACATCTTTAGGCAGCCTCATGGCTCAGTGGTTAAATGCCTGCCCTGCAGCTAAAACTGTGTTCATGACCTGGGTTTCAATCCTCGGTAGCAGGCTCATGGTTGATCCATCCTTCCATCCTTCCAAGGTCAGTAAAATGAGTACTCAACTTGCTGGGGGGGATGTGTAGCCTGCATATTGTAATTAAACTGTAAATCACCCAGAGACTACTTGAAGTGGTTTGGGGCAGTATATAAGCAGAACACTTTTAGTACCCATGCTGAATTTTGGTTCTGTGCATTATCTTGGAGCCAGAGTGGATACACAAGGACATGTGAAAGGACACATACGCATACTCCTCTTCGTTACTGCAGATGTGTATAAGAGATGACAGTCTCAGACCATGAATGGCAGGAGAGCACTGCAGGGACTTGCTTTCCTGTGCCTGTGGGATGATGGGAAGTGACCAGCTGCATATGGATAAAACTCACATTGCCAGTTCTGCCCCTCAGGAAATTGGATAGTAAATTGGTTTGGGAAGGGTGTGAGTCATCCACTGCAATAGGTCCCAGGCCGCAAATACAACTGAAGGAGCAAATCCAAAGAGGATTTGTTACACAGCACTGCAAATATCTAATGCTGAGACATTTTAATATAGGGAAACTTTTGTTTCAATTTTGAATTAGTTGTTAAAGAAATACCAAAACATTCCAATACTATGCCCTCCCAGAGCAACTTAAGAGACTCACACAAGCATTTTTAATTTTGTAAGGGTTTTGGACCAATAAATGTGCCCCTAAAATCACATTAGAATGCACATTTTTTCTCTTTAACTTTTGTGGAAACATGGTGCATGAACACGTCATTTGATACTTGTAATCCATAAATCTTGTTAAATCAAGCATTGCAAATGTTGCTTTTTCTCTCTCTTTTTTTTCTTTCCAGATTGCTCGTTCTTATTAGATATGCAACCTCCTGTGCCTTTTTCACTGAACCCTAAAGAAATGGTAGGGTGTCAGGAAGAGTAATGCCTTAATTTATGGACCATTAATATTTATTGTGTGCTGCTTGCTGGCATTTTCAACACAGCCGCCATAAAGTAGTTAATAAAAATGGAGGGATGGGAAGCTATATATTTAACAGTGCTGTGTAAATAATTTACAGGGAATAATTCATTTGATGAATTTATCGCTTTGGACAGTTGACAGAATTTGTTGTTTAGTAGTTGATGGATTGCTGAATGTTATTTTTCGGGATTTGCAGAATAAGTTATTACAAATAAGTCCTGTCTCATGCTTACATTGGAGCAGACACTTCCTCCCAAACTATTTGTATTTAACCTGCCAGCCCACAGACAAAAAGCTGGTTTAATAGGCTACTCTAAAACCCACTTCTCTAGCCCTCTTGATTTACTCTTGCACCTGGATCCTCCTTCCCTGTTCAACTGGGTCTGTAGAGGAGCTTCAAACATTTGCAGAAAAGACCTCACTGATTAAGATTTCAGTAAAAGCATGTAAAACCCTAACTTAGAGCTGATTAACATTTGCAGGTGAAATTTGTAATTAAGTACATAAATAAAATTAAATGATACGTTGTTAAATTTAAGGAAAAGATGGCTTACCTAACTATGCCATTAACATCATTTCCCCATTGGAATTTTGTTCTTCGTGGCGTCAAATTGGCAGTTTATTATGGTTACTTGGTTTCCCCAACTCAGCATTTTCCAAATCTTACAATTCACTTTTTGATTGGGAATGGTGCCATTTGCATTAAAGCACATCAGAAAAGTAGCAGATTGGAATGTGCTTTCCTAAAACATTGATCTAAGAACCTGTTCAGTTAAGCTTTGTTACTATTCAGCCTCTGTGTTCCTCTTCTCCATTCCATCTCATACCTAGCCTCATTATTTACCCATCCTTCAAATGTCATGGACTGGACTCAAAGGGTTTGTTGATGCATTATGTATTTAGTCCGAGAACACTGGGCTAGTGCAGCAAGAAGTGGTTTCAAATATAGCTAATTGATGGTGGAAAATTCTTAATCAGAAATATTCTGAGTGGCTCAGAGGATATGCAGAAGAGTTTTTCTGCACAATGAATAGCTGTATCGTCTTGTCTCCTCACATACTCAATCCATCATCATGGTATACAACTGCTGGTAGTAAAGTACATGTTTACATGCAGAGGTGAGAGATCCTGAGTATAATCTCTACTCTCTCTCTGGTCCTTCTCCTGACTGCTCACATTCTTTCTCTGTCTAGATAATTGAGTCCTCTATAAAGTTTAATTTTCAGCCTTGAATTATAAGTTAAACTATGGTTTCTAGGATGCATGGCAGATCAGCCCACCCAAACATAACTAAACTGGATAGCAGTTTTAATTAAGCACTTGGCAACAAAGCTTTCAGACACAGAGGGTATCTGCCACAACCAGGCTGCCCAGGCTGGAAGAAGAGTCAGAAAGAAGGACAGACGTGAAATGTTTCAGCTTTCTTCCCTGTGGTGTTCTGCTCTATTGCCTCATCCATATATCTTCTTACTCAACTCATTTAGAACTGTGGCAGCCAAAGTATCCCAATGGCTCCTTTCCATATTAAAATATG
>JAHTLZ010003518.1:22165506-22190311 GCA_023846285.1 Phrynocephalus versicolor
TTTCAGAAACTCACAACCTTTCTCTCTCAGCTTCCACCTAAATCAATAATACAAATGGAAGTCCATTAATACAACCTTCAGGATTTCTTATATGAAGTTGGTGACATCAAACTACATATCTCAGGTAATGATAATATAACAGAGCACATTTGTTCGTTGCTTTTTGCTCAGATCCACAGTGCATGTAACAGCAGCCTAGGTCATTGTTTTTCCAGAAGACAACCAAGGACTTGAGTAACTGGAGTCATATTCAACAACAACAACATTGACCAGCAATGACAGTGCTATAAAGGCAATCTAGGAAAAATAAGGAGCACCCCAGAGAACAGTATTATAGAAATTGGCAATTACTATTGGTAGAGTGTAAGATATGGGGGGGGGCTATAAACAGGGGACACGTGAAGGAGATAATAGCTAAAAATCCAAACTTTCACCCGGTCTTCATTACTTCTTTGTATATACAGTATAGGGGTGAAATCACTTTACAAGCTATTTAATTCAGATGAAATCTTTACTGACAATTGATTTTCAGTTACAATCAGAATAAAGAGTAAAAGAAAGATATTGCAGCCTCAACCATGGGGAGGACTGTTCTTCACCATGCTGGCCACACAGTCCAGGGTCAAGAGCAGAAAAACAACTTTATTAATTGGTTACTGGGGAAAGAGAGGATCCCTTTTAGGGTCTAAAAATACCCTCTCACTGATATCTACTCTTACAAAGCATGCAAGATCATTAATTTCTCCAATGAAAAGATGTAACACTCTGTTCATGCAAAAATACCTTTAGAATCTATTTGTTTCGAGTGACCACTGTATCTTTAAGGAGGCTCCATGGACCAGGAAACAGTGCAATTAAGAGTCCCTCAAGATGAGGGTAAGAAACATCTCCACCACTTGATGCCTCCTCAACCCTCTTATTGGAGATAAAAGAGGAAAAGATGTTGGCTATCCCAGACTCAACCATCACAAGCTCAATTTCCAATGAGGGGTGAACCCTGGTGGCATAATCAGGTTAAAGAGGAGAAAGCCCAACCTCTAGCTACCTGTGAGTGGGTAAGGAAAAGGACTCAGTACCCTCAGTGTTGAGATGGCCATACAAGCCATCCTTACTGTGACATACCCTCTTTGAAGTCAACATTTGGCCAGGGAAGATCCACACCAGAAATAAAAATGAATCAAAGTAAGAGACTTTTATAGCTGATAACTGGGGAGCGAAGGCAACTGTTGACAATGTGGTTAAAGTTAAAGCTGTTAAAAGGTTCTTCCATGAGTTTAATAAATCCTATTTTGCTAAATAATACATTGTTGTTATTTATGGATCTAAGAATAGAGGAAGGAAAACCCTCCTATATTGGGTTGGAAAGAGTCATAACCAGAACTATTATGAAGCCGAATTCTCAGCTCATAAGTTGCATTTGTGTTTTGTTCACGGAGTCAAAAATTATGCATACCAAATCAGCTTATTCATATTTTTCCTGTGTGTTTTTGCTTACAGAAAAAATATGCCATTACTTCTTTCTTTCTTTCTTTCTTGGATATTCATAACAGGATACTACCTACTCCTCCTACCCATGCATCAATCCCCAAAAATGTCTTCTGCAAAAGGACATTGCTATAGGATTGATGACTTTAAAGGAAATTGCTACAGTGTATCACGTGCTTCCTTCCTATTGAGTCAAAGCTTTTAAGATTAAGATCTGGCTACAAATGCAAGGGAAGAATATTCTGTCTTTTCAAAATGTATAATCGGAAAATGGAAACACTTTTCAAATGAACTGCAATTAAGTTGACAGTATCGCTAACATAGAAATACGAGACTGATGACCTCTCATCAATTATTAATAAGTGTATTAAACTGAAAATAGGATTTCAATAACATGAGAGACTCAGGGGTTAACTGAAATGAGAAAGGAAGCCAAAATTAAAATTTGAAATAAAATGTTAATAACCTGCATTCTTAACTAACATGCCAGACTTGTGACTAGATTTCCTTATAAGTAATAAAACAGGCTCCTTGAAATTACTGTTCTAGAACATATACAACTGCTGCAGCTAAGATCATTTAAATCTATTTAATTTCACCAAATTGTTCTGCTAGGACCTGACCACAAGGATATACATGTGCAACAGAATTGTACATAGGCTACAGAACAGAACTGTCATCTACTTCAATGGGATTGTACTCTCAGATTACAGACAGAAGCACACAGGATTTGTGTTTGTGATTAGAAGGTGATGAACTTTGTTCCTTCCAGAAGGTGGTGCTGGGGGACTATGGCTCTGTCCCATGGCATTTACGTCACAGGGTTCGTCAGAGCTAGATATTCTCTCCTATGCTGTTTAACATCTACATGGAACCACTGGAAGAGGTCATAGAACAAAAGGCCCAGTCAACCTTCTTTACCTATATTACTTTTTGTGTGGTTTCTTGCTTAGTCTTTAGAATTGGTCAAGCACCCACATTTCACTCTTACTCCCTCACCAGATGTTCCTCTTAGGAATGTAGCCCCAGGGCCAAAGGCTTAGAGATAGTGACAACATAAAGCACAGCAGGGTAGCCATAGCATATCCTGGAAGAGAGATCAGGGAAGATAGAAATGCCCCATCTCTATATAAGAACCAATGAGTTTTCTTCCCTCACATTTTCAGCCAATTAGGTGTAGGATCCAAATTGTAAGCAAATATTATCCAATGAAGTTGCATAACTCTATGACTCTTTGTTTGTACATTTTCAACCAATTAAGTGTGGGATCCAAATTGTAAGCAAATATTGTCCAATGAAGCTGTATGACTTTTTGTTTGTTGTCATATAAAATTCTTTTATGCTGTATGTTTGGGGTCTTTCTCTGACTTTAAGCGAAGACCCTGGCTGATTCCTATTCCTAAAATTGGACTTTGGTTCAGCTGGTTGCGTCTCTTCCTGACCTCTTGCCAAAGTAAATTTACAAGGTCTGTTCAGCTCTTGGAAACTTAAGGAGGTGAATTTTGGGGGGAATTAAATCCCTCTCGTTTTGATATTCCTAATTTCCTACTGCCTTCAACTTTGCATTTTCCAGAGAATCTAAAATGTACTTTTCCATCTCCTGGAGTTATCTCAAGACTAAAACCCCACAAATCAGTAATCATTACTATGGCATGTTAAGATAGCATGCATGCACACGCATGCACACACACACACACACTATAAATATTACACAGCCTGTGTACCTCATTCCAATTCTGTTGTCAAAGATTGATTCTTCATGCAAAGATCAAGGCAGTCTGAGATCAAAGCAAGTGGGTAGCAGTACAATTATCAGTAGTATCACCATGGAAAAGCAAAAATTCTGTTTGCCTTGAGCTGGCAAAACCATCAGGTGTATCCCAAATTATTTTTTCAAAACCTAGATATGAGATGGCTTAAGCCAACCAAGATGGCTGTGTGATGCAGACTCTAACCTCTCTTTTGGTTGTTTTGTCGTTACAGTTGTGGTTCATGACCGATTCTTCATGACCCCATGTCCATGGACATGGCAGGAATACTGGAGTGGCTTGCCAGTTCCTACTCCAGGCACCTACGGCATCTGCTATTCCCTGGTGGTCGCCCACCTCTCTATCTGACCCTAATTAAATCTAGCAAAGGCAGAAAGCAGCAAAATCAGAGCAGATATACAGGTATAAGGGAGGAAACGATGCTCCAGGACACTGCAGGACTGAAAGAAAATTATTTGAGTACACAGGTCAATTTAAACTATTCCAGTAAAGCTTACATTATTTAGAATGCATAGCATATATTAACAAGCTACTTCCTGGACTATCCAGCATAGGTCTGACTTAGCCGAGATCTCTGAAGGTCAGCTCTCTTTCTGGACACTGCCTCCTGTTTGAAGTCTGGGCTGGATTTAAAAAGCCATGGCTAGCCCTGTTCCTTTCAGGGCCTGATATACCAGCTACCTTCTCTCTTCTCTCCCTTGGTGGCCTTGCCAACTGGCTACAAGGCCTGTCCCAAATCAGCTTTTCCTATGACAGTAGACCACCCTGCCACGATGCTATTGGATGTATGGGGAAGGAGGCACACTCTCTAAATTTGGCATCATGGGGCAAAGCCCCCATTGCTTCCCCCTAGTTATGGGCCTGCTACTGACATAGGACTTGGCAGTAGTAATCAATCCATGTCAAGAAGAGGTGGGAGAAAGAACATCAGCAGACATACCTCTCACCCAAACAGCCAGTGCAGGTTTAAACTTGGGAATGAAAACTGAAATAGCAAGTAAGAAGTTCATACTCTCCATGGAACGTTTACAGCTTCGTGTGGAAATGCTGGAAGACAGAAGCCGACAGACGAACCTCCTCATAGTGGGACTAAGTGAGTATTGAGGATAGACTGATTTAATTAAATGTCTGTTAAACTGATGGAATACAGTTTTACCAGAGGGGAATTTTTGGCAGACATACAAGGGGGTCAAAGGGCACTAAAACCTAAACCACCACCAAAGGAAAAATGCTAGAGAATAGAGATTATAGGCTTTAGAAGCGAATCTGCTAAATGGCTTATTCTGAAGGCAGCCAGGCAACAAGGACCTGTACTATATGAGAATCGGCAGATATAGCTCTGCCAAGTTCTCTGCCCCAAGACTTTGCAAGGAAGGAAGTCTTTTCATCCCTACACAGACTGCCTTTCCGAAGCTGGAACAGAATGCTTCTGCGGTCATCCAGTTCAGAATCCAACCCAAAGGCAGAACAACAATGCTTCCAAATGTGACGCAAGCTCATTCGTTCTCACTAGATCTGAAGAACGCTACAGTCAGCACAGTTCTGCAGAACACACCAGAGGGGCAAGACCAGGATCTCAGTGGAAGTGAAGACAAAATGAGTGTAGCCAGCATTGAATGGTCTTCAAAAAGAAAGCAATCTGCCAGCAAGCAGTGAATTCGCTAGTTTGTCCATTTCATTCTTTGATTCTAGGTTCCATTCTACTAGTATGTGAAAGAAACAAGCAGGTAATAATAGCATGAGATGAATGCAACTGTGACCGGACAGGTATATGCAAGGCCTGTGCAGCAGGCAGTGATTTGTTTAAAAGTGTCTTCATTTAGTTGTTTAATCACTTTTTTAAAGACAGAAAAGAACCTTAAGGGAGAGCCCAGCTACACCATCAAATTTGTTGGGATTTGCTCCCCTTATGAAATAGGTGAATTAAAATTAATTTTTCCTGCTCACATGACAAAGGGCTTGGCCACACTGTCGGAGTAATCTGTGAGAATGATTATTTGATGATTATTTGTTTTGTTGTGTTGTGTTTCTGATTTGGGCTAAATTCACATGGACTATCCTCACCACCAGCTACCACCTCACACTCTCCTTCAACAAAGGCCTTACCACTG
This sequence comes from Phrynocephalus versicolor, assembly GCA_023846285.1. Taxonomy (NCBI): domain Eukaryota; kingdom Metazoa; phylum Chordata; class Lepidosauria; order Squamata; family Agamidae; genus Phrynocephalus; species Phrynocephalus versicolor. The sequence continues at coordinate 22,170,872 of JAHTLZ010003518.1, forward strand.
CTGCCACCTCAGCAGCCGCCTATATAAGGATGTGAGGTGGGGGGGGGGAATGCTATTTTGGCTGAGGCTAAAATGTGAGGTTTGACCTGAAGGATTTCTCATTCAACATTATTTATCTGGGTCCTGTAGTTAAAACAAATGGGGATTTGAAAACAGTGAGCCAAGAACGCCTTGATTGTATCTCTGTGAAAGAGATAACACCACAAAAGGCCACCACAGAATAACCAGAGGTCATCCACTTAAACTGAGGGTTGGGAGAGTGAAAACAGACAAAATAAAATATTCCTTTACCCAATGTGTCATTAGTCTATGGAACTCCTCGCCACAGGATTTGGTGATGTCATCTGGTATACCTAGAAATACAAAATACAAGCGGGAGACTGAGTCTCAAGATGTATGATAATAGAAAATAATCTTTATTCCCTGTTAAATCATTTTAAAAAGCTCTGGCTCAACATGTTTCAGTTGGGCCTTCTTCAGGAGCTGAGCAAAAAACAAAATTACATATTAGATATAGAGATGGGCACAAATTGAATTTTTAATTCATTTTGTTTTTTGTTATTCATTTTGTTAACTAACGAAATGAATAATGATCCAACCCATCAAAGGAAAATGAAATGAAACGAAATGGAAATTTCCATTTTGTTTCATTTTGTATTTCATCCCCCCCCACACACACACACACCTTGTAGCCATCTTCTCTTCTCCTCGCAAGGACCAGGACCAGGAAGAAGAACAAATAAAAGGGGCACAACAGCTAGCGCCTCTCAGCTGTAGGGGGGGAAAGCTCCTGGCATCAGGGACTTTAAAAAAAAATAAGCGCCGACCTGGCCTCTGGGGCTGCATGGCCGCAGCGGAAAAAAAAAGTGCCAACCTGGTCCCTGAGGCCCCGTGGACGGTGCGGGGGGGGGGGGAGCAGCAGCAAGACAGCCTACCACTGCCTCCGGAGCCCGAATTTTTGTAAAAAAATTGTACAAAACCAAAACTGAACCGAACTGAACTGAGGGTGGGCCGGAAACAGAACTAACCAAACCATCAGTTTTCTGTTTCATGGCCACCTCTAATTAGATATCTTTCTATGAAAGGACTACATGGCTAGATGGGTGTTCTGGGCTGTAGATAGACTTCCTGGGAATTGTGAGAAGAACTCCGTTGAGAAGAGAGATTGACTGGATCCTGACATTAAACACTAGACATGGGCACGACTCAACGAAATTTTTGTTTTCGTTTTCGTTTTTTCATTTCATTACGCAATGAAAATGAAAACGAAAATTTTCCAAAAAACAAAACGGAAACGGAAACAAAACAAAAAACTTTGCTGTGTTTTTCGTTTCCGTTGTGGCAAATACATTGAACTGAAAAGAATGCTAACGAAACAGAATTTTTTGTTTTCGTTTTCCTTTTTCGTTTCGTTACGCAATGAAAACGAAAATGAAAAATTTGCAAAAAAAACCCCAATGAAAACGAAAACGAACCGAAATGGACCCCTCAACGAAAAACGAAAAACCATTTTTTTTTTAGTCGTGCCCATCTTTATTAAACACCCTATTACCCCATGGGTTAAATGAAGAGATAGATTCCCCACCACCACCTTATTATATCAACCATACAGTTATCTCACTGCCCTTGACAGCTGTGTATGAATGCTCCCTTAATCAGTCTGGAGCTGCTACAGACCAAAGAAGAAAAGAAGCTTGTATGCATCTGACTTTATGTTATTTCATGAAATGTATTTTGGCATGTCTGTCGTGCTCAGTATATGTACTGCAGTAAGTTTACACATCCTAAGCCACATATCCCTTTATAGAAAGATATCTAGTATGTAATTTTGTTTTTTGCTCACCCCCTGAAGAAGGCCCTGCTAAAACGCGTCAAGCCAGAACTTTTTTAAATGATTTAAAAGGGAATAAAGATTTTCTATTTTTATACATCCTGAGACTCTATCTCCCGCTCATATTTTGACTTCAGTGGACGTACCAGTTGCTTTTGCTTTGCTTTATACCTAGAAATACACACACAACCCACTAGAATCTATATCAGTCTTGTTGCAATAACCAAGGAATGCGATTTGGTTGTGTTGGAAATACTAAGACACAAGAAGGACATTCATTTTTATCAATGGATACAGTATATTGAACTGCTGGATACACTGAACAAGCTCAATAGTTGAGGTATCTGCCTGCAGAAACAGAAATTGGGAGTTCGATTTAAATCATCTACAAGGAAAAGACAACTACCTAAGACACTGATCATTCAAGTCACTGAAAGATAAAAATGACTGCCTTCCAAAATTTACAAAAATTTAACATGTAATCACTTTGAAGATGTTAATTAACTACAGGACAGGACAGGACTCAGGAGGTTACTGAAGGACAGTGGAGGGCTAACGGATAATATCAAATGACATCAAACCTATAAACAGCAAAGTGCATTAAAAGTACATAAACTAATGCAAACCTTGTGGAAATAATATATGGAAAACATATATGAATTTCCATTAGTGACAGAAAAATGCTTCACTATCCAATAAAGGACAGAAAAGGTATGCATACAAGATTCAGAGAAATAATACCAATGAAGACTGAGAGCTTTTCACATTCCTTCCCTCTAGTTCTTTTAAGTCATATGACAAGTTTGGGGAAATGCATGTTTCTTATTATTACACTGCTGTTCCTCCAAGCATGCAAATGTTTCAAAGCAATGTTCCAAGGCATGAAGAAGCAGCCGTGTTTACGTCTCACTGACTTATTACAGTAGCAAAACCAATTTAATTTGAAAAATGAGGATAGAAACAAGCTCTTCTTAGAATAAACAGATTTCTTTGGACCCTTTAAAGGCATTTTTGAGTCTCGTGATGTGTTGACCGCACCATCTAATTCTTGCCTTTAGATGATCGTATCAGTTATGCCTTAGACAAAGCCATTATTGACTGCAGCTAAGGTTGCTACCTCTACCATATGGGCTTTGGGGCTCAGGCCTGAGCACAGTCCCTGAGTGTCTGACTTTGGAACGGAACTCTCAGGCAACAGAATGTTGCCAGCTTGGCAACCTGAGATGTTGGGTTCTGTTCTCATGCCTTCAAACGCATTTAAGTTTTAAAGCTGTTTCTGCTTCTACTGCTGTTGAAATACACCAATTAACATTCATTTGTTCTTTTGTTCATTCACTCAGTTAGTTAGTTATGATATTTTTATACCACCCCACTAAATGAAAATCCATTACTCTGGGTGTCGGAACAAACTGAAAATTTTCTCCTCACTATCCACCCTCACCGTCCAAAAACAAATAAAGGGTGGAAAAAAGAAACTGAACAGACAAGAAAAACTCACGGCTGTGGTCACATCTGGGTTTCGATCCTGATCTTCTGAAGGTCCGGCTTTTCCTCCTCTTCCCATCACGTGATTTAAATGTGGGAGAGGAGGTCTCACGTCAAAATCTGGTTTTTCAATTTTAAAGTGCAGTTCAGCCCCCTTGGCCAGCAGGTGGCGCTAGCACTTGAAAAAAAGGAAGACTTTTCTGGGGGAATTTAATTCTGTGTCGGACTTCCTGTTACTCCGATATGGAGTCAAATTAAAAAAACAGCACCGATCAGCCCCAGGAACAGCCGGTGGGTGCTATGCAAAAAATAAATAAAAAGAAACCCGGATCATCAGCACGGTCCCATGGCGTCTGCCTCCTTAAAAGCCGGATTTCAAAAGAGAGGCAAAAATTCCCAAGCCTAGAAGGTAGGTCACAGAAACCTCGCTTAAGGGAACTTTACCGGGTTTTCTTTTTCCTTTTTTTTTCAAAAAGCGGGGTGGCCATGAGGACGGTATTTTTGGGCACGATTTATTTAGTAATTTAAACTCTCTTTAAAGGGACATGTGACCGAGCCCACTAATGACTAAATGATGCTGACTACCGCCTAAGGTAAAGAACGAAGCAATGGTTGCAGTCAGTATCTCAGTAGAAAAATGTCCTTAAAGACTTCTTTAAATCGTTCAGTTTTGACTAGCTTCTTGAATGTCTGGAGGGAAGCAGTCTGCCAAGCTCTTAATAAGATACCATTCCAAAATGACGGAGACATCACTGAGAAGGCCCAGTTCCTAGCAAGTTCATCATAATTTTTACACTGCCTCCCCATACACAACACTACTACTCTTGCTGAAGGATCCATCCGATAGACATAGCAAGAGCCCACCTCCTGTTCTTTATTGTGTTTTGACCTCTATTCTTAGAGAAGAGAGTGCTGCTGAGCTGGTAACCCAAGATGAGGCTTCTCCCATCTGAAATCCAAAACATCTGGAGGACTAAAAATTCCATACCTCTAAATTAAAGTCCTCTCTTGTTTTAAAACACTTAAAGACTTGGTTACCTACAACAGAATCGAATCTGCCTCTTCTACCCATAATTTCCAACCATGTACAGATTCAGAATTTAAGCTGCCAAAGCATAGAGATATTTTCCCTCTATTTTTTGAAACAACATGTAAACACATTTGATTTGGAAGCAAGTCAAACATCATTCTACTATGATAAATTGCCAAGATTTTATTATTTGCCATTCAGCCGAAATATAAAATGAATAAGTGAATGCTTTAAAAATAGAGGAAGGCCAGCTGTAAAAACAGAACATCTCACATTTGTAAATAGGAGCATATGGCTCTTGCCCTAGTTGGCAAGGTTATTTAGGAATGATGAAAAATGCTACATCAAGAAAGCACAGTGAAATTATTAGCAATGTCCTAGATGAGGGCATCAAGAACTCTTTAAGAAAGGATAACATATTTTCAGTTCAAAGTCAAGGTAGTCATAGTATTATGCAGTGAAATAGAAAAGCAATTTATATTGGACACCAGTGCATGTTAATCAGATAATTATGGGGAAATCATCTCTATGTCTCTCCTGATGGGTGGGCTGGAGTCTCCGTGTACCAGAACTGGAATTAAGGTGTGTGTGTGTGTGTGTGTGTGTGTGTGTGTTCTGTGCCATCAAGGTGGTTACTTCACGTCCTTCTTTGTTCTGCGACTAGTTTTGTACCGTGACAGCGTTGGTCGTGATCATGTGGTTTTGTCCCTGTTTCAGTGTTCCCATGGTTGTGATAACTTGTTTTGTGGTAAGTGTTACCTCATGGTCTTGTACCGTGACAAACACTGAATTTGTCTAGCTTCCTTTTTCCTTTTGGGGGGGGGGGGTATAAAAATTTCTTTTTCGATATTTTGATTTATTGATATTCTGGTTTTCATATACGAATGCGGCAGCACTGATAATTTTTTTTTGTCAGACATTTGAGTTGCATGGTTTTTCCCATAGGGAAATTAATGACATATCTCTTAACCCACTAACCACTAGGTGGACACAAAAGCTGTGCTAACAATGCCCACCAGGTTACCAGTACAGTTGTTACTTCAAGTCCTCTTAACCGGGACAAGAAGCGGAACAGAAGAGGGACAAGAGAAAACCCAACCCCAGCACTAGGTACAGATTTGTCTCGCTTAGCACCCATTCTGGGGGCATGGTCGAGACAAATTTCAGTTGTTGTGAGATGGACGTGAAGTAGCCTGTTCTCCAAAGTCCTAAGCCATCACTCTGTCCACTACTCCACGCTGGGAATTAAGTGTGGGTGGGGATCACTAGACACAGCAAAAGTGATTTTTGATGTCATAAACCAGAGGACATTAGTAGATTTATACTGTACTGCTTATATGATGTGCCTCTCAGTCGATGCCTTTTAGAAAAACTTACATTACAAAAGAATCACAATACACTTTGTTTGCATGGAGATAATAAACTCTGTAAGAAAAACTCACCACAAATTCTGCAGTGCAGAATACTCTTTTTCAGTCTGATCCCTTTCCATTTCTTGCTACTATCCAGAGCTCTGAAGCAACAGGCTGCAAATAACTACTTGTACTCTATGAGGAAGAACATATCTTCTTTTGTATGGCAAGCAACTGCAACATTCAGTGCATCAAAACAATGGAGGATGAATACCACAGGAGTCAAGCAGTGGTCTATGTTGGCCTTTGTTCCATTTCCTCATGATTGGTTGTGACTGCTGAACCAATAATGAGGTGCCTCAAAGGAAAGTGTGCTTTCTATCACAGGCCAGAAACCTGTGGCATTTGGATGTTTTCAATTTTTTTAAAAAATGCACATTTTTTTTACTTATCTTCCTGTTGTTAAACAGAGGGGGAAAGAGGGCCTGGGCAACTTCCAACCAGTGAATTTGATGTTAACAACAGGAAGGGTTGTAAACAGATCACTCAAGAGTTGGTCTGCGAGGTCACAAGTCGTGATTCTGTTGTTCTGTTTGGTTTGCTATTTTTATAGCTATTTTAGTTGAATACAGGAAGACAAATTGTATCATGATCAACTGCTTGAGTCTTGGTAATATGACAATAACTGATTTTAAAAATAACTTTTCAACCTCGCTGATTCAAACATCTGGCCTATTCAGACATATAGCTCTTCTTAAACCGTTAATGTTACTGTATTTACACGACAGTCCTAAGAAATCAACCAGAAAATACTTGAATGTAAATATATTTTTCAGAATTTGCTGCTGGCTATCAAAAACAAAGTGGAAGCTTGGATTCACAGATTTCCATGCAGATGCTATAGGTTTCCTTTGAAGTATTTCCTCTCTAGAAATATTCTATGCAGGGAAACTCATTTTAAATCATGACACACTGCAATACCCATTACCTCCTCATTCCAATTCCAGGGCTGTCTTGAAGAGTGTTTCTCTGGACCCATCCTAACAAGACTGTCCAAGTCGAGGGACAACTTCATTTAGCTTGACAATTACACTGACAGTCCCTTATGTACAAGTGACTTACTGCTAGTGTTCCAGACAACAATAGTTCCTTGGCATTTCTTTCCCTCGAGAAGAAAACAAACTTGAACTAGCCTTTAAAACATTAGTAAGAGATGCTACGTTCTCCCTCCCTCCCTCCCTCCCTCTCTTAACCACTGACTGCAGTGTTTGAGTTCATTACTCACAGCTTTGAGAATCTTAGTTCAGATCGTTATATGGCTATTCCACTCTATTCTAAGACTATGAAGATAGCTGGCATACTTGCTTTAGAAACAATTCATCTCATTATATGGCACACACTTGCATATTTATATCAATAATCTGTTCTGCTACCCATACTCCTCTGCTTTGCAATCCTATACTCATTTAGCTGGGTGTAAGTCCCCTGTGACCTCAATGGGGCCTCCTTGTGAAAAGACATGTATGTGTGTAAGTTAGGCTTTCAACAGTCAGGATAGAAGGGGTTATATGCTTTCTTTCTAAGAATGTACAACATTCATGAAAGTGCCAAAATAATCACAAGAGACATGCTGAAAAATGATAGGGATATGCTGCCCATTTCTGCAAAACTGTTGCCTTTAAAGGTGTCAGCACATGATAAGGATGCTTAACTTCCCCAGGAGTCCTACAGAGTCCTTCCAGGCAAAGAAAAGATTCTATGATTTATCATGGCTTGATATCCCAGCAACAGGTTAATCCCATAATGAAACCAGACAATCAGTGACAAGTTTTTCCAAGCCGATCTAGTTACCTCATCATAAGACTTTCTTTTGTTGCAATAATTCAAGGCAACTTTAAACCTTTTAATTCTGTAGACATCTACTTATTTAGAGTATATCATTTCTAGGTTCCATACTTTAAAAAAGTAAATCCAAAAACTCTAAAGACAGTCTTATAGTGGTGAAGAAAAAATGTAGACCCAAAAGCTTAAATCCAGAAAACATAAAATTATGCAGAATAAAAAGTATTCTTAAATGTTTACATGTCCATAAAATCTGAACTTTTGGGGCAATTACCTAAGTTAGAAAATACCCTCAATTGCAAGCTTATAGCTATTCAAGTCTAGATAAGAACTTTAGTCATATTTGAATCAAAAATACAAAAGTATTAAAATGCATCATCATCTCATATCCTACAAAGGCAGAGAATACATCTCTATAATATTTCATTTAAAAGTAAAAAGCAGTATATCAAAAGCTTTAAAAGCTTTCTTAAAATTACATCAAAGAACACTAGAATTTCTATGACAGAAACATACAAAATCAAAAGCATTACAGAGCCGCTAAGCATATCCAGACACACAGAGAGAGAAAATTCTCTAAAAAGAGAAAATCTCACCCTGTCATGTAAAATTCATGGCTGGCCATCAGTGCTACACTGTTATCTTTCTGCTGCCCTAAAGCTGTTCATCTGTGCTTCATGCCCCCTTTGGATAAGAAGTTTCTCCATTCATAACAGTGTGTGCATGTTCCCTATTTATAGTCTAGTTCTGCATTGGTAGTCAAAACAAATTTTGGCCATGGTCTAACTTTTGCTAACCTTGGCGATCACAACTCTTAGTCTACTCAACTGCTGCCCTTCTCAGTTCTTGGAGAGTCCAGTGCCTGCCCATCCCAAGGTCAGAACAAAATTCCACCTTCCTACTAGCTAGACTGCAAGAGGCATGGTGACTCAGCAGTCTAGAGTGCTGAAACAGTCAGCAGCTCGGCGGTTCAAATCCCAGGTGCCACACAGTGGAGTGAGCTCCCGCTGTTAACCCCAGCTCCTGCCAACCTAGGAGTCCGAAACCATGTAAATGCAAGTAGATAAATAGGTACCACTGTAAAAAGCGGAAAGGTAAACCGTGTTCTGTGCAGCCATGCCAGCCACATGGCCATGGACTTGCACAACACTGGTTATTTGGCTTGAAAATGAAGATGGGCACGGACCCTAGAGTTGGACGTGACTAGCACACATGAGCTGGGGGGGGAGGCTTTACCTTTACCTTACCAGCTAGACTAGCTTAACTTGCTCACAGTAAAACACAATTGGGAGGGGCAGTACAATATATATGTATATTGCATCCATATATACTACAAAATAATGTATGTTTTCATACTCCTTTTTAATAAATAATAATATTTGTCATGAGGTTAAAGTCCTATAAAACAAATGGCACCTTTCTTTCCCTTCTTTACTTGCTTATTATTAAACAAACAACCTAGTATATAATATTCATCCTTTTTTCTTTTTATAATATTCTGTAAAACTTCCACTGTACAATATATTGTTTTTCTCGTTTGTTCAATGCAGGTCTCTGCATCTATTTTGTGATATATCTTTTTAAATTCACATTATAAGTAAAACACAGCACAAGCGGCATATTAAGACACACTCCATTTTCTCTTCTTTGTTCTGTTCCATATTACATATGCATTTTGTTTACTTTTTCATGTCAAAACTGGCATCAACTGAAGGAGCTGCTTCTGCCTCGTTATCTTATTAGTTCTGTGTTCCAAAACAAGTGAGATGTTTTGGTTTTGTAATAAAAACTATCCCCGGCTGTTGTTTTTCAATAATGTTTTCATTTTTAAAACACTGTTTTCATTTTTAGAGGAACACCTCTGTACCACATACACTCAGTTTTTTTTTATTATTATTAATAAGAAGAAGAACAAACAGCACATTTTAAGACACATCACAAAGGCAAACAGAACAGTATGATTGCTGTACAATGAGCTACACAATAGTTAATGAATGACATGGAGGTGGCCCCAGATTATCTGGTTTAGTCTTCTGCTGTTATCATCTTGTCAGAAAGTAAAAAAGCAGGATTCTGTGGTGGCTGAGAGTTTGTTGTCCGAAACTGAAATACATGCAATTACATTGCTTTCCTCTTTTCAAAGTGCTGCAAAGGAGATGAGCATGTCCACAATAGATTGAAGACAAACAGTCCCCGAAGCCATGTTTATAAATATTTATAATCAAATGTCTCCTTTATTTCTGTTTCAAAATGTCTGCTTGACGCTGAGATCTGTTCTTCATGCATATGTCCCATGGACATATCTCTGCCTGACAGGTATATGCTAAATCCTGTTAAATCCAATGTCAGTATGTTGGAATGAAAATGTATACATGCCTCTCATAAAGGAACGTGTTAAATCTTGCCAGGAAGGATGAAAAAGAATGTTGTTGGTTTTTCATTTCCCAACAAAAGTCTTGCATATGCAAAGACTCGTGCTGGGACACAGCATATCATTGTTTCAAATTCCACACTTTTTAAAAGTTTGAGATATGTTTCAGCTAGGGATAGGCATTTCATTTCGGAACCAGTAGGTTACGAAACAAACCACGTGCGCCCACGTGGTCCTTGGAACCAGCTGATACACACAGATCCAATTGCTTTACCTTTCTCTGTCTCGCGCAGGGTTAAAATCCAACAAGGAAACATGCTGTGATGTCATCTTTCCTGCTTCGTGCTGCTGGCCAATCAGAGAGGGAGGTGGGATGATGCCTGTCCCTACACAGCTCCTGAATGGCCAACTGTGAGAAGGAGTCTCCTGGTGGGTCGTCCGACACCAAAGAAGAGATGGGGGACCAGGAGAGAATGATGGACCAAAGGGAGATTGAAGGAGAGCGTGCGGAGAAAGAGTTACCGGGGGTTGGCAAAGGCGTTGTACGAAAGAGCAACAAGGATGAAGGGGCATTGAGAACTGAGAGTCTATGGGTGAATGTGGAGGAGGAAGAGTTAATTGTTATCCAGGATTGGTTGAAGGAAGAGCCAATAAGGAGCCGGGAAATTGGAACTCAAACTGAGGGAATGACAGTTGGGACGGTTGGTCCAGTAGGGAGCTGGGAGTGGACTGTGACAGTCACACCATCATGGAGTGGAAGTATTCCCAAGCCGATGAGGGAGAATATGCCTCACCTGGGGCTGAGGGATCCGCCCCGTTGGGCACAACATCCCTGTTGCGGCAGTCTCTGCTATGGGACTGGGAAGCCGCTGGAGCCCGCCTTCCATTTGCCTCGGGGTGGGAAACCCCATTTCTAGATACTGTTAATCTTAATGTTACCACAGGGTCAAAAACCAAACCTGTTATGCTTGAAATTCGTCAAGTTGAAGTTGGAACAGAAAAGAAGTTGAGTCCGTTTGAGAGTGTTATTCCAAATAAACCTTTATTACAAAATCAGTCTCCATCACCTGGTCAGTTTGTCAACGATGTGCCGATTTGCGAGGATGAAAATAGTGAACCCACTCACAACAACAGGACAGATCTAGCAAAGATGACATCGCAGCATGCTTCCTCTTTGGATTTTAACCCTGCGCAAGACAGAGAAAGGTAAAGGAATTGGATCTGTGTGTATCAGCTGGTTCCGAGGACCACCTGAGCTTGTGTGGTTTGTTTTATAACCTACTGGTTCTGAAATGAAATGCCCATCCCTAGTTTCAACAAAATAAATGTTAACATAACCATTCTTGTATTTGAAAATAACACATTACAATTTTATACCAACTCAACCTGAAATTTCATTTTCTGGATATTTGTTCCCTGTAACCATTACATAAAGCTATCCCGAATTGGCCTCTAGTAACTTTTTGTTTAAGATGTAATGGAAGCAGTGCCTAGTAACTGTCTAGATTCTACTAGTAAAGAAGCTGCTAAGTTTCCCCAGTGATGAAAACAGTTGAAAGTTCACAGCTGGGTTTAGCATATTCATAAATTGAGAATTAAACATTTCTGCCTTTGTTGGTCCTGGTGGAGGTGACTGGGAGCAATTCCACTTATACAGAAAAAGATACAGGTCTTTAAATGTAGATGGTAAGAAGGGAAGATCTAGTTTGCTTGACTTCCATCCTATTTTATATAGGTATTCAAGTGTGTGTATATTTGGCTGGCTATGGCTAACACATCTTGCATCTGATGGAGTTTTTTAGTCCTTTGACATTTATATTACAATTAATCCCTTGGTCTTCAGCATACCCCATAACTTGCATGCAGCAGAAGATTAATACAGCTGTCCCATTTCTGGAAAGAAATAGAGCAATCTCTCAGCTTTTATTCATTCATTCATTCATTCATTCATTCATTGCTTTTTCACCAATCCCCTCTACATTTTCCCATCATTATTTCATATCAAATTGGAAGACTTTGCTTTTCAATTTTGCACTGAAAATTATATACATTTTTTCCTAATTATACAACTTCTACAGTAGAAAAAGGGAGGAGGGAGAATTTGCAGTTCTTTTTGCATACCACAAAAATAACCATATCTATCCCATTGATTACAATGCATGGGAAATCTAGCACGTTGGAATAAACAAAAATTAAAAGTATTTTAAAGTTGGTGGTCTCTTACCCAATATTTGTATGCCATTTTGATCTTGTAGACCTAGTTATAAAACTTTCTCATTGACATGATTTTTGAAGTTGTTATTAATAAATGCACAGGAGATGGTGCTGTCTCTCTACATCAGTTGTCATTATGAATGGGGCTTGGCAGCAGCAAGAAATATTTAAATCCCTGATGTGTTTTTCTTGGTTCTTCTGGAGGGAACATCTCTTCTAGCCATTAAAAAAAAACATTCCCAAAGACAGAGCCGAGGGATAAAAATCTAACTCATCATATTGTTCAAACTATGCGATTCAGACAGTTTCATGCCAGTGTATTATCAGATCTTAGAACTCTATTTGCATCATTAAACATCGCTCCACTTCTTATTATATGTCTGTCATTCCTTTCTCTGAAAGAGGCTAATTCTGTCTTTGCACACATTATTTGTCTCCTGGCAACATGTAAAGTTAACTGGTCTCAGAGAGTTATATTATATTTATTTCTTGAGCTTAAAATGGTAAATCCATGGTTAAATCGGGTTGGAATGAAGATGTACTGAAACAATACACAGAAAAATAGTGTGCACAAAAGTGTGTGTTTGTGCACACAATTCCCTACCATCCCCTTTCCTGTTTCATCTTTTCCCATATTCATATTTTATGATACATTTGTTATTTATTTTCTATATTAAATTACATAAAACAAATATATCACTTGTCTCCTGTCGTGTTACCAATTCAATCACAGTTTTCCCCCAACATTTGAGCCCAGTATAATTCATATTTCCTTTCTCAGCTTGAATAAGCATACTTTCATACTTAGTTTCATTACTATCTCATCCATATTCTATCTTTCTTTACTTACATCTGTTTTTAATACAAAGAATACAGCCTGCCTAGTGCCTAATCTCAACAAGAGCTGCCTAGATGCCCTAAGCACATCCGATCTCGCCTGATTTCGGAAGCTAAGCAGGGTCGGTCCTGGTTAGTACTTGGATGGGAGACCACCAGGGAATACCAGGTGCTGTAGGCGCCTGGAGTAGGAACTGGCAAACCACTCCAGTATTCCTGCCAAGAAAACTCCATGAGGTCACGAAGAGTCGGTCACAACTGTCATGACACAACACACACAATCTCAACAATCTATTCAATCTCACTGTTTAGCCCTTGAATACTAAGCAATTTAGGATATATTTGACTAATTATATATCTTCTATATATCATCCACAGTACAATTACCTATTTTTTTAATGAGTGCCTAATTTCAGCAGTTATCTCTAGTCATCTCTAATTCAAGTTAATACTTTATGGGCTGTTATAAAAGAGCTACCTCCTGGTCTATATGTTTCACTTTATGCATAGAAGTTCTTGTCTATGCCTAACTGCCACTATTACCGAGACGTGGGTGGGGGTGGGGGGGCTTCGCTCACCCAGCTGTGCCCACCCGGGTTTCAGGTTCAGGGCGTGGGCAGGTCAGAGGGTCAGAAAGGGGGGTCACTGCCGTTTATAGGGAATCCATTTTTGTCAGCAGGGCCTCAACATTGGTTAGCCCAGGGTTAGAATGCCTTCACCTGTTAGTGGGACAGTGGGACACATTTGGCATAGTGTTGGGTTACCGTGCTCCCCACAACCCGGCACAATCCCTACCAGAGCTCACAGAGTTCATCACCGCGGCACTGTTGAAGTCCCCCCGCCTTCTGGTAGTTGGGGATTTCAATGTGCATGTCGGCGGTGGACTTTCCGGTGCGGCCCTGGAATTCATGGAGTCCATGGCCTCCATGGGTCTGACCCAGCATGTTTTATGCCCCACCCACAAATCAGGGCATACCCTAGACTTGGTATTTTCCTCCATGTCGGGGGATTTCAATCTGGAGGTAATGGACATTGTTTCCCTGCCAGTGTCATGGTCAGATCACCACCTGCTATCTTTTTCCCTATTGGTTGTGCCCTTCCCCGCGGGGACCCTCAGCCACTTGTTTGGGCCCGCCCCCGGAGGCTTCTGGATTCTAACCGGTTCTGGGAAGCCTTCGGGGAGCTTCCTGTCAGCTTGGCTGATGATCCGGCTGAGGCAGCGGTTGACCAATGGTTTGAATCAGCTTCCCACGCCATCAACCGGATCGCCCCTAGGCACCTCCTCCGTTGCAGAGCTCAACCTTCGTTGTGGTTTACGGCAGAGTTGAGAGCGATGAAGCAGGAGAGGAGGAGGCTGGAGAGCAGCTGGAGGAGGGACTGGCCGGCATTTAATAAGGCTGCAGTTGTTATCCAGACTAGGCACTATGCTCGCACGATCAGGGAGGCTAAAACAACATACTACTCCCTGAGAATTGGTGAGGCCTCGAACCGACAGTCAGAACTTTTCCGGGTGGTTCAGGACCTCACCAATCCCAATCTGGTGAGGCCTTCTCCTACTGAGTTCAGTGGTGAGACATTTGCAGCCTTTTTTAGATCAAAAATTGAGGCCATCCGGGCCGGTCTCGACTCCTGTTGCACTAGTCCATCCTCGGCATACCCTGACGCTGCACCCCCTCAGTCTCCTTGTTTGGTTGAGTTTGGGCCTGTTTCCTCTTTGGAGGCCTCCAGGGCTATTGCCCACTGCCAGCCCGCATCCACCCCCTTCAATCCTTTCCCTGCCTGACTCATAAAAGCTGCCAGAGGGAATGGGCTTCTGCCATCACCACTGCCTCCTTCGGGGAGGGGGTTTTTCCCTTGCACCTGAAGGAGACTGTGGTAAAGCCCATTCTCAAGAAATCTGGCATGGCATCGGATGAATTGGCCAATTATTGTCCGATTGCCAATGTTCCCTTTATGGGCAAAGTCATCAAGAGGGTGGCCGCGATCCGGATGCAGTCGTTTTTGGAGGAAAAACAGCGCCTTGACCCATGCCAGTCCGGGGACTGAGACAGCTTTGGTCGCACTGCAAGATGACCTGATCCGGGGGGGCGGATACTTCCCAGATACTGGCCTCTAGGCGCTGGCGAAGGGCATTTACGAGGGGGAGGACGTGGCCCAGGCTGGCATTGTAGCTGCTGAGGACGTGGGTGGTCTCCTCAAAAGGCTGCAGGATACCCACCATCTGGGAGAGGGCGAGCCCCTCGGTAGCACCAATGTCCAACACCATTCCCCCAGGCAGGACGGGAGTGTGGGACATGACGTATTCCACCACTTGCCTCTGCTCCACCAGGCGCTTGACCATTTCGTAGGTGGAGTTCCACCGGGTGGTCACATCCTGGATCAAAACGTGCTCTGGTCGGCCCATCTCCGCCTGCCTCTCACGCATCATCCTGGATGCCTTGACGCTGCATGAGAAGTGCCCGACTATTTTCCTGCACTTGTCCAGCAAGGCCCTGGTCTCCAGGGTCCCCTCATCCCAGGAGTCCTTTGGTGCTCCCAGCCCAATGGCATCGCCCAACACTAGGTGCAGTTTGTGTGCTGCGCACAAGATGCCATGGAGCCCTGCTGTATCAACCCCGTTGATCATGTTACGGCCTGCGTCAGTAACCATGAATCCGCGATTGACCTGCCCCTCGGGTGCCCACTCTCGCAGTGCCGTCTTGAGGACCTCAGCAATGTGGATGCCTTTGGCACTGTCCTCCATGCTTTGTGCCTGGAGAAGCACCACCCTGTACCCTCTTGGGGTGCTCCCTTATGGCTCCCCCTGCAGCTGTTCTTGGGATGCTCTGGTGTCAAGGACCTCCTTGGGTTGCCACCAATGAGCCGTCTGAGAGAGGTATCCGTGGTGCCCACCGGTCCAGAGGTCAGAAGTGAAGTGGATCTTCCTTCCTATGGCTGCCTGCAGCAGGGCCCGGACCATGTCCCTGATGGACTCAAAAAGGGAGGGAATCACCCGCCTGCTGAAGGTACGACGGTATGGAGGCTCATACCATGGAGCCACATGCTTCATCAGGTGCCTGAAGCCTGATGACTCCACAAAGAATAAACTGCTATATCCCTTCAGCAGACAAAGCTGCAGGGAATCAAAGAAATTATTTTCTAATAAAATCAATTCCCTCCCTGCCTGCCTAACTTAAAAGCCTAAAGCCTCCCTCCACCCAGGCCTCGATCGGATAGCCAGCAGCAGCCACAGTCCTCCCTCAAACACATCCAAGACCCAACTGCAATTTCTGGAAGGTGCCTCGGCTTTTTATGCCCTCCGAGACATCCAGAAGTATCAGTGAAAACCTGGCCATGCCATTGGTGGAATTGTTCAAAAAAATTGCATGGTCCCATCTGATGCCCAGCCCAAATGGGCAGGTCTAAAAAAATAAAAACTAAAATAAAATAAAATAAAATCAATGTGACGTTTTATTGCTATAAAAAACCCAAATAAATAAATGTCACATGTTTCTGTGGTGATTTGGTGTGTTTTTTTACCACGATTTCAAAAGAAAAATTGTGGTCGCCATTTCGGATTCCCCCCCCCACCGCATGGCATGGTGAGACGACGAGGATGAACCCCCACACACACCGCAGCCTGGTGCAAGCAGCCCAGGACAGGAGAGGGGGGAAAGGCCGGGGACCGCCCCCCAGAAACCACCCCTCTGGTAAGTGGCAAAGCCTCAGGCAGGCATATTTTCGCCTGCTTTTTTTGGCCGGGAGTCGGGGTTTTTTTTTTTAACTTTTAAAAACTTTTTCTGTGCTTCGCATTGCGCGATCGCCGCGGTGCCACAAACGGAAATGAAAAACCCAACCAAATTTTCCTTTTTTCGGTTTGAGTTCGACTTGTAATGGCTTAATTACCATTACCGTTTCCGTTACTTCCGGAAATGAAAAAACGGAAACGGAACCAAAGATTTCGCCGCTCCGTGCCCATGTCTATTCTGGAGGTGTGTGCCGAGGAACTGAAGATTTTGCCCAACAAGCCTAATCCCTCCCAAATGGCCAATCCATATATAAAATTTACACCACATACCCCTGGTGGCTAAGCTGTGGATTGCATCTGCTCTGGTACAGAATTACGTAACTCCAGTGGTACCTTGTATAAAGGAATTAACTCGTTCCAAAAGAAATTATGTTAAGCAAATTTTCCTTTATACAAATTCCCATAGGAATGCATTGAAAGCGGAGTAATCCCATTTTTATGTTGTATGGATTCTCCCCATAGGTGATTATGTTAAGCCAATTTGTTATGTTATACAAACTGTATGTCTTTTTATACATGGCATAGAAAATGCAAAAGAGAGATCTAACACTCAAGTACAGAATATCTTTCCTTCCAAGCAAAGCTATGAACTTTTAATGATACCTTGATTAATCTTAGTCAGGGTCAGCAGGGACAAGGCAGCCTTCCCCTACGGGGCAGATACAACCAGTTGGCTATGCTTTTTCTAACCAATAGCCATGAAGCATAGACTTGTGCCATCTATTAGAAGCGGCTTCTTCTGTTACTGAAGAGAACATGGTGTGAAGCTTTACACAGAAAGAAGACATTCCATCTAATCAAGTCTATTAATTTTGTTCCAATCCATGCAAATTGTTTTTGACATATACATGAGGTGCTCCGGGGAGTGCACCAAAATCGCCCCCATTAACTGGGTGAAATGACAAGAACAAAACGACACTGCTTGCAACAACATCTGCCAGCTTGCTCCTATTTGAGGCAAGCGTTTCCCCGAGGCCCCAAATCCCAAAAAGGCAGAGACTATTTATCATTTTCCTTTGAATATTGGAACAACAAAGCATCAATTTGTCAATGCAATATGTGGGCATGTCATTTAAAGAGGAGGCTCTTCACAACAACTTATATTTGTCCTGATACTTCTGAAATGTTTCGGAACAGGGCTGTCCAACTTTGCCCTCTGTCCTTCTTTCCCCCATTTCTCAATGGAGCATGCTTGTCACAACAAATCAGAGATGTGTCATCTCCCCACATCTTGATTCCCTTAACTTAAACTTGGTCCCAACTAAATCCACGTCCTTCCTATTTATACCAATGAAAAAAAGCAAAAGGGAAACAAGAGTTGCTCGCTGAATTGATCATTTATTATTTAATTTATTTTAATTTATTTTTGTTGCTTACAGTATATGTTACTTTTCTCTCCACTGGCATTTAGCAACCCTCCTCCCAGCTTGGATAGTACTACCCTCCAGCTGGTTGAAAGAGTGAGGAGTCTGGGCGTAGTCTTGGACCCGGCACTGTCCCTGAAGTCCCAGGTGGCCACCATGTCCAAGTCAGCATTTTATCAACTTAGGTTCATCGCCCAGATCAGCCCTTACCTTGATGCCCCTCCCCCAGAACTACTGTGCAGGCGCTGGTTATCTTGAGGATACATTACTGCAACGATCTCTACATGGGGCTTCCCTTGACCCTGTTCAGGTATTGCAGATGGAACAGAATGTGATGGCCAGATTGGTGGTTGGTGTGTGTAAATTTGACAACATCATTCCAATACTGGCCCGTTTGCACTGGTTCCTGTTGCCTCCCAAATAAGGTTCAAAGTATTGACTTTGGTTTACAAAACCCTCCATGGCTTGGGGCCTCAGTATCTGGAAGAGCACATATCTTAAAGGTACAGCTGGCCCGGCCCACCAGAGCATCGCTGGCTCTCTCGTTACGGGTGGCCACCCCACAGGAATCTTGTAGGGCTTCCACCTGTAATCAGGCTTTTGTGGTGGTCAGCCTGGCTTTATGGAATAAACTGCCAGCAGAGATTTGCCAAGTGGAGTCCCTATAATCTGTCAAAAAACCCTTGAAGATCTGGCTATTTAAAGATGCATTCGGCAATCAGTAGTTGCTCATTGTTGTTGCTTCCCTGACTCTTGGTTATCTTTGTTTAGTTTTTCTGCCTTTGTGCCTCTTGATGGAATCTTTTATTATTTTTACTGTTAATCGTTTATTGTTTTGATTTGATTTTTGGGGAGGTTGGCTTTTAACTTTTCTATTTATTTTTGCACTTCTTAAGCACCCAAAGTTCCTGTTGGAAAGTCGGTGCGGTCTAAAAATGCAATAAATAAGTAAATAAATAAATAAATAAATAAATTTCACCATGACAAAAACTGTAAAATAATTCCAGTTTTTAAAAATACTATTAAAAGCCTGCAATAAAAACAATTTGACATTTATCGATACGAAAACCCAAATTAAAAATATTTTGAAATATTTTAAAAACATTTTACAAGCTCTAAATTCAACAAATATTACATTCCTGATATATAGTCACCCCCCGCCATTTTGCGGTTCAGGTACTGTGGCCCCACTACATCTTGGGATCATAGTACCTGCACCTCGGAGCCACGCGGGGGGCGGCGGGGGGGCGATCGGGTTGCTCCGTGCCGCCCCCTTGCACTCTGAGAAGCCTCGGAGCCGCATGGGGGGTTGCGGGGGCGATCGGGT
>JAHTLZ010003518.1:22190321-22210081 GCA_023846285.1 Phrynocephalus versicolor
TCTGAGAAGCCTCGGAGCCGCATGGGGGGTTGCGGGGGCGATCGGGTCGCTCCGGGCCGCCCCCGCGCTCCCTCCAAGAAGCCTCGGAGCCGCATGGGGGAGCAGAGGGGGGCAATCGGGTCGCTCTGCGCCGCTCCCCGCACTCCTCCGAGAAACCTTGGACAGGCGCGCGATCGCCTCCCCCTGCCCCCAGGCCCCACCCCACCCGTTTCCGCATATCGCGGATTTTCATGCATCATGGGTGGGGTGGGTCCCTAACCCCCGCGATCGACGGGGGGTGACTGTAGACCAAATAGAAAAGCCCAGAAAGTCAGACCTGATGTGATCATTTAGCAAGTACTGTGCCACTGAAGTTGGCCTTTAACCACTGAGTTTGGAAGCCAATGTTACTGTCGCTTATTGCTACCTCTTTTCATTCTTTTTCTCTCCTTTAGTCATCTTGCTGGTTTGTCTGCTGCCGCTTTTTGCTTTATGATAAGACTGGACTCTTTTTTTCTCATTTCCATGCTTTGCTCTTTTCAAGTCTTTATTTTTCCCTTCCGTACTGCAAATTATTACAGTCTGAACCTCAAGTGCATGAACATGGGGTGGGGGAAGGGGAGTCTGGGAGCAGCTCCAAAAAGTTATTCCTCCAAAAAATAGTAATTCTTTCCAGGGTTTTTAAGGTACAGAGTACTCAGAAGTGGCTTACCATCCCCCTTTTCTGTTGGAATTGCTGCAACCTTTGTATGATGCCTTTAAGAGGTTTGTCTGGGAAGGACCTTTTCTGAACTAGGGTGGATGTCAATGAAGCACTTCACATTTTATCCCAGTTCAGTCTCCCCCCACCCCCGTTTCTGAATAGAAGCAAAGAAACCATATGCCTCATCTTTCTCAGCACTTCCCTTTTTAATTTTTAATTTTTTTTTCAAGAAGTGGTGCAATGCTTACCTTATACAGTGCTAAACTTAACAAGCAAGCAAAAAAAAAACCCAGGAAAAATGGAGAAGGGGAGACAACAAGCAACCAATGGGGGGGGATTATCCTGCTATAATTATCCCCACAGCCTACATCCCTCTAAATTCCACACAGAAAAAGACTGGGCTTTCCTGGGCTTAACCTAACATCATGTGACCAGCAAACAATTACATTTTCACCATGACAGTTCAATTGCCTATGTAGACACACTCAGACTTCAGCTGAATTTAGCACAGAAACCTGCACCCAGACTCTGAAACTCCCTCCCACTAGAGGCCAGGACTGCCTCATCTTTGTTGTACTTCCGGAAACAGGCAAAGACCTTTCTCTTCAGGCAAGCTTTCCCTGAACTACCTATTATGTGTCTTTTATATGAATCTATATAATCAAATAGACGTTGTGTTTATAACTGCTTATAACCTTTTAGCTTTAATGTAATGTTGTCTATTAATGCTGTCAGATGTCTATCAATTCCTTGTTCTCAATACTTGAACATGTCTTAATTTTACTGGACTGTATATTATCCCTCATTACTGTAAGCCGCCTTGGGTACTTTTCCAAGGAGAAAGGCGGGACTCTAAAAATGAATAAAAATGGACTTTCAGTAGAACATTTAGCTCACATGAACTAATGGTCTGCTACCTGTGGCACTGCCAGGTAATTTCAGACTTTGGTGTAATGTTTTTACCAGAGTGGGTATAGTATGCACAGTACTATAGGTTTCTTGTGAAACATGCAATTAAAATTTCCATTTTCCCCTGCCCCTATCTCTAGTCCATAACTTACAGTGGTTTCTACATCCCTGTTATATGGGAGTAAAATAAGCAAACAAGCCTACTTGCCAACCTCGATTGGTTTTTTTATAATATTGTCAAGGCTATAGGAAGAAAATGCAATTTGCTTCTTCTCCCCTGATGGCTGAACCAATTTCCATTGGAATAAGCATCATTTGGCAGTAGAATAAAGATGAGATATTTTAAAAGTAAAAACAGTTAAAATAATAAAATGAGTGCCAATAGTAATACAGTGGAACCTTGACTTACATACTGCTTGACTTGCATCGTATTTGACTTGCAGCAAGAAGGGGCCTGTTTGACTTGAGTCACAGGCTTTGACTTACATCTCGGAGCCCCGGCGCAAGGCACCGGAATTGGGCGGCAGCCACAACCCAGCATCGCGGCTGCCGCCTCCAAACTGCTTCTGCCTTCTTCCCGTCCTCTGGCAGCGGCGGCTTCGGCGAGGCCAGCTCAGAGCACCTGGAGCTGGTCCTCGGCCTCACCGAAGCCGCCGCTGCTGCCGGAGGAGAAGAAGGGCCGGGAGCTCGGGGCTGGCCTTGCTGGTTAGACAGTCGGCTCAGTCTTGTAAAAAATCTGGCTGCAGAAGTCTGGTCCAGAATGGAAGCATTTTAGTTGGGGAGCTGTAAAGTTGTGGGACTCTAATGGTAAGCATAGAGTTGTTCAGAATTTGGAACGTCAGGTTAAAAATCAGTAAAACTTAAATGTTAGATATAGTTGCTATGAACATTAAAAAGTGGAGGCATATAACTTGTTGACTATAATTCCACTGCCTCCTCCTCTCTTTGAAGAGACATTTCATTTACATCCCCAGAAGGAATCTCCTATCCCAGTCAAATTTGTGTTAAATTGCTGTTTTCGGGGGTCTTTTTCATCATCTGGAACGGATTAATCTGCTTTCCCATTACTTTCTATGGGAAAAGTTCATTTGACTTAAGTCATGTTTGACTTAAGTCTAGACCACTGGAACGGATTAATGACGTAAGTCAAGGTTCAACTGTATACAGTAGAAGGCCGTTGTTCAATATCTAGACCTTTATTTATTTATTTATTTTTACAACTTATATGTCGCCCACTACCCAAAGGTCTCTGGGTGGCTGACAGTCAAAGCAATTAAAAAATTAAAATGTTAAATACCAATAAATTATGACAATGATAAAAACATTAAATACAAATACAATACAGTAAACACAGTAAAAATTGCCATCAGGACAATCAGGTTAAAGATTGTGTTTTTAATTTAGAATACAATAGTTGGCCAAAATTATGTTCTTTACACTGGTGAAAAGGATATCCTGAAGCATTGATTACTGCTAATTCACTAGTACTCACTTAGCTTCCTCATTGAGTTACTATCTAGTTGGCTTGGAAAATGCAAAGAATCAAGCACTCATTGCTTAGTGGCACTTAGCCATTGGGTTTATTAATAACAAATTATGTTATATCAGTTTAAAAACTTCCGGAACAGGAAGGGTTTTTGTCTGGCGGATCTCACTTGGGAGGGTGTTCCGTAGCCTGGGGGCAGCTGCCGAAAAGGCCTTATACCTGCAAGCCATCCTTCTCACCTCCTTGAGGGATGGCTCTTTCAGGAGGTTCAGTCGTTCAGTCGTGTCCAACTCTTCGTGACCCCATGGACCAGAGCTCGCCAGGCCTTCCTGTACTCCACTGCCTCCCGGAGTTTTGTCAAATTCATTTTGGTTGCATCGATGACACCGTCCAACCATCTCATTCTCTGTCGTCCTCTTTTCCTTTTGCCTTCGATTTTTCCCAGCATCAGGGACTTTTCCAAGGAGTCCTCTCTTCTCATGAGGTGGCCAAAGTTCTGGAGCCTCAGCTTCAAAATCTGTCCTTCCAGTGAACATTCAGGGTTGATTTCTTTCAGAATGGATAGGTTTGATCTCTTTGCAGTCCAGGGGACTCTCAAGACTCTCCTCCAGCACCACAGCTCAAAAGCATCAATTCTGCGGCAATCAGCCTTCTTTATAGTCTAGCTCTCACTTCCATACATCACTACTGGAAAAACCATAGCTTTGACTATCCTGACCTTAGTTGGCAAAGTGATGTCTCTGCTCTTTAGGATGCTATTTAGGTTTGACATTGCTTTCCTCCCAAGAAGCAAGTGTGTTTTTATTTCGTTGCTGCAGTCGCCATCTGCAGTTATCAAGGAGCCAAGGAAAATAAACTCAGTCATTGCCTCCATTTCTTTCCCTTCTATTTGCCAGGAGGTGATGGGACCAGTGGCCAAGATCTTAGTTTTTTTGATGTTGAGCTTCAGCCCATTTTTTCACTCTCCTCTTTCACCCTCATTAAGAGTTTCTTTAATTCCTCCTCACTTTCTGCTATCAGAGTAGTATCATCTGCGTATCTCAGGTTGTTGATATTTCTTCCGGCAATCTTAATTCCGGCTTGTGATTCATCTAGACCTGCCTTTCTCATGATGTACTCTGCATATAAGTTAAATAGGCAAGGTGTCAAGCCCCGCACACAGAGCACACACACAAACAGGGTTCAGTTCTTTGCCAAGATCTTTAGTGGAAAGCCAGGCAAGTTCAAGTCCGTTGCTAACAATCAAGTGCCAGATAAATAACAGAATCCAACTCCCAGCAATTAACAGGCCAAGTCAAAACCAGAATATCTCATGGAAACCAGACACCAAACCCAAGGGAACAGATCAAGCCGTGGTCCAGGAAGCCAGTCCGAAATCAGGAAACAGAGCCAAGGTCACAGACAGGAACGTGGTTGCAAGTTCAAATGATGTGTTGCTCCCACAGAGAGCTCAAGCTCAGCTTTATCCCAAAACAGGGAACACACCCTTACTTCTGGAAAGGCTCCTGCTAGTACTCAGGGCTTCCCGACCTGATTCCCCATCTAGCATCAAAGACCCTTTCCCTAGCTCTCCTGGTAGCACGTCTTTGCAGAATCCTGCTCATAGCCCTTCTAGGGGGAGAAGATATGTTTTCAGCTGAGTCATCAGACCCAGCTGCCTGCTGACTTGAGCTGCAAGGCTCCTCCAGCTGCTCTTCACAATTTAACCTCTCAGAGTCAGGTTCTGCGACAGGCAGGGTCCTGGCATAAGGTGACAGTATACAGCCTTGTCATACTCCTTTCCCAATTCTAAACCAGTCAGTTGTTCCATATCCAGGTCTGACGGTTGCTGCTTGTCCCACATATAGATTTCTTAGGAGACAGATAAGGTGGTCAGGCACTCCCATTCCTTTAAGGACTTGCCATAGTTTGTTGTGGTCCACACAGTCAAAGGCTTTGGCATAGTCAATGAAGCAGAAGTAGATGTTTTTCTGGAACTCTCTGGCTTTCTCCATAATCCAGCGCATGTTGCAGACTTGATCTCTAGTTCCTCTGCCCCTTCGAAATCCAGCTTGTACTTCTGGAAGTTCTCTTTCCACATACTCCTGAAGCCTGCCTTGTAGAATTTTGAGCATAACCTTGCTAGCATGTGAAATGAGTGCAATTGTGCGATAGTTGGAGCATTCTTTGGCTTTTCCTTTCTTTGGGATTGGGATGTAGACCAATCTTTTCCAGTCCTCTGGCCACTGCTGGGTTTTCCAAATTTGCTGGCATATCGTATGCAGCACCTTTACAGCATCCTCTTTTAAGATTTTAAAGAGTTCAATTGGAATGCCATCACCTCCACTGGCGTTGTTGTTTGCAATGCTTTCTAAGGCCCACTTGACTTCACTTTCCAGGATGTCTGGCTCCAGGTCAGCAACTACGCTATCTTGGTTATCAGGGACATCCAAATCTTTCTGATATAATTCTTCTCTGTATATTCTTGCCATCTCTTCTTGATCTCTTCTGCTTCAGTTAGGTCCCTACCATTTTTGTCCTTTATCATATCCATCTTTGCACGAAATGCCCCTTTAATATCTCCAATTTTCTTGAATAGATCTTTGTTTTTTCCTTTCCTGTTGTTTTCCTCTATTTCTTTGCACTGTTCATTCAAGAATGCCGCCCTGTCTCTCCTTGCTATTCTTTGGAAGTCTGCATTCAATTTTCTGTATCTTTCCCTTTCTCCCTTGCATTTTGTGTCCCTTCTCTCCTCCGCTACTTGTAGGGCCTCGTTGGACAACCACTTTGCTTTCTTGCATTTTCTTTTCTTTGGAATATTTTTCATTGCAGCCTCCTGTACAATGTTACAAGCCTCCATCCATAGTTCTTCAGGTGTTCTGTCTACCAAATCTAGTTCCTTGAATCTCTTCTTCACTTCCACTGTGTATTCATATGGGATTTGACTTAGGTTATACCTGACTGGCCCAGTGATCTTCCCTACTTTCTTCAGTTTAAGTTTGAATTTTGAAATAAGAAGCTGATTATCTGAGCCACAGTCAGCACCAGGTCTTGTTTTTGCTGACTGTATAGAGCTCCTCCATCTTTGGCTGCAGAGAACGTAGTCAATCTGATTCCGGTATTGTCCATCTGGTGATGTCCATGTGTAGAGTCGCCTTTTGTGTTGTTGGAAAAGAGTGTTTGCAATGACCAGCTTGTTCTCTTGACAGAACTCAATTAGCCTTTGCCCTGCTTCATTTGGAACTCCAAGGCCAAACTTGCCTTTTATCACTTGACTCCCTACTTTAGCATTCCAATCCCCTATGATGAGAAGAACATCTTTCTTTGGTGTCAGTTCTAGAAGTTGTTGTAAGTCTTCATAAAATTGGTCAATCTCAGACTCTTCAGCACCGGTAGTTGGTGCATAAACTTGGATTACTGTGATGTTGAAAAGACTGCCTTGGAATCGTACCGAAATCATTCTATCATTTTTTAGGTTGTATCCCAGCACTGCTTTTCTCACTCTATTGTTGACTGTGAGGGATACTCCATTTCTTCTATGGGATTCTTGCCCACAGTAGTAGATGTGATAGTCATCTGAACTGAATTCACCCATTCCTGTCCATTTAAGTTCACTGATACCCAGGATGTCAATGTTTATTTTTTCCATCTCACGTTTGACCACATCCAGCTTACCCTGGTTCGTAGATCTCATATTCCAGGTTCTTATGCAGTATATTTCTTTGCAACATTGGACTTTCCTTTCTCTTCCAGGCACGTCTGCAGGTGAGCGTCCTTTCGGCTTTGGCGAAGCCACTTCATTAGCTCTGGAGCTACTTGTACTTGTCCTCCGCTCTTCCTCAGTAGCATGTTGGACCTGAGGGGCTCATCTTCCAGCGTCATATCTTTTAGCTTTTTGTTTCTGTCCTTGGGATGTTCTTGGCAGGGATACTGGGGTGGCTTGCCAGTTCCTACCCCAGGAAGTCTTATTACAGGCCTCATTGTCACCAGTGTAATTAGCCTTACAATGATGAAAGCACAGGAGGACTCCATGGCTAGATCTTAATTGCCAGGTAGATTCATATGGAAGGAGGTGGTCCTTCAGGTATCTAGGTCCTAAGCCATTTAGGGCTTTACATGTCAAAACAAGCCCTTCATATTTACATATGAAAAGATGTTGTAATGACCTGCATCTGCCCTGGTTGACCTTGATAGTGTGGTTCTCTGCCACTCTTTTTTATCTAACACCTGGCGTTCCCATGCTGTGTTTCAGCCCAGAAGTTCAACAGTAGCAGTACCCCCAGGTGCTACAGGAATCTGGGTTTGTCTTAAGGTATATATATATATATATATATATAACATGAAGTCAGAAAACTAAACAGAAGCAAAGTCAGTAACACACAGTCAATTATAATTTAAGGATACTAGAAGGAGGGCCTCCCTAAATTCTGGCCGAAGCTTTTCTTACCTTTTAAAATTTGCTAATTGCCCTGCTTTGTTTTGTGGTTGGTCTCCAGGCTATAAACACATTCTTTCCTTGTAAGCATGAATTTTGAGTGAAAAAAGGTTCATTCCATCTCTTCAATGCTAAAATGAGGTCAGGCCCTAATTACAGGTTAACTGTTTCGCCCCAGGCAGAAAAAAAAATGCAGATTAAGGGATGGACAATCTCTTAACAAAGCAAGACTAGGAGAGAGAGGGGGGGTTGGCTGTGGAGTAGGATGAGTGAGCTTGCTTAACTAAGAACATCTTGTATGCTTCCTAAAGAGTTTACTACAGTCTAATTGACTATTAGGATTTAATAGGTTTGACAATATCAGATTGGTTCATGTTCAAGTGCTCTGATTTCCTGAGCTGATGAACTAGTGGAAATATAGTTAAAATGTACACAAAATGTAAATTGGCAAAGTGCAAAAACTAAAGCAATTATCATGTGCAAAATAATAATCATCAGAATAATGGTGGATAATGTAAAATTTAATAATATTCATACTTGCAATCTTTTTGTGTTGTGCTATGTGTACACACACCAGAATTTTGGCTTTTAAAAAAAGTCAAAGTGTTGATTAGGATTGTGCACTTAGCTTTTCTCCGTTATGCTACAAACATCAGGGAACATGAAATGTGGAGCAATATCTAATTATGCCACAAAATATTTAAACAAATAAATGACAACTTGTTAAAATAGCACAAAACAATATTTCTCTCTGGTTGTAATGAAGCCAATAACAAAGAAAACCCTGTGCAAACAATGTGATTTCTAGACAAATATGTGTCAGAGTTTAATTCATTTTGCTTTGGTTTGCTCTGCTTTGTACTACCATTCCAATTCCTTTGTGGATGTTAACTTTGTTCATTATACTCTGGCCAGCTTTCCAGGTACCTGCACTCACACAATCATCATTTTGCAGGAGAGAAAACATATCTGTTTACTTAACGTGCCCAAGATACCTTGTTCTTTGCTATATTACATACCCCCTTCCCAGTAGAGAACCTCAGGGACCAAGCTTTAGTGCTACAGTAGAAGAAACAAAATCCTACCTTATGCTCAGTTAACAGGAAGAGCAACTTTTGAGGAAGTCTGTAAGAAGCCAGACAGGCATTTTTGGTAAAGACCTTGACACCTTTTCCTCAAACCTCTACCCCTGAGCAGCTATTTGAAAAACCATCTTGTTCTTGAGCCAACAGACATTATGAGGGCTGAAACTAGGGTGGGATGGCTGGGGTTTTGACCTGCAGCATCAGAATATAGAGGCCACTGAAATCTAGAGGTCAAGCAATTGATCAACACCACTTGTCCAGGTGCCAAAGTGGCTATATAGGGCTCTGATTCCAATGCTGAAAGCTCCACGCTACGAATGCCCAAGAAACTGATTCCTCTTTAGTGGCCGCCAGTTTGAATGTGACTCCCATAATCAACAAAAGTCCAAGAGACTTGCATTAACAACGCATGGCAGCTACGTTCACCATGGGTATTAAAAGAGTAGCTCCAGTTCCCCCATAATTGTGTTACTTCCATGGGATCAAGCCCATGCAAGTTGTGAGATGATTTTTAATTTTTTCTAAAAGAAGGAATTGCAGTGGGATCTGAAAATAGTCTACATAGGGCACAGGACATAACAATTATGAAGAATTTCTTCTCTCTCAATGGCTTACTGCAAATATGATGTGCATAGCCTACTGGCACTACTTACCAAATATCATCCATCCTTCTGACCAGCAGCAAGATACCAGTATGTTTTTTCTTCCACATTTGTTCCCACTCCCCACTTACAATAAATAACAAAAATAATAACAGGCTGCTGATAAACATTTAAATCCCCATCCTGGGGGAGGGCGGGCATGGACTTTTGTGTCCCGATAGGATTTACACTCTTGGATTTATTTACTGGTGTAGTGTAAAGGACAAAGGCCAACATCCTATTACTTGGCACAACTAAAGCAGACTGACTATGTTTGTGGTGACTTCTTAACCTAAACCAATCTGCCTCCAAATGGTATTCCATTTGTTTTGTGCCACTGGTAACTAGGGAAGAGGCCTTTGGCCTTGGGTCCACCCTCAGCTGGGACTAGCATATGATACTGGACGAAAGGTTTAGACCAGTGGCTCTCAACCTGTGGGTCCCCAGATGTTCCTGGACTGCAACTCCCAGAAATCCTGGCCAGCTCAGCTAGAGATGAAGACTTCTGGGAGTTGCAGTCCAGGAACATCTGGGGACCCACAGGTTGAGAACCACTGGTTTAGACTTTTTGATATGGTGAGATGGTAGCTCTCTCTGAAGTAGCAGTACCCCACAACACGTCTACTCATGGACCTTGACTTCAGCTAGAAATATGTGTTTAATAATCAACTCAAAAGCCAGTTATAGAATCGGAGTTGTGTCAGGCTTTCTCTGCTGAAGCTGAGAACAATTTGTTGTTCTTAATAGAGAGGGGCACAAACCAGCAGCTCAGCAGTTCATGCCAATTCGTTTATTGGCCCAATAGGTGTTTGGCACTTCAGAGCCTCACCTCCTCAAGTGGGCACCCACTCAGAAACAGTGTCCCACCTTACCCGGGCACTGCCTCTGAGTATGGGCCTGTCAGAGGAGGTGGCACTTTGAAGTGCCAAACACCTGTTCACCTGGATAACAAACTGGCACAAACCACTGGTCAGTGCCCATTTCTACTCCTAGATATTCTTTTGTCCAGAGTAAACGAGAAATTCCTAAAGCCATTCTTATAGTTTACTGCTGCCTATCCGGGGCTATTGGATGCCTTGCTGCTGTTACAGGGATGTGATAATGCTCCTGGTGAATCTGGACATGTAATAAAAATTCTGGAATGGCCTCATATCCCTGATCTGGGCATAGTCCTGGATTAAACAAGCAACCAGACCTGGCAGAGCTCTTTTGCAAAGGATGAACTTATTCCTCAAACAGAAAGAACCTTACCTTAGGTTAGGGCATCTCCTGCTGTGTTTCAGTCACACAAGGCTCCATAATGGGAAGCCTGGAAGTAAGAAACAAAATTGGATTAAGTCTCAGAACTGAAGACCTACCTTGAGCTCCTTGAGCACTAAAGGATTTGGTGGTGGTAATGAATCCTTTCACAGTGACTACTCAGCGAGGTCGGACATAGGCCAGGCTGTCAGAGGCTGACTGACGCCGGCGCAGCTACTCTGAACCTCAGTAACAATTCTTGCTGTGAACTGAGCAATTTTCACTGTATCGGAGAGAAACGAGGGGAAAGGAAAAAGAAGAGGAAGGAGAGGAGAGAGAGAGAGAGAGAGAGAGAGATGTATATTTGTGGGTTGTAATTGCATAGCCCAAAGAAATTTACAGTAGAGAAGAATTTGGCTGCTTTCACATGACCACTAAAATCTGCAGCAAACTTTGATCCGGATTACCTCTCAGAGCGGTCCCGTGCTTGATGTTGCGGTTTGGGTGATCCCAGGGTCACATTTTGTAAATCTGCAACCGTTCTTATCCCACAATTGAGAGCCACAGCAAAGACACCATAGCAGGGGTGAAAAAGTTTTGGTGTGGATTTTCCATGTTCCCAAGTAACAGTTTAAAATCCTCATGGGAAAATCGACAAGGCTTTTACTACCCCGAGACCAGGCACTTGTAAAATGTGCTGGGTCGCGCTTAAGTGGGCGTGGTCACACTTTATTTATTTTTTAAGTCCACCGCTTGTGGAAAAACAATTTTATGCTCTGCGTCTGCGAGACCTTTGCAGCAGCCCAAGTAAACATGAGCAGGCTAAGCAGCAACAAGTAGCTGGAGAGGAGGACTCCATGGTTCAAGAGCTGCAGACTTGAAGAACGGCATAGATATTTCATCCAGCAGCCAGATTTTTCATTGTAAAAGCTCTACTTTGGTAGGAGTATTTCAATGTTGCCATCTTACATAGCTCAAATTTACAGCAGTGGTATAAAAGCAAGTGGATTAGGTGCAGACTATAGAAAACTGTGATAAAACCTTAGCATTTTAAGGGTTTGGTTTATTCCTTAAGGGGAACTTTCGGCCCTACAGGTGTTTTGAACCACAACTCCCACAGTCCTTTATCACTGGCAGTATTGGCTTGGGATTCTGTGAGTTGCAGCCCAAAGCATCTTGAAGGCTGAAGGTATTCCCACCCTTGCCTTAAAACATTCTCTTTCAACAAAGCCAGAAGCATTTGAAGGAGGTGGTAAATATTCTGGAGGACTCTGTCATGCAATTTGAACAAAAACAAAAAAGACAAATAAAATTAATATTAAGCACTAATGTCACAACCATTTAGCCTATAATATCTATGTATGAGGTTTTGGTTCCTTTATCTATTGACCCTTGAAATACTGGTGGATCTAATGAACAGATGCAATTGTATTCACAATTCTACAGACAAGAATACACCCCTAACCCCCCAAATTACATGTTCTTTAGAGATCAGGAGTAGCAATGTATAATACAGTATTTCCTACACTGCACTGCCTAGCAACGTGCAATGTTGTTATACCACCTTTGGGCAGTTAGGACAAATTCAGGTTTGTCCAGTGCGGCCTAAAAATATTGACAGTGAAAGAGCATGTCTTTCCAGAACCAAATTCCACTAGATTTAATGAGGCCCACCTTCCGGTGATTGGGCATAGGGTTTCATGCCGAATCAGGTATGGATATGTTTCAGGTGGAACAGATGTATCTCTTTGGGCTCTCCTTCTGTGGATCTCAATTGTCCTGTCCAACTGTCAGACATCCAACATTCCACTCTCTAAATCCCATCCTTCCAGTAGCCTGACAGCATCTGATTTACATGGTGCCTTATACAGTATTAATGTTACTCCATGACATGCTGGGGAGGGGTGATTTCAGTGTTTGTTCAAGGACAACAAGAGTTATATAGTTCCTGTGGCTTGCTGCTTCAAACATTCCATTAGATTATCAAGAAAATGAATACGGATAGGGCTATTCCCAAATAGCAAAAAAATAAAGGCTTCGGGTTAACACGGAGGAGTTGAAACATTTGTAAATTGGTTTCAGAAAGCCATATAATTTATTATAACAAAGTGGACAAAATGATTTTTCTGAGTCAAACACTAGAAATCCACAGGGGAGGGCCTGCAATCTCCTGGTGGGGGCACTAAATTACATTGGGATACATACATCTTTATTTGCAAGGGATCATTCTTGTAATTCTGCAGCCTAAGGTTATCCCAAATACTGTATGTCCACACAATGGACTTGGAGGTGGACTGTGCTGTTTTAGCCAATGAAGGACCAGTACTTGGAAAAATTACATGTGCCATTAATATATATGATGAGAGTATCAGATAAATGTTATATACAGTGTTACCTCAGTTTACGAGTGCCTTGAACTGCGAGTATTTTGCAAACCGAGAAACATTTTTAGTAAAAAAAATTCCTTTTTTCGAGCCTGGCCTCTGGAGCTTGTTCCAGGCTACACAGCAGGCTTGTGCAGTACCTCTGGAGCTTGCACCAGGCCTGGCAGTGCTTGAAACAGGCTTCTAAGCCATGCAGTGGGCCTGCACCAGGTTTAGCAGGCCTCAGCACAGACCGGAAATGGCCTGCACAGTACACCCTGGGCAGTGCTGGGCCAGGGCAAGCTCCAGATGCTGATGCAGCTCCTGGGCAAAGCAAATTTCCCCACAGGAAATCATGGAAACTGGAACCCCAGAACAGATCAGGTAAATTTCCATTATTTCCACTGGGAAATTTGCTTGGACATATGAGTATTTTGGTTTACGAGCATGCTTCCGGAACGGATGACACTCGTAAACCAATGTACCACTGTATGTTATTCCCAAATAAGGGGTGGGCACAAACTGTTGGTTTGGTGGTTTGGCATGATTTGTTTCCCAGTCAAACAGCTGGCCTGTGGTTCGGTGCCCCACCCGCTGTAGTGAATGTCCACTGGGAGGCAGTGCCCAAAGGTGATGGGGTGGGATGCTGCTATTGAGTGGCTCCCCACAGGTATGAAAATCCAAGTCAGGTGAAAGAACCAGGGTGACAAATCGCAGATCAGCTGTTTGGCGGAGAAACAAACCACATGAACCACTGAAGCAGCGGCTTGTGCCCATCTCTATTCCGTTTTTTAAAACTCAGAATATGTGCTGCTGTTACTACATCCTTTCAGCCTCCATTACACAAACCATCATTAGATCTTAGAAACATCCAGTTCTGACAGAGTTACAGGGTTTAAAGCTATGAGAGCCAGACTCACTGATGTATTCTGAATGGAAGGGCAGCCAACTACAAATTTTATTTTTAACTCTTAAGAGAAAATTCTTCTCTCCATCTCCATCCTAAGTGGTACTTTGGAAATGAAGAAAGCTTGGGGTAAGAATTACAGTTGTGTTTCATATCAGAGGATTAAAAAAGGTCGTTCTGATACTGAGTGCTGGATTTAGGGAGAGTGAACGGGAGGCATCTTCCTAAGCAGCATTCTGAGGTGCAACAAAATTAGGAGCTCATTGTATGTGGCTGAAGAAAAGCTTGGTGGAGTGATGTACTGTGGGGTTACATCTGGACCAGGCGTGACAGATATGCTGGTCATGGAGTGAAAGGGAGGCAGAAAGGCAGAAAGAGAGCTAGGAAAATGGATAACAAAAAAGCTCCCTCTCAAAACAACTGCTTGACAATGAAAACAAATATTTTCAAGAGAATGGAATGAAGATTCCTCCAGGAAGGCAACATGTGGGTGCCCCACAACGTCTCTTGCCTGAAAATTGGACCTACACATCACTGGCTTCATTTGATTTCTTGAACTAGCTAGGACGGCACTGTCCTGCTTGCAACTAGCCTAGCAGGTTTGCAAAGGATTATTAGATTCTGTTGCTGAGAAAACAATGCTATGGGATGGCAACGTAATGTGAAGAAGTCAAGATGGATGCTTATAAGTTAAAAAAAAATGGTACACAGAACCTTCTCAAGATTGGCAGTGACATAATTGGGAATCATCTTATAAATATTTGAGATGCAATATGAAGGATAAATGGGATTTTTCATGCGAAATTTGTTATAGAATTGAGCAAGCTAGAAATTCATTCCAGAAAAGGAGAAAAGTTTTGAAAAGCTGAGACATATATGTCAGACTTGATACCCGAATACTTTGATCTTATGTATTTAGTATATTTTCTATGGTATTGAAACTTGGACCCTTGCAGATGCATTACATAGGAAGCTGAAGCATTTGAGATGTGGATGTACAGATGGAATAACGTTATGTGGAATGAGCTTTATGTGAGCAGAGTTCAACAGCAATCCAGCCATCAAAATGTATGCAGGCCCTACAATACATCCATGTTCACGGAACCCATCTTTTTGTGGACAAGACTTCAGATGACCCTTACTTTCCTCTTCCTACCTGGTTTTTATGCCCATCAAACTTCATTACACATCATGAACAGTTTCCATATTCAAAGAGAGGAAAGATTACTGAAATATATCTGAGGTTTAATGTTTTCCAGTAGGAAGCTCCAATGTTATCTTCATAGATCCACAGAGGTCCAGCAGGATGACTCACAAGCAACCAAGACCTGTAAAAGACAATACACATAGCACTGAACATTTGAAATTCACAGCCATGGCAAGCCTTTTAAAAACCCACTGATGAGCCTATTTGCATTCCCTTGAAACATACCTAAAAATGACAGACAAAAAGCAATTACCATTCAAGAAGTTTTAATTCCAGGTAATGCATTTGAGTACTTTTCTACAGCCTTTTAATTGGAAAACACACTCCAGATTATGTTTAGTGCACATTTGGAACTGGACCTATTTGAATAAAATATTAAAGAATGTCACCTTACTTAATGCTTTCACATAACAATGCCATTCAACAGGAATCAGAAAATTTGCCCGAAGCTGTATCTGCAAAATAATACAGGTTTTGTTTCTAATCCGGTGTCTTGAAGGAACCATTTAATGTTGCTGCCTGGTACAAACTCCTTGCTGTTCTACTTGCCTCACTCTACACCTGCCCCATTACATGGGAATTAATTGTGCTCTTATCCAACAGATACAGGATAATCAACTCAGGGTGGTTGGGATATTGTGAGCATTTCTGCCCTCACAAAAGACCCTTCCCAGCCCTTCCTCACTCCAGTCTCTCCACAGCTCCATGATCTCCCAACGATCAACTGTCACTCCCCAGCATTCCAGAGTTCTATCTCCCCCCTCCCATGCAGAATGTTCATAGCTGTTTGTTTTGTTTTGTTTTGTTTTTATACTGCCCATCTTGCTACGAAGGCCACTCAGAGCCATTTACAACAACAACAAAATCACTTGCAACAATGATATCATTAGAAGCCTCACATATAATGGGTGAGTGGACCTCTGCCCCTTAATGTATACAAGTCCAGAGCCTCACAAATTGATTTAAAAGAAATAACAACCCCCAAAGCATCTAACAAGAAATAGTGAGCTTACCGATTGCTGGTGGTAGTTGTTGAAAGAAGGAGTTTTAAAGAAAAACAAAGGTCAGGGAGTCTCTGTGAATCTGCCAATTAAAGCCATGGTTTAGAGCAGCTGAGACACAGGGTGTCAGAATGTTCCTTGAAAAGACATACACTTCAAAGAGCAAAGGGAACCAAGGTTGCCTTGTTCAGGTCTCTGACAGCTTAGAATAAATACCTCAGGAGGAGAGATGCTGACCATGAGGTGTTTTATCTTGGTTATGTTTTAGTGTATAGTTATGTCTCTCAAGAATAGGCTACATTCTGCTGATTTTTGTGGAGAAGGAGTGACATTGTGGTGGTTATAGGGAAAGGAACATATTTTTTAAGAAACACACACTCAATGGTCGTATAGAGGCTCCATGTTCAGCTCAGACCCCTCTTCAAGCTGATGCCCAGAATCAGTGCTCAGTCTATCCCCCAGTCTGTCTATCCTTCCGGTGGCCCCACCAGAAATATCGAACACAGGTCTGGATATATCCAAAAAGATCTTAAGCTCTTAAAGCTCAGGCTATACCAGTCTCACAGGTGAGGGGACTGGGCCATTCAGTTATAAGCAAGCAAACATGAATGGTGGTAAGAAAATCCTGAGAAAATTTTTATTGGAAGCACTCAGGGCTGGGGCCAACACAACTGCTCTCTATTTTTGTACTGCAGAAATACTTTGAATATACTTGACAAAACTGTATGCTAATTCCTTGAAGATGCATGGCAAAATACCCCTTCCAAGATGGTTGTCACACTCCACTATCTTTAAAGCAAGCTTTGAAGGGAAGCCTGCCTTTTGACTGTTTCTGTAACATTTCATTGTCCTCCAAACATCCCCCTTTTCCATTCCACAAAGCTAAAGTGATCTACCTCAGAATGCATGCTCAATTTGTAAAACACTGTTTTACACTATTGCAATGCCTTTTTGTGGACCAGTACTTTAGACCCTGCAACCTGGATTTCTTCTAAATACCTGTAAAAAAGGGGGACAGGGCCAACCATTCTCTTTCAATATAATCAAGACTTATTTCACATGCTCGCAAAATTATGGGAGTTCTCTGTATGTGGACAGAAAACTCCCAGAAGTGCAGCCTGGATTTCGAAGGGACAGAGGAACTAGAGATCAAATTCCCACATGTGCTGGATTATGGAGAAAGCTTGAGAGTTCCAAAAAAAAACATCCATTTCTGTTTTGACTATGTGGACTGCAACAAACTATGGCAAGTTTTTAAGGGAATGGGAGTGCCTGACCACCTTATCTGTCTCCTAAGAAATCTATATGTGGGACAAGCAGCAACCGTCAGAACTGGATATGGAACAACTGACTGGTTCAAATTTGGGAAAGGAGTACGACAAGGCTGTATACTGTCACCTTGCCTATTTAACTTATGCAGAGTACATCATGTGAAAGGCGGGACTGGATGAATCACAAGACAGAATTAAGATTGCTGAAAGAAATATCAACAACCTCAGATATGCAGATGATACTACTCTGATGCCAGGAGGTAGGGAAGAATTAAAGAACCTTTTAATGAGAGTGAAAGAGGGGAGGACAAAAATGGGTTGAAGCTCAACATCAAAAAAACTAAGATCATGGCTACCAATCCCATCACCTCCTGGCAAATAGAAGGGGAAGAAATTGAAGCAGTGACAGATTTCTTTCTTGGGCTCCATGATCACTACAGATGGTGACTGCAACAACAAAATTAAAAGATGCTTGCTTCTTGGGAGGACCGTGATGACAAACTTAGACAGCATCTTAAAAAGCAGAGACATCACCTTGCCGACGAAAGTTCGGATAGCCAAGGCAATCGTTTTTAGTGATGTATGGAAGTGAGAGCTGGACCATAAAGAAGGCGGATCACTGTAGAATTGACACCTTTGAGCTGTGGTGCTGGAGGAGTCTACTAAGGGTTCCCTGGACTGCAAGGAGATCAAACTTATCTATCCTGGAAGAAAGCAACCCCGAATGTTCACTGGAAGGACAGATTTTGAAGCTAAGGCTCCAGTACTTTGGCCACTTCATGAGGAGAGAGGACTCCTTGGAAAAGTCCTTGATGTTGGGAAAGATTGAAGGCAAAAGGAGATGGGAACAGGGATGGTGTCATCGATACAACTAACATGAACTTGACCAGTCTCTGGGAGACAGTGGAAGACAGGAGGGCCTGGCGTGATCTGGTCCATGGAGTCACAAAGAGTCGTATACGACTTAACGAGTGAACAACAAACTGTAAAGAAATTAATGTTTTTTTCTCAACAGATACCTTAACAGAAAGACGAAGATGGGCATAGGACTGAGTGTTATTCATTAATTTATGGGCACCATATGGCTCCCAATAATTAAAATACAAATAAAATTAAAAAGAACAATAATTGTGAAGTTAGGAAACAAACATAATATTAAAAAATGATCACGCAGCTACTAAAACAGTCTTCAAAATATTGCTTGGGTGAATAGTGAAATATTTTGGTCTCGCAAAAAAGTACAGTCGCCATGACTCATCTCCCAGATAACCTCACCTGGATGACTGAGAATCTTCACAGACAATCTGAGGGACAGGAGGGTATCCCAAAATACTTTTGCATCTACACAGTACTGTACTAATATTATGAAGAGGCCAAGCTGGGGGGGGGGGATCTATGGAGATGATGCGTAAAGTATTACATTGATATAAATTAAAAGCCTGACAGAAAATATTAATGAACAAGATCGCTGGGAAATCATTGAAAATATTGGAATCCTATTACTCAGATCCCAACAAGTGATGCAAAGTCTGGAAAACATGTTAAGTTAAAGAAAATGTCACGCAGGCATCACCACATTTTGCACTAGGCAAGTCTAGCAAGAAGAATTAGCACAGAATGAAGAATGCACTTTATTAAAAAAAAATCTGTTACTGCCATCTTCTGGTCTTATAAGAACATTATTACTTTTTTCCAGTTTAGAACATTGTTGCCACAGCTGTCTCCAAATGCCAAACTGTATTTTCTTTTATTTTCACCAAGACTGGGAACAGCAAGAAGATTACAAATCAAACATTGGCAGTCGGGAGAAGTGGATTAAAGTATGAGACCCTCAAAATACAAAGGACAAATCAAATTGCAAAGTCTGAGGTCAGGCAATACCTTTATTGGATCAATAAAAAGTTACAAATAAGATTAAGCTTTCAAGTTCTCCAGAACTCCTCATCAAATATGGTACAAAATCTGAAGCTAAAGCAAATAATTTGTGTGGTCTTTACCTCTGGTATGAAGACAAACTGCCAACAAAGGAAAACTGAGCTTAGAGTCTATGTGAGATAGAGGTAATGAAAGTATTAATTGCCAGCTCTTTTCCTCTCTCCATGCAAAAGCTTGCTTGCTTCTTTCTCCACTATGCTGATTGCCCTGAGTGAAACCATACAGGGTTCTTTGCAGGTATGTCCTGAGGAACATGCAGTAGGTGGGTCTCTGTTTTTACAAAAATAAAACAGTAGAATACATTTGGGTATGACAGTAGGGTTACAAGTCAACTACACCCCAATTGGTAGCCTGCCTAGTGGATTGGAAAAGAAGGAATCACCACTGAGGTTTTTTTTCGTGGCAGTAGCCATATGCCCAAAGTGGCTGGCCGTGGGCCTGGCAGGAGCAAAAGCAACCAAAAGATTTGTGGTCCATGCAAAGCTGCAGAGTCTAATATTGGGGAATACCTTTTGTTCAACCACAACTACTAAGATGGGTCCCTTTGGGGAGAAAGACGGCATTAAAATAAAGTTATTATTATTATTATTATTATTATTATTATTATTATTATTATTATT
>JAHTLZ010003518.1:22210091-22300486 GCA_023846285.1 Phrynocephalus versicolor
TTATTATTATTATTATTATTATTATTATTATTATTATTATTATTATTATTATTATTATTATTATTATTATTATTATTATTATTATTATTAAAGCAAGTGATGAAGTCCTCTGAAATTCTCCCCCAGGCAAAAATGGCATCACTGGTGGATTTAAAGCCAGCACATCAAGAACTGGACAGAAGCATTATCTCTTGGTTATGAAATAGCAACCATGAAGTTCTTTGATACAAAATGGATTTAACAGATCTTGTTCAGAAAGACATCCCCATAGATGTTTGCTAGCATTTCTTCCTGAGTGTCTGCTGCATGAGGATTGGAAGCCACTGCCCACGAGACCATTCCACGGTAAGTGATGTGAGGCTTGCAGCAGGAAATGCTATCAAATGTGTATTATCTTCAACATCCACTTGCAAACTGTCCACTTTGTGAATGTCTTACATCTTGCCTGTGGGCAATAACACATTATCGGTGCCACAGTAAACAATGTGATTTTTCTATTAACTGACAGTTTCGCATTTCATAACATGTAAGCCATCTCTTCCCACAATGTTTTCTTGTTTAAAATCTGACCTAAAGGTTAGACTGTATGCTATTTGCTGCTTGAGTGCAGTATTATTTCATGCACTTCTTTCAGCCTAAGCTGAAGAAGTTGGCTTGGATAAAAAATCTTTGAGTCCAGTCTTAAGTCTTCTTATGGTCCTGCACAGTCCATTATGCCCTGTAATATGTTGCTTTTCAGATAAGGAGGACCAGGTTACTGTATGTTCTACTTAGACTGACTCGCCATCTTGTGTGTGTGTGTGTGTGTGTGTTGTGTCGTTACAGTCATGACCGACTCTTCATAACCCCCATGTCCATGGAGTTTTCTTGGCAGGAATACTGGAGTGGTTTGCCAGTTCCTACTCCAGGGACTTGCCATCTTATCGAACCATAAATTGGTAGTAATGCTGCCAGGTCTCAGTCTTTGGTCCTAAGACCTGGGTTTTGAAGTTCCTTCTTGATCCTGCAATTTCAGTGAACAAGATACAGTCACCCCCCCGCCGATCACGGGGGTTAGGGACCCACCCCACCCGTGATGCATGAAAATCCGCGATATGCGGAAGCGGGTGGGGTGGGGCCTGGGGGCGGGGGGTGATTGTGCGCCTGTCCGAGGCTTCTCAGAGGAGCGGGGTGGTGGTGGCACAGAGCAACCAGATCGCCCCCTGCCACCACCCCCCACGTGGCTCCGAGGCTTCTCGGAGGAGCGCGGGGCTGGTGCGGAGGGACCAGATCACCCCTGCTGCCCCCCCCCCGTGCGGCTCCGCGACTTCTCGGGGGGGAGCGGGGGGGGGGGTTGTGCACAGATCCCCCCCCGCCCCCCCCCGCGTGGCGCCGCGGCTGCTCGGAGGCGCGAGGGGGGGCGGCGGGGTGGGACCAGGTCGCCCGCCGCCGCCGCCGCCCCCCCGCGCGGCTCTGAGGTGCAGGTACTGCAATCCTGCGATGTAGTGGGACCACAGTACCTGAACCGCGAAATGGCGGGGGTGATTGTACTGTTGGCAACTCTGCTTTGGCTTGGAAGCTTATTATCTAGAGATTTACTAATAGACTCAAAGGAACTCTTCTCCCATCTTTGATTTAGAAAACATATGAATATGTTTTCATATGAGTAATGCGCTCCCCTGCCCATGGCACATTGTAGCAACCATGTTCCTCCAACTATCCTAATTGGTTCAGGAACCCAGACCCTTGGTAGCGTTAGTTTAGTTAAACTATTGGGTTTCATGTTTCTCATATCTCCACATTTTTGCCCACCTCTTGCTTTTCCATTTGTCATCCCACCCTCACATAGTATCACCAGAATAAAACCTTTATTGTCAGGTTATGGACCTGACACCTCAAGAAATGGGATGTAACTGACCTTACAACACTACCTAGTAATTAAGTAGAGGTGGCAGAGTATGGGAGAAGACAATGATGGGAAGACAATGATGGGCACTAGCTAATCGAAGTGTCCTTCTCTTTGATCAATGGCCAATGAATGGATATTTTCACCTTCTCACACACAGAAATAGCTTGGAACATTGTTTTAATGCGATACATCATTGTTCATTACTCATCATTTTAGAAAGGCCATTCACATTACTTGTTATCTTTAAAGAAGCAGATTGCCAACATGTTACTTGTCAAAACTTAATGTACTAATAAATACAAAAATGGCTGAAAGAAATTCCAGAATCAGCTCCTGAAAGCAATATATAAGGACCAATGAATAAACATTACTCATTGCATGAAGAAAATTCCAGTGCTACCAGTGGTGTTATTTTATTGTTGCCCCGGGACCATAGATGCAGTATCAGCAAAGTTACAAAGTGCCTCCCCAAGAAGCAGTGGTATTGATAAAACTGCAAGATATGCCAGCACCCATACATTTGTATCCATACATACATTTCATGTGCAGATCTGTACACTTGTAGAATCTGGACATTTGCAAAAACGGAAAATGCAGAAGGTATGTCAACATTGTTATCATGCAGAGAAAAGCAACCACAGAATTCAGTTTATTTGAGTTTAATCCCAACAGAAAGTAGTGAATGCCTCCTTACAACAGGGCAGTAGCCATGCTTAAAGAAGGGAATAGTAAAACCACTGTTTAAAAAGCCCTCCTTTGATCCAATGATACTGAACAACTACTGACCAGTATTGAATATCCCATTCTTGGGGAAAGTCCTAGAGCAGGCTGTGGCCTCACAGCTCCAGAGGTTTCTGGATGAGATAAACTACCTGGATCCATTTCAGTCTGGCTTCACGCCTGGCTATGGGACTGAGATGGCACTGGTTGCATTGGTAGATGACTTGTGCAGGGAAATGGATAGGGGATTGGTGTCCCTTTTTGTTTTACTAGATCTCTCAGCTGCTTTTGACACTACAGACCATGGCATCCTCCTAACTTGTCCCTCTGAAATGGGAATTGGGGGTACTGCATTAAAGTGGCTCCGGTCCTTCCCGCAGGAAGGAACGCAGAAAGTGGTGTTAGGTGATTCATGTTCAACACCACGGCCGCTGACCTGTGGAGTTCCCCAGGTTCTGTTCTGTCTCCTATGTTATTTAACATTTATATGAAACCACTGGGGGAGATTATCAGGTCTTTTGGGGTTAAGTGCCACCAGTATGCCAATGATACCCAGCTCTACTTCCGTCACCTCCGGATTCTAAGGAAGCTACTATCTCAACTTTACACGAGAGTTTAGCTGCATTAATTAACTGGATGAGGATGAACAAAATGAAACTAAACTCAGACAAGTCAGAGGTGCTCCTGGTCAATCAAAAGGGAAAACAAGGGATAGGGATTCAACGTGTACTGGCTGGGGTCATCCTCCAATTGAAAAAAAAAGGTACACAGCTTGAGGGTGCTCTTGGACTCATCCTTGAGCTTGGATGCCCAGGTCACGGCTGCGGCCAGGAGCGCATTTGCACAATCAAGGCTAGTATGCAAGTCATGCCCATTTCTTGAGAAACCAGCTCTGGCCACGGTGATACATGCCCTAGTGACATCCTGGCTAGACTACTGTAATGCGCTCTATGTGGGGCTAGCATTGAAAAGCCTCAGGAAACTTCAACGGGTCCAAAATGCAGCAGCCAGACTGCTGATTGGGGCAGGGTACGGAAATCACATTACACTCCTATTAAAGCAGCTCCACTGGCTGCCAATCAGCTATTGGGCACAATTCAATGTGCTCACCTTGACCTACAAAGCAGTGTACAGCTACCTCAAAGATCGAACATCACAGTATGAACCAACTCGGGTGTTAAGGTCATCAGGAGAGGCCCTTCTCTCATTCCCACCACCTTCACAGGTATGTCTCATGGGAACACATGAAAGGACCTTCTAAGCTGCTACACCCAGACTCTGGAACTCCCTCCCACTGGAGGCCAGGATTGCCTCATCTCTGTTGTCTTTCCGGAAACAGACAAAAACCTTTATCTTCAGGCAAGCTTTCCCTGAATGATGGTCTACCTATTATGTGTC
Source organism: Phrynocephalus versicolor (assembly GCA_023846285.1). NCBI lineage: Eukaryota > Metazoa > Chordata > Lepidosauria > Squamata > Agamidae > Phrynocephalus > Phrynocephalus versicolor. Next base: position 22,214,098 of record JAHTLZ010003518.1, read on the forward strand.
TTTTATATGAATCTACAGGATCACATAGACTTTGTGTTTATAACTAATTATAACCTTATGGGTTTACATTGACACTATGTTTTCACTGTTCGTTTCCATCACTCATAACTTTACATGGAACTTTACTCCCCTTTAATTGCTCACGTCCTCTTGTAGCTTTAATGTAATATTGTCTATTAATGCTGTAAGATGTCCCTCAATTCCCGGTTCTCAATACTTGAAGATGTCTTAATACTGGACTATATATTATCCCTCATTCTATTAGCTGCCTCGGATCATTTTTCCAAGGAGAAAGGCAGGATAAAAATACTCTTAAATAAATAAATAAATAAATAAATAAATAAATAAATAAATAAAATCATTAGCAGGATGTTTAGATATGCACATACTATATTTATTTTCATGTCACATGTTCTATGTGGAAAATTAAGTTTGCAAACTGAAGCAAGTCAGTGGGTTTTTAGGTATCTCCTGCCATCTAGAGTACTGAAATGAACATGACATGTAAAAGTTGATATCTGCATTGTTGATGTGGACACTTTCCTCCTAAACAATGGGAGATGTGATGCTTCGATTGTTAATCACTATAAATTCTGAGAAAGCCATGTGCTCTTAGATTACATCAGCATTTAAGCTTAGGACAATGTCACATAGTAAGTAGCTCAGAAAAATCAAAACACCAAGATTTGGGGCCTTCTTTGTTCATAATCCCAAATAGCTGTGATCACAAGTTGTCTTTGTGTTGAAAATTGCCTGAGCACTACATAGGTATTACATGAGTGACTGGCCACATGGCTGGCTACAAGAGTAACTTTTAGATGGATTGTTGCTTGGACTGGGTCTTTAATACTACTTATGCTTATCATCTCTCAAAGTGCTATTTGTTCCTTTTTAAGGACCGCAGTATACAAACGGCAAGCCCCTCTGAGGTAAGCTGCTTGGCCTATTTGAGGCCTCCTGCACTTACCTCAGGCCTGGCACTGCCCTGCACAGGCCACTGATGGGCTTCCCAGGCCTGTCGGAGGCCCCAGAAGTACTTCCAGCAAACCAGAAGTCACTCCCGGATCACCGGAAAACACTTCTGGGGCCTCCGACAGGCCTGGGAAGCCTGTTTGGGGCAGTGCTAGGCCTCAGGTAAGTGTAGGAGCCCCCAGAGATCCCCCCCCCCAGTCTCAACCCAACCCAACCCAACATCTACATATCACAGATTTTCCATTATCGCAGGTCGGTTGGGGTCCCTAAACCCCGCGATAGGCAAGGGATTACTGTATTGTCCTCCAAGGATATAAGCCGCCTTGGGTTCATTTTTAAGGAGAACAGTGGGGTAAAAATATTTTGAATGAATAAATTGTGCCAAAGTCCGCTGGGTAAGAGAAAATGCAGAGCTTTTTCTTCGTAAACATGAAGACAACAAAAACACCTGCATCTGCATCAGTCCATGAGTGAATCCTCAGGTTTCTTTTTGAGGCATCAAGCAAGTGTAAAGAACCCCTATTCCTTGAATATAAAAAAGTGAGATATTAGATTTTTGTTGATTTAGGCCTCAGTCGCATGGCTATTAACTGTGCATCATATTTTAATGCGTACTAAAATCACGGGAGATCACATGACATTTGGTGCAGTTAATGCCCCAACGGCAGGGGTGTATTATACTTCTTTCTGTGCATCCCGTCTTGCCAAATGTGCATCTTTTCCCTGTTTATTGATCTGCTTTTCTCCATCATGCTCACATATATATTTAAAAAGTGATCTGGTTGTCGATTACCGGCATGTCAGCTTTCTAGTATTACTGCAAGAGTTCATGCGAAAGTTTGAGAACGTGGCAGTGTATCCCTAGTACCAGAGTGCCTTTATTGTAACTCCTTTGTTTTTCTCTCATCTCTCACTTCCTTTCCCATTGGTTACTGTACCAGGTAATCTGCAGCTTGTAGAAGTGCTCAGTTACCGAAATGCCAGCAATTGATTATTAAAGTAGGACAGCAGAAAGAGGTAGAAAAGGGGGGGGATTAAATGGTGCGAATTTTCACCAGTCGTACTGCAATTGCTGCGGTAAAAACTGTGCATCATTAAGAGGAGTAATTTGACCAAACCCCTAGTGGTGGTATAGGATGATGCGGTTAAAGTGCGCTTCAGGGGGTGAAGTTGACTGGGGTGCCAAAATGCTGCGCCTTGGAGTGGATGCATGATATTTTGCTGTGCAGTCATTCGCAGCAAATACAGCACTGAAACGGTCATGTGACTGGTTTTCTTAATCTCTAACACTATTTTGGAGGATTTGCACAAATCCAAACTCTAGGTAAAAACTAAAAAACTTTTCGTCAGTGTTTAGTTGACTTTTGCTTAGCCCTATATTTAATCTATATGTAATCTCCATTCTGTCACCACTTAGGTTTGCCAGAGGCTATGTGATAGCTACAGAACTCTGTGGCTCATCAAGCCCCTCTGTCCTAGTTGAAACTGAGTATATTTATGGGCCTCCCTGGCTTTCCTGAATATTTTATTTATTTATTTATTTATTTATTTATTTATTTATTTATTTATTTATTTATTTATTTATTTATTTATATAACTTGTATGCTGCCCACTACCCAAAGGTCTCTGGGCGGCTCACAATCAAAATGGACAATTAAAACATCAAAATACAACAAAATTAGAACAATAAAAACATGTAAATGCAATAAATACGATACATTAAAAACACACCACTAAAATTGCCATCAGGACCCACAATCATTAGTTTAAAAACTTCTGGAACAGGAAGGTTTTTACCTGGCGCCGAAATGTTATCAACGTCGGCGCCAGGCGAGTCTCATTTGGGAGGGCATTCCATAGTCTGGGGGCAGTTGCTGAAAAAGCCCTATTCCTGCAAGCCATCCCTTTCACCTCCTTAAGGGATGGCTCTTTCAGGAGGGCTCCCTGACTAGATCTTAATTGCCGGGTAGGTTCATATGGAAGGAGGCGGTCCTTCAGGTATCTAGGTCCTAAGCCGTTTAGGGCTTTGTATGTCAAAACAAGCACTTTGAATTGGGCTCAGGCAGCAACTGGTAACCAGTGAAGGTTACACAGAATCGGCGTGATGTGTTCCTTGGTGGCCCTACCACTCACCAGCCGTGCAGCACGATTCTGAACCAGTTGCAATTGCCGGACCGTCTTCAAAGGCAGCCCTACGTAAAGCTCATTGCAGTAATCAATACGGGATGTTACCAGTGCATGTGTAACTGTCATAAGGCTCCGTTCATCTAGGTAGGGGCGCAGCTGATATATATTCCGCAGCTGGAGAAAGGCACCCCTGGCGACCGAGTTCACCTGGGCTTCCAGAGTTAGACCGGGGTCCAGGAGCACCCCCAAGCTACTGACCCTGTCCCTTAGGGGGAGTGCAGCCCCATCCAGGACAGGGAAGTGGCCCTCTAGCCTGTCTGACGAAGCACCTACTAACTGTCTTGTCTGGATTGAGTTTCAATTTATTAACCCTCATCCAGTCCATTATCTGGTCCAGACACGAGTTCAGAAGAGAAACCGCCTCACCTGGATTGGTGGAGAACGAGAGGTAGAGCTGAGTATCATCAGCATATTGCTGACTCCTCAGCCCAAACCTCCTGATGACCTCTCCCAGCGGTTCCATGTAGATGTTAAACAGCATGGGGGATAGTATTGAGTCCTGTGGAACCCCATGACGTAAACGCCATGGGGCAGAGCTACTATCCCCCAGCACCACCTTCTGGACATGGTCAGCCAGGAAGGATCGGAACCACCACAAAGCAGTGCCTCCAACTCCCAACCTGGCCAGCCTATCCAGAAAGACACCATGGTCAATGGTGTCGAAAGCCTCTGAGAGGTCCAGGAGTATCAACAGGTTTGCACTCCCCCTGGCTCTCTCCCAGCAAAGGTCATCATACAGGGCGACCAAGGCAGTCTCTGTTCCAAAACCCGGCCTGAAACCAAATTGAAATGGATCTAGAAAATCCATTTCATCCAGCAGCGCCTGGAGCTGTCCGGCCACCACCCGCTCCAACACCTTGCCCAAATAAGGGAAATTCGCTACTGGTTGGTAGTTAACCACCAGTCCTGGGTCCAGGTTAGGTTTTTTATATCACTGTTTTCCCCATTAGCCACCATCCCTCCCCAACTACTTCCCATTTGGCCTAATGAAGAATTTAAAATGATTTCAACCCCTTACATAGTCTGTGGTGGGGGGTTGGGAATGGAGGGAGCTTGGCAACTGACCCTCCCTAATAAAGATATTGCCCCACTTGCGGGTTTTGGATTTTATTTGCCTCTAGGCATCAACTTGATCTTGTACATTTTTTCCAGAAATGCTCTGAAGGTAAGTAACCAGCAAGAAAACACATGCATGACAGTTTCTGAAAAAAGTTCCCATGCTATACCATATTTCCCACACCGCACTGGAAAGTAATCAGCAATTATCATAAAAATGTGACTACTCTGCTTCTGAATATCAGTTGGCTAGCACCAGGTTTGGTAGGGATAGAATCAGGCAGTAGTTAGGTCTGCATTTGGTATTCTTTGCTTAACATTCAGCATGCTTCATTGGTTTCCTGTAATACTTGTGCTGAGGTATGCAGTTACCTCAGAATTTCTCCATCTCATACTGCTCGGCTACCCAATGAACAAAGTGTTATTCCTTCTGGATTGGAATATCAAACAAGATTCTGATTGGCTGATTAATGTTTTCCCCTTTCTGTGAATTAAAACTGCTGCTGGTTGCCTGATTGGTAATTATGTCATTGGGATGCAACACACCACAGTCTTGTGTTGGGCCACAATTTCTCCTCATCTCATTTACACTTTAGCCTTCCCTTGACTTCTAAATAAAGTGTTGCCTCAGTCCTTTCAAGCTTAAAACACAGGCAACAGTTATAATTATTTATATAACTGATTATGTAGAGATCAAATATTGCTTATAACTTTAAAAGTCTTCATTTAGTTCCACTTTATTCACCAAGATATATAGCAAAGCCTTTCTTAATCACAAGTACATGCCTCCCCCCACCCTCCTTCCTTCCAAGCTCCCTGCTATATGGCAGAAAGAAGAAAAAGGGAAAGTTGTGGGTTGTAATGATTCTGATTAAGAGTACAAATCAAGCTTCCTCCCATGAAGGAGGTTATTACAGCTCTGTGCCACACAGCAGGCATCAATGAAAGGCTGAAAAGGCATGGAAAATAAAACAGACCTGTACATTTTCATTTGGGGGGTGGAGCAAAATTCAGAACCAAGAGTCTTTTCTTGAGAGAGAAAGAGAGAGAACCCGCATAAGTAGAACAGTCCTTGAAGTGCAAACATACCTGACTGCACATAATGCTAACCGGTCCCACATCCCTTTAAAAGCAGTTTAAATTACCAGATAAACTGTGTCTAAAAATGCCGTCCCCACGGCCACCGGGCTTTTTAAAAAAAATGAAAAAAGAAAACCTGGTAATGTTCCCTTAAGCCAGGTTTCTATGACTTACCCAGGAGGTAGGGATTTTTTTGCCTAGCTTTGAAAATCCAGCTTTTAAGGAGGCAAACGCCGTGGGACCACGCAGATGATCCGGGTTTCTTTTTCTTTCTTTTTTCATAGAACCACCGGCTGTTCCTGGGGCCGATCGGCTATGATTTTTTTTTAATTTCTCTGCACGATCGGAGTAACAGGAAGCTCTACTGGGTCCTACAAGTTTTAATTTCCCCCAGCCAAGTGGTCTGTTTTTTTCAAATGCTAGCACCACCTGCTGGCCAAGGGGGCTAAACTGCACTTTAAAATAAAAGGTGTGATGAGGGAAAGAGCCTCAAATTGATTCTGTAATTTGAGACTCTCTCTGGTGCTATGCAATAAAAGAACTTGGAAGCTGCTGGGAGCAGTTATTTAAAGGTAAAACTCCACCCCCTCAGTCACTATAAGCACAGGAAACCCCTCAATCACGGTAAGCACAGGAAATCTTTAACACAATATCTTTGGCCAGTGAAGTGACCAGTTTCCCTTCCACCATTCCTACCCTTGTTCTGTAATTAATGTATAATGAACAACATAAAATGTTAGACAGTTCTCTTAGTCTTAAAGAGAACATTTAACAATTACAGTCATCAGATAATGAAGTAGACTCCAACCTTCTCCTTTTTCAGCCATAAATATTCCACCCTCTGCCATATTTGTAGCTTTCTGCTGAATCATCTTTCCCATTGACTTTTATGCTAGTTTTTATTAGTCTCTCTTGTGAGTTTAGCCTCCAAATATCTTGGATTTGTAACTGCAGGAAATCAAAATGCTGGAACATTCTAAATTCTTCCCTTGGCCATTGGAGTTAAAATGATATTAAGCTCTCATGGGCTTCCATATCCCTGTTGAATTTATGTTTGCTTCCCAGCCTTTCTGCCCATTGATCATTCTACTGAGAGCTATTGTTTGATTCAACTGCTTCCTTATCTAGTTTGTCTCTTCCTCTGTTCCCAGATTCATATTCAGATTGGAAAAGAGTATTCTTCTTGTGTTCAGGTGACTTAAGTGGATTTTATATCACTAAGTATCAAAGCAGTATTAAAGGGGAAATCATTCTTAAACCTCCTAGGCCAAAATATAATTTTAAATTATCCTTGTTACCTCTACTTGAGGCATGCCCTACTTTAATTATGTATGTTTCTAATTGCCATATTTTATGCTGTTTTATTCCATAATGCTACAATGGGGTGAGAGTTACCATTCAAGCTCACTGCAGTTGTAGTGGTAGCTCCACCTTTCCCCACTATAACATATTTATATTTAACTACATGAAAATCCTTTCCCCAGCCCTAGTAGGTAGCCTCTGTCACTTCAGAAAGGTGAACAAGGAGTTTGTCAATTTAGGCCTCCTTCATATAAATTTTGCATAGGGTTTTGAAGTACAGTGGTACCTCTGCTTATGAGTTTAATCTGTTCCAAATGCATGCTCTTAAGTCAAACAACTCTTAAGTAGAGAAGTCCTATCTAAAAAAATAAAATAAAAAAAAAATTGTAGAGCAGACTGCATCTAAAATTTGTAAGGCAGCAGTTAAAACACCACTTTTTTTTGCTCTTAAATCAAATTGCTCTTAAGTTGAGCCGCTCATAACTAAAGGTACCACTGTACTTAGTTAACCTCAACACTTTTTATGCCAGTAACACCATTTTGGAGCCAAATGCCACAGAAATTTGCAAACAGCATTTGCTTAGAGTGAAAAGGGCAATGTTGCGTCTTTGGATGGTAGCTAGAGAGGAGCCTCGTGGCGCAGTGGTTAAAGGCCTGTACTGCAGGTAAAACTGTGCTCACGACCTGGGGTTCAATCCCAGGTAGCAGGCTCAAGGTTCACTCAGCCTTCCATCCTTCCGAGGTCGGTAAAATGAGTACCCAGCTTGCTGGGGGGGCAATGTGTAGCCTGCACACTGTAATTAAATTTGTAAACCGCCCAGAGACTACTTAAAAGTGGTATGGGGTGGTATATAAGCAGAACACTTTGCTTTGCTTTGCTTTATCATTCACACTGTTTTGGGGGGCATTGCCAAATGATGTCAAAAATTTACAAAACTTTTGAGAGGTTTCCAAATTTCAGGGCTCTTAGTTAGGGGGACTCAGTTTCAGTACAGACTAGTCCACATAAAGGTACAGAGAATCCATCTGTACTTGGCTCCTGTGTCTCTCTGTAACAGGGATAGGTCTCTTGAGTGGATATGGGCTGGAGGCTACTTTGTCCCCTCGAGACCCACCATATACTACATACCTCACATTGCCAAAGTGATCAATAACTGGGGGGGAGCATCTGGGTAAATTGGTGCAAATCATTCAAAGGCAGGAAACACCTTGCTTTACTTGAAGGATACTTCTGGTCACTGCCAACGTTTGATAGTGGAGTTGGTCACCGAAATTTGGTGGCATCGTTTTGAGAAGCACAAAAACAGCCTTGGGCTTCATGCAGTTGCACGAGCCCCATCCCTGCTATAGGACTAGATGAAAAGGAAAGGAAAGGGAGTTGTATTCAGCAGTAAAAGATTCCAACCCACAGTCAACCAATTCATAATTAGAACCTGTACAGCTGCTCAGGACAATACACTAAAATCTACTCCTTTTGCAGTCATCAGCCACCACTGAAAGAATCCAAGTCACTGCTAGTAGAAAAAATGAGGGCAAAGGTGGCAGATACCCATGGTTGTTTTAGGGTTGGAACAGTGTGTGTGTGTGTGTGTGTGTGTGTGTGTGTGTGTGAGAGAGAGAGAGAGAGAGAGAGAGAGAGAGAGAGGCATGGGCTGCCAACACATCAGACTGACAGAGACGTCAGTTGTGTAAAATTAATACTAGCTCAAGTAATAGCTGAAGAATTAGTCCCAGTTCTGACAAAGACTGTGTAACACACTGAATGAACAATAGGCAGAAAGAAGGCAATGAATATACTTGGTTGCAGGCCTTTATAATTACAGTTATGGAAATTTAATAGAAAAGGAACTCCCTTCATCTATCACAGGATGAGGCAGACAATGATAATTGCAGAGCTGACCGATATGTCAGACTAATGGCGAACAGTCTCTTGAGTAATTCCTGCAGTTTCATGGAACGTGTTTGTCATTGCCTGGAGAATGAATCCCAGTGAGTGGCAAATGAATCCCCTCTCTCCATAGCGCAATATTTCAATGAAGGAGCTACTTACTAATGTATTTGAGATCCATGTATTTCAAATGAAATCCATTCTTTTAATTCTGGTTGTCATTCATGTGTCTAACATTATGTCCTTAAGTTACCTATCAGTATATGTCATACTAATATCTGGTAATTATGTTAACAGAGTACAGAAAGCAAGCTAGTACTCAGATGGCTAAGAATGAGGAAGAATCCCTCAGGGTTCTTGTAATAAGTTAAAAGAAAAACCTATGTTAATTTTCCACGATATCAATTCAGGATAAAACAGAGTAAAACTGAGACTTGAGTACTGAAACTCCAAGAGTTAGCTTGCATACTGACTTAAACAGATTGGCCTTTCATTGCAGATGGAGAATCAACCAACTAACAACCAACAGGGGTGTTCGGACCTCTCCTGCCCTGTCTAGTCAAAAAGTTAGCCCAACTTCTATTTATCTGGACTTTCCATCAGCCAAGCTCTAAATAAAACAGCAGTGACACAAATTCTAAGGCCACGTACTTCACAGGTCAAGTATTGTTAATCCCTTCTCCCTCCCTCCCTCTCTGCTCAAGCAAAACAGGATATAATCTTGCCTTGACTACAAAGGGCTCCAGAATTGGCTTCCATGACAGCAAGTGTACTGAAGGTCAATATGAATGCACCTTGATTGCTGGATTTTCATTGTAATTAGATAACTGTTTCCTTGAAGAAGGGGCAAGTAACCAAAGGAATATGGTTTTTCAAACCTGTGATGTTATGGGCAGGCAGACGCTAGATTGAAATGAATGGGAAACCAATTAATCCGTTCCAGAGATCCAAGAAAAGGCAAAAAAGCTGGGGGGGGGGGTAAAAACCCATGAAAAAAACCACTCTAACTCCTCCCACCCCTCCACAAACTACAGGCGTTGCAATACATCCCGGGTACACTTTTTTGCAAGGCAAAATGAAACATTTGTTATCCGAGGCAGCCCATAGGGAACTTTTGCTATCCGAGTCAGCTCTATACCCAGAAATTTCCATTTGTTATCCGAAAAATTTGTTATCAGAGGCATTCTTTATCCGAGGTATTACTGTATTTGTATTTCCAAATGAGAAGGATCCCTGGAGGAAGGACCCATGAGCAGAGCTGGGGAAGGAAGGAGAGAGAATGACTAAGTCAGAATGGGCCAGGCTTCCGTGCTGTGTCACCACTCAAGATGGGGGACTCCACTGAGGCGACTGACAGACAGGGAGTGCTCTGGGGCGTTCCAGTAGCAGGGACACTGCAGACCATGTGCACAGTTGGACCGATTCAGTTAAAGAATTTGACAGGTTTAGCCCTTCTGAAGTTATTTTATTGTTCATTCTACCAATCAGTTACAATGAAGCATTATTTTCAGAAGTTCTGCTTCCTTGTCTTGAAGGGCGTTTAGGGAGGGAATTGCCTCAGCAAAAGTTCAATCCCTGTCACAGTGGGGCATCTTTCTAGCACATAATAGCAGCAGCAACAATCTATGAGATACAAATCCTCTTGTGGTGATTTGTGAAGTATTTTCTCTAAGCATTCTTGAGATTGGAATCTCTTCCCTGACATTCCAATCCACCTTCCCAAATTAATGGCAACTCTTGCTCCTCTTGCTTGTATTAGGAGCACTGGGCTAAAAATCTAGCATCAACTTTCTTGTATTTATTTATTCCTATCCATACATGGGTAAACCTGACATGCTATTTTGCACAAGGTTCTAATTAGCTTTCATGCACACAAGAAATAAATTGAGTTGTTTTTATTCTGAATCTATTTTGGGTTGTTTTTTAAACTCCTTTAACATATTGCAATAGGAAACACACTTTTCATATTCCCACAGATGTTGTGACAATTGATGGGGCCCTGAAGGTCTACTGGATTCTGGACAAGAAGAAAGTTTTTGTGTCAGATGATACTACATACATTTCTATTTACTTTAAGAGATAACTGCTTTGCCCTCCATCGGTAAAACAGAGTACACATAATTCGCTAAATACAGTATTAGGGGGAAGGAACACCTGGAAAATGTGACTGGATGATTCAATCATTTGTAGAACTTATAATCAACGCTTGTCAAGTCAGGGCAAATCTTTATTTTGTATAATCCTGACATGGATTCATTGTGTAATAGTAATTTGATTTTTTTTAAAAGATGTAACAAATATACGTTTTTTTCATGGACACTCAAGCTCCAAAATCCTAGGACATGGTAGATTCCACAGAAATATGTGGAAAGATCTTTGGGTACTAGCATACACATTTATAACATCTCTCATCCTGTATTTAATGTATGTAATATAACTGGCCGTTATTAAAATGTCAAGGTCTCTACTGAAGAAATACTGTAGTCTCCTTGAGCAGATAACTCATTAGATTTGGTGAAAGACTCTAGTTGACCATGAAGATACATTGGCCACTGAGTTTAGTGTGATTCTTCAAGCTAGTTCCACTACTGTGAAGGTAAAACTACAGGAGAAAACAATATATAGCATTTTAGCTCCTCAGCAGAAGAGGGTTGAAAAGTAATCCATACATAAGCAGCATGTGTTCTTGCCTAATCTGTGCTCTCCCAGCAAACTTAAAAAACAAGAAAAACCCACCTTCATGCCAGTTATTTAGCTTCACAATTTAGGATAGCAAGCAGTTTAAACACTGTTTCATTAAAGCTGTAAAACTGTCTCTAATTCCTGATCAACATAATGCAGAGTTTCAGAGAGGATTCCATTTTATCAACTGGCAATTAATTTAAGGCTTCCAAAGTAGAGAGCAATAGAGAGCTGTTGAATCAATTACACAAGTAATTAGCTTCATGGCTTTTTTTCTTTTACTATACATCAATGTTGGTGCTTCTTGGGTCCACCTCTTTTAATCTTCCAATCTGCAAGTTTTACAAACTTGATTATTTTAAATAACATGGACCAGAGCTGGTGTTACTATAAATAAAAACAGTTAATCACTTGGGAAGCAATTTTACAGTGATAAATACCTGATGATATAGTTTATATGCTGCTGAAAGTTAATTGTTTATAGTCAGCTTTTAGCAAACTAAACATTATTTAATTACATTTAGGCTCTTTGTAATTGAAACATTGACAGCTGAGTGTTGTCCTATTAAACTGATAAAGAACACCTGCAAAGTGTAATTGGTTCCTCCAACACCAACCTTGGTTTAAAATATTTAAAAAGTAAATAAACCCAAACCCCAAAATATTCATTATTAACAGATTACAAATACATTTTAGAATTTTAAAGTATATTACTAAGGATGGAAATGAAAACTATTAATTTTTTTAAAAAGGAAGTTGGATATTTATTTTATTATTAGACTTAAATACCTACCACATCATCTAGTAACAAGGCCAATCTGGGTTGTGTACAAATAATTCAACAACCAAAAGAAGAGTATACAATGTAAAAATGAAGCTAGTAAGCAAAATGAACATAACTTAATCAACAATGACATCATAAAATAGTTGCTTCTGTTGTGAAACTATGAACTCTATCTTCTGAAACTTAGTACCTAGATTATCATCTTCCCCAAGGAGCAGGTTGACAAAAAGATGACAGTAGTTCCAGGTAGGAAAAAGATTTTGGGGGGAAACAGCCAGCAAGTGCCAGAGTTATACCTTGTAGCCAGTCCTTTTCCACGTCCTAGAAGCCAGCAAAGACTGAGGGTCAAACCATTAACACAATCCAAGTACTGTAATCAGTTAATATGATCACAGGAGGGAGCAATTCTGTTATCTGATCAGAGTTATCACTTCCTAAAGCTTCAGGAAGAACATTTGATTGCTGAAGCACTGAATTCCCCTTCTACATTGCCCTTCTCTGGATAGATGGGACACTCTCCCTTTGAAAATTTCACTAAGGTGGGATATAACAAAGCTGAACTAGAAGGTATAGGAAAACACTTGCCTTTTCAACTCCTCTGTCACTGGATGTATGCAAGCACTGCAATACATAAAACAGATAATTTAGGTATTTAACTGGTCGTTTAGTGCAGGTAATAATCCACCCAACAAACACACACACATGCACAAATAATAAGTGGCACCAATGACAGGGTAAAAGAGCAGCAGCCACCTGACAAATGATTGTCAGGGTGCATTTTTTAAATTTAAAAAAAATCAAATCCTGTACTGAGAGTTTGTATGAATGTATGCTTTATTATTATATTTTAAACTTTATTAGCAGTTAAAATAAATATTACAATTATATAAGAATGTAGCTTTCTTTCTAAGAGCTGCTTTTACAAAAGAACACATCCCAACATTTCATAACTTTACTCCCTTCCCCCACATCCCCACCATCTTTCTTACTATTTTCTTCACTCATAATAGTAACTTTCTTGTTTTTTCCCCTATATTAACAACTGACTTTACCTTTTGCTCTTGACCCTTTTTACAGTTGCCATTGCATGAACGTATGTTTCAGAGTGCACTCAGGAGAAAGGCATGTAAGATTGCATAACAATACGTAAACAAACAGCAAGAATTTAAACTACATGAGGCTCTCATTCAACAGAAGCCAGGTGATAAATATGACACTGTCTCTAATTTTAGGTACAGTAGTTATTTTTCACCAGATTGTTTCATATGGGATGTCCTACATATATATTTGCCATTCATATTCTTAATGTAAAGGAACTATTGTGATTTTTTTCACACCAAGGATGTTGCCAGAGTCTTATGAAATTTTTGCACAATTTTAATATAGGCATAAAAGCATTTTAAAGAGAGAGAAAAAGCAAAAAATCACTGCATTTACAATACCATTTTTCTTTATTAGACTTTTTTTTCCATCAAAACAATAGATGTCAGTTTAGCCCCAACTAAGGACACATATATCTGAGATGAGAACTATTTCATCCCTTGCTAACAGGCCCAGAGAATCTTAGACATTCACTCCTGATTCCACAGGAGCCAAATTTTTATAATGTTGCATTTTTGTTAGAAAAATATATATTTATAAAACTTTCCATAATAATATCAAAACTCCATATAAAGACTGTTCTTCATCTCTACCCCACCCCCCACCCCAGCCCCACTGTTTGGACACAAACACTGAAGGAACGTAATGGAGCATCTAGTGACACATGGGAAAATTCCTCTCTGTTATGTTCTATTTACAGCTTACAAAAATGAAATGTATGAAAGAACAGAGCTTGGAAGAGTTACTTGTTTTTGACTTCAGCTCCCAAATATTGCTCAACATGGGCTTAATCTATGCTGCTGGGGGGATTGTGGAAGTTGAGGTAAAAAAATTAAAAGACTTTTTCAGAGTTCTGATCAAGAGGCACAATCTCCCAGCTCTTGGTGGTCCGTCCAGTAACTGGACAATGTGCAAACAGGACACATTAAAATAAATAACAGATGTGTAATACTAGGGCAGATTTAAAACTTTGGGTTCTTGTGGTTTTTGTGCTATCATTTCTGAGATGAGTGATTTCATAAGCTATATATTTACATTTTGTAAAGCCATGGCCAGACATCAACATGACTTCCCAGCAATGTGCCTGCATTCTGTTAACCAAAAGCCTAGTTACAAGTAGACTATCAAAATATGATTCAACACACCAAGTTTCTCCATATAGAGTTAAATGAAAAGCAGTATCTTTGGTATGGCTCCATGTTGTGCAAAACATTCTTGCCCTTCAAGATGGGTTCAAAGGCAACATATGCAAAAGGAAAACAAGGGCATTTCTGAAAACACTTCCACAAGAGCCTACGTGGTCATGATGTTGTTTCCAGAAGCAGTCTGTCTTCTCAATCTTGCTCCTTGTGGTTGGGATGAGTCATAGGGTGGTGGAGATCTCCATGTTATTCCTAGTGTCCATGACAGGAAATAAAGCAGTGATTCTCTATGAGTTCTAGTTCTTCTCTGTTCTTGACTTCCACTCTTTCCAGTTTATGCAAAGGCTACTAAAGCAATTGAGTATATCCAAGTGTTTTTTAGATTTATTTTCACATACACACTTTATACTAAACCTCTCTGCTGGAAAATAGCCCTTCCCTGAGCAGAAGATACATTTTATGTGTGAAAGGGCATCTTTGGATCCATCCAATAATCTCATATTTTGCCATCATACATAAAGGCAAAGATACCTGTTTCATAGGAAAAGCAACAGCTGCTATTGAGCCCTGACTTTTTTCTTACAGCTGCTGCATAATATTCAATTCATACTTCAGATATGATACAATGCAGCAATCCTTATAAACGGTACCTGAAAAGGCTTCTTTTGTCATTATATATATTACAGAATATTCAACTTGAACCAATAATATAAAAAACAATGACAATTTACAGAGCTGGGGGGGGGACCCTAAAGAATGCCTGTATAATTCAGGCTTGCCTATAGTCTCCCACTGTGAAGATGCTTTAAAGAAGTAGGATGCTATTAATGCCAAGAGATATCCAGAGGCCATTTATATGCCTAAATAGGATCACCAATTAAATCGATACATTTAATTTTTTAAAACACCTAAACAGTTTTGAAGTAAAGCCAGCCTTCCACAACCTGGTGACTTCCAGATATGTTGGATTCCAACAACCATCATTCCTTGTAAATATGCCCTGCAGAGTTGATGAGGTTACGTTGAATGAAATTTGCTCTAATCTGTATCAGACTATTCCTTTTCTTATTGAAAATGAAATACCTATAAATGGGTAATTCTGAACATCCTAGGCTGGAGTATAGCAATTTCAACTTTATAATTCGTTCCTTAATTTTTCCTATAGAGTTTTTATAAGAGTCCCCTTCACCACTACAAGTCTTCCCAATTTATATCAGCATAAAGCACTGGATGTACTGGGAATCCCAATATATGTCTGGATGTTGTTAGATAGTGATCCTCTTGACAGCACCATAGAAGCACTGTTGTCGTTTCTGGTCAGAAATGTTCCTCACAAAGTTACCTGATTTCTTCTAACTTATTTACCTGTTAAATAGATAGAAAAAATGAATTAGAATTGTTATTGTTTATTGTTATGAATAACTTTATTCACTTTAAGTAACATAAATCTAGGGGACTGCAAGGCCACTTGATGACACACAAAAGCTGATGCCAAAATAAGCTTGGTTGTCAGCCCCCCATTCCCTTTACTGGCCCCAAAAAACTCTATGCTGCTTTGGCTGCAACAGGCTAAGAAAGCTATCTCACCAACCCCCAATAAAGTTTTTCCTAGAGGGATTAAAACACAGGAAGACTGCCTCTTGCCTGCAGGTTCACTATTCAGTGGTAAGGCTATAAAAGAAAAAAAGAATCAGAGGAAAAGACTATGTAGCCTCAGTATTGGCATCTGATTTTATCAGGGGCTGCCTGGACTTTAAGCAGACAGGAATCCTAGCTCCTCTTAAGTTTTCTGGCTGATGGACCACAGAATGCTTCTATTTGATTCTGCAGTCCTGGTGCAGTTTCCACAATGTAATAAAAATGTGGAAGGCAGGGTGTGGCTACATTTTTAAATTTTGCTTTTACTAATGACTAGCTTTTTCTCACTTTAACTGAATATAGCTCTTTCATGCTTTGACTACATAAGATTTAAGCAGTTAAAAAAGAGCATCCACCCCTCCTTTGTCTTGCCCAACTACTTCCTTCCTCTCCGTTTCTATTTATTTATTTATTTATTGGATTTTTATACCGTCCATCTGGCAGTGTGGTCACTCAACATAAGAAGAGCCATGCTGGATCAAGCCAAAGGCCCATCTAGTCCAGCTTCCTGTATCTCACAGTGGCCCCACCAGATGCGTCTGGGAGTGGACGAAACTAGATATCTGTCTCCTGATACCACTCCCCTGTATCTGGTCCTTGAAGTACCCAGGTTTTAAGCCTGGGGAATTACACATCTCCATCATGGTTTGTAACCCGTGATGGACTTCTCCTCCAGGAATCTGTCCAATCCCCTTTTGAAGGCATCCAGGACAGATGCCACCACCACATCCTGTGGCAGGGAGTTCCACAGACTAACAACACGCTGGGTGAAAAAATATTTTCTTTTGTCTATTCTTACTCTCCCAGCCCTCAATTTGAGTGGATGTCCCCTAGTTCTGGTATTTGTGAGAGGGAGAAGAGCATCCCTCTATCCCCTTGACTCATGCCCTGCATTATTTTGTATGTCAAAATAATGACATATCAGGCACTTCTTTTCCAGACTAAAGAGCCCCAAATGTTGTAGCCTTTCCTCATAAGGGAGGTGCCCCAGCCCAGTAATCACTTTGGGCAGTTCTGTAGCCATCCAAGCTGCCTGAGGGCTCAAGAGAGGTCTCCAGTACTTCAAAGCTGCCTTTGGAAGTGTGTGGGTACTTGCAAGGGGAGTGGGGAACCTCCTAAGTATCTTCTGCCCCACCTGTGCACATCTTCTGTCAGATTCTGTCCTCACTGGAATGGGCCATTCCATGTCAAATCATCCAATGAAAAATCAATTTTGGAAATTGATGTCATGGATTTGGTTCATTTTGGTACATTTGTACTTTAGCATGAGATGTTTAAAAATATTTTTCCAATTTTTTTTATCCACCCATTTCTGAGATATTGCATTTTTAAAATTGCAAAAAAAAATGCCAAAATTCAATAGCCACCATAACTTCAAATGTCATTTTATAGATACCTCTGATAGCTAAAGATCTGGGACTGGTGTAATTTTAAAGCTTATGAATAGGGCTTTCCTTTGATATACATGATGCAATGGTACATTTTCAAAAAAAGTTACACATCTAAATAAATATAAAATTTAATTTTTTGGAAAACCAGGGCTAAGTCACTGCCACAAGAAAATTCAAGTTTTGTATGATACGGTTGATACCATTGAGATACCATCCTGAAATTTGGATTGACTGGCTATAAGACATGTATCTTTAAATGTGAATGTTATGAACATTTTAAAATTCTATTTTTCCAAAAGTTTAAATTTTATATCTATTTAAATGTGTAAATTTTTTTTGAAAATGTACAATTGTATTACGTTGTAAATCAAACAAAAGCCCTATTTAAAATACCACCTGTCCCAGATCTGTAGCTATCAGAAGTATCTATTAAATGACATTTGAATTTATGGTGGCTACTGGATTTCGGCTTTTTTTTTCAATTTTGAAAATGCAATATCTCAGAAACAGGTGCATAAAAAATCTGGAAAATATTTTTAAACATCTATCTCATGATAAGGTACAAATGTACCAAAAATGAACCAAATCCATGACATCAAGGTTCCATGCATTGGCTGATTTGACATGGAATGCCCCAAATATTATTCCCCAAAATATTCAACCCACTTTATTGTTTGGAGGAAAATAATTGCCCACAGTTGTTCTCTCATAGAAATTGAGATGTTTTTGTATAAAAGATAACAAGAGTTTACAGTTATATTTCTTTCTTTCTTAAAAGTGGTCAGGTTGAACCTATTCATGACAAGTAACCATTAAAATAACAAGACAAAGGTCCTTTGCACTACCATTTTATTTGCCATTTATCTGTCACAGGAAAACCTTCCAGGTGCCTTTTGTAAATATGAAAACAAGAGCTCTTCCTAGTATTTCATATTTAATAGTGTGTCAGTAACAAAAGGACTTAAAAATAGAAAAAAGATAGAGAGTGCACATGATGAGAGGAACTCTGCCAAGCATATCACTGCAATATACAATGACAAAAAACAGACTGCCTCTAATATTTTGAGATTTTTTTATTTGTAGAAATGCAACAATATATTAAACATTAAAAAAACTAAGAAGAAACAATATTTTACAAATGTTCAATTAAATGGCACTTCTTCCCTGTGATCCAGTCAGTATGGGCACTGTTTCTAATTTTAAAAAATTAAAAATCATTTTTACTCTGCCTTTTTGCTTTTAAGCATTTGATGGGTAGGCATCTGCAAATCTTCAATGGTCTCTGCAATAGGTTTGTTTAGAGTTTCTGGAAGCAGAAGAGTCAGGAAGCCAGCTGATAATCCACTGATTCCAAAGACCACAAATGGTACAGATGGACCAAGAGTTTTCTAAAAAATAAAATAAAAATCAATAAAGTAATAAACTAATCATGAATTGACTGATACATATCAAAGTTTTATAGCCTAAATCCCCATTTGTCCAAGTTCTGAGGCATAAGGCAAATTATGTCCTCAGCTAAGGCAATTTTTTTTGAAATTAAGTATTTATCTCTCCCATTACAAAATGCCCACCAGTCCCAAGTAACTTACTTCATAGTCAAGACCCCGTGAGAACTGAAGGATGGGTTTACTTTAATTACTGAACATGGTTGCCACCAGAATAATCACCACTGGCCACAATTTTTTTATAATTAAAGAATTCCTCCTCTCGTCTCTCATCCTGCATGAGTTCCCTATGACAAAAGGAATCACGTGCGATCCCCAAAAGCCTTGGAATGGGAAGGGGGAAAGTGTAATTTTCGAGGAATTGTCCTAGCTGATTATTTCAGCCATCTTGCACCATGGAACCTATCTGAACAGAATTTCAGCCATCTTGCACCATGGAACCTATCTGAACAGAATTTCAGCCACTGAAGAACAATTATCCCCCAATATATTATCTATTCAATTGATACAAAAATGCAGCAAATGTTCACTTGAAATAAATTTGTATAGAGGGGCCCAAACGGTAAACCTGTGGGGAAAAGTAATATTACATATTCCATAACTTAGAAAGTGTTCTACTCTCCTCTGTTTTCCGTGAAATTAAGGAAGCTACTTACAGTATTTTCCATTTGTTTAAATATGAGTCATTTTTATTCTGTCTTTTGTCCAAAAGGAGAGTTTGAGTATGCTTAAATATCTTCGATCCACAGACACTAGCTTTCATTAGGCAAGCCCAAACAGAACAAGTCATAAGAAACAGTAGCACAGCTATAAATATGCATTTCTGTAGCATTCACTTAAAGGTCAAATTCTTAACAGCAATATATATGAATTATTAAATATCATTTTGATTTAGATATTTTTAAAAATGTGGTATCATAATAAAAGGGAGAAGATGGTACTACCTACCAGAGACGGAACAAATGGAGCCAGAATACCGCCAAATCTACAAGTCATTGAACATACGCCTAATCCAGCATTCCTGTTTTTAAAAAGGAAACAGTTTAAGTTTGCACAGAATGTTTTTTCTGGGAGTAACAAAACCATCTGCTGCCATTTAGTTCCAACATACAGTTTTTCAAACTGAGTTTTATCCTTAAAATCTGAGTAGACAACAAGTTCTGAGCAGAAATTGGTCACTGTGCTAGCTTAATCTACATTCCCTGATTTGTCTGCACCCCTTGTTTGCCACCCTCCACCCATTTTCACCAAACATTAGGTTTCCAGAACTTAGTGCCAGATCGATCCTGGAAACTACTTTTTATATCTGTACACATACATTGCATAAGAATCCTTAAACTGTCAAAATGCATCATGACAGCACCCATCTGGATACAGAATGCTAACTTAGTATTGGAAATCAATATATGAAAGGGGAGAGGCATTGGAATAGAATATTCTGTCAGAGGAAACAGCTAGCTGGATGGCACATGGACCTGAAACATTGCAGACGGTTGGTTTGTTGCTAATCCTACTCAATAAGTGATATTAACTACAAATTTTCCAACTGATATGCACATCTGGGTTGAAAAAATACATTAAAAATGTAGTGGCTACTAGTGTTTGCAAACCCAATTCCAAGCACCTATCAAGTCCCACAAGTCTTAGATCCAGGCTATTTGAAAGACAGCATCTCCCCATATAATCCTCCCTGACTTCTGAGTTCTTCAAGGAAGTGCCATCTCTTGTTCCCACCATCTTCAAAAGGTGTTTTTGATGAGCACATGAGACAGGGCACTTTAATGGCTACTTCCAGGCTATGCAACTTCCTTCCCAAGTATGGCTAGGTTGACCTCAACCCTGCGTTTTTGTGAAAAGGTATGCCTTTGAAAACTGACTAGTCTTCTGAGAAATGAACTGCAATATGTGATACAGCATACTTCAATGTTTTGCTGTGCTTTTAACTGGCTTGAACTGGATTTGATGAGCTGCTTTTAACGCTGGTATGTTTAAGTGACTAAAATTTTGTTGCTTAGTGTAATGTTCCAACCAAAGTAGGCTCATTGACACTTACAGAGTAGTTGACTAACCAAATTTCTGCTGGTTCAATGTGCCTACTCCAGTTATGACTTTCTACACTAAGCAAAAGGATTTTAGCCATTGTAATTTACTGTGATTCTAACTGTTTGTATATTTTAGCCATTTCTGAGCCACCTTAACCCCCTCCCCCTCTTTTTTTTTTTTTTTTTTTTGGAAGGCAGATGAGGCACAGAAAATAGAATAAATGAAAAAATAACTATGTAACTTCTTCACTTAATATATGTCATATAAAACAGTGAAGAGCAGTATTTCATTAAAAGATATGAGAGGGAGAGTTACCAAAGATGTGTGTCTTAAATGAAGACCATATATTTAAAAGGGAAGATTTTGATTCAGTAATAAAATAAATAATTCAGTAATAAAAAGAAGCTTGTTCAACAAACTATATTTCCAGTTTAAACAGACTCCCATTTTGCCATAATCAACAATAAACTCATACTAGCATGTATAACTGTGAACCTCTTGCTTTCTAAAGTAAAAAAGAGGTGTGAAATTCACTGGATGATCATAAGCCAGGCACTCTCTCATAGAGAACCAGATTTACTCTGAACATTTTTTTAAAAAATGGGGGGGAGCCAGGGGTGGCTATATGATATTCTTATTAATTTGGATGAAAGACAAGATAAAAGTATAAGAAAATCAATAAATATTAATGCCAATGTACAATTTTCCTTGTCAATTTAGGTATTTCAAGCCAACTCTGCTCATACTGTATTAAATATGCAATCTTTAAATTAAACAAATACAAAGCAATATAATGTAGAATGTCTGGTTATCAGTTACAACAATACATTCCTTTTCTAAACATCATTCAGAACAAAGTGGTTTATTTTTTTGCAAAGCTACACCTTACCACTAGATGGTGATAAAAGTCTATGCTCATATTGAGTTGAGTTAGTGAAACAGTTTCTTCCTCTAACATAGTTTTCCCTCAAAAACAGCTGAGAGGTGATTTAAAATCCTACATTGGCACTCACCTCACAAGACAGTTTCACTAATAAGAGGCAAAGGCAAATAACTGCATGCCTTTACCCAACAGAGCCCACCTAGTGAATGACACCTTTTTTCTTTCTTAGAGCTTGGAGATACAACTCAACCCTTTGTACATTTTATACTACCATACTTTAAACAACTTTTTCAGGCTCATAAACAATAGTAACTGGGAAAATACTGCTTTGCCTCTCTCTTGGGCCAACAAATTGCCAATAACATTGCCAACACGGCTGCTTACTGTCTGCTTGCTCCTGTCTCTGAGCCTTTTCACATGACCCCTAAACTCCGCGGCAAATGGCTCCCAGCTCCGGAGCTTAACATTGTTTCCCCACCAGCTCCGGAGTTTACAGAAAATTAAGTGCGACCACGCCCACCTAAGCGTATCCCAGCGCACTTTTCAAGTACCTGCTCTCCAGGGCTGAAGAATTCCTGATGCGGATGTAACTTAAGAGTGCCGGGCTCTCCTTGCTTCTGTTTGTTGTTTTTTGCCCCCCCCCCCGTCCCTTTAAGAGCTACTTAAGAGAATTGAATGCTGCGGGGCGCAAGAGCGAGACGGCAGAACGGAGGTGAGCCACGGTCTTTTCTTCCTTTTTTTTCTCCCTCCCCTCACGCAGCCAGCAGCCAGGAATGCAGAGGGGGTGGGAACACAGGAACAGCGACAAGCCCCCAAGATCTCTGGTCCGAATTTAAGTGGCCAGCAGATCTTAGGGGTCGTGTGAAAAGGCTCTCTGTCACTGGCAGAGCTGCTCTGGCAGCTCAGGGGCACAAAATCCAACCGAGTGGTGCGGTAACTCTAGCTGTGATTGCCTAACAGACCAATGATCCTTCTAGTCCAGTACTTGAATATGGACAGCATCTGTAGAGGTTAAAACGTAAATTCAATATTTCTTTCTAACAAAGTGTTGTTACATTGATTTTAAATATCTTATGTATAGTTGTTATTCAACATGTGATTCTCTTCCTTTTTTTAAAAAAAAAATTGATTTTCTGGATGTTGTTATTGTGTCTTAGATTTTGATGTAAACTGCCCAGAGTGGCTTTCATTGCTAGATGGGCAGTATAAAATCAAATAAATATATTAAAAATAAATAGGCTTTCAAATGGGATCCCTTTGGAGCCCTACCTGCGGATCCCATGTACTCCATGGCATTCTCGCTTCCAAGTATTGAACAGACCCTGCCTTGCTTAATTTTTGAGATTAAATAACACTACTAGATTCCAGGTGGTTCAATATGAGCTGTAGTTTGAGGTGATTTAGGTTTGGCTTGCCTCACATGCTGTGTGTTACTGCTTTTAGCAGGGAACTCATATGGCAATGGCTAGAAATATCAAAATATCAACTTAAAGTTTCATTTACCTCACTACTGTTGGGTAGAGTTCTGAGGTGTAAATATAAATGATGTTGAAAGCAGCACTCACAGTCAATTTCCCACATAAAGCCCAGACCCTGGGGCTGAAGAAAAAGCCTAGGATAAAGATACAAGAAATCATCTGCAAATAAACATGTACAGTACATCTCTTCAGAAATGTTATGTAGTCAGAAATACATTCTACTGAAGGCGAGGGGCTTATGATCATACTAACTGGAGCTGATGGGAATTAGTATTCAACATCTAGAAGATTGCCACCAGCATTTGCAAAGTCACAGGTTGCCAATTCCTGGTGTACAGAATTAAACAAGGAATGGACAACCTGCATCTATTAGTATCTTATAAATTCCACTTGTTAGTCCTTTCAATATCTTATTTCCATCTATTTTTGCCTTCTGCATTACTATGTGTTCAAACCTGCATTTACTTTTTTCTCATCCAATCTTTTGTCCATTGCTCTTATTGTGTAAAATTGAGCTAGGATGTTCTTTCTGATCCTAACCATACTAATATTTGTACTTTATTATCTGTCTTTTCTGACCAACCTTTTAATCAAATCAAAGGCTCTCACGGCCGGGATCCAATAGTTGTTGTGAGTTTTTCAGGTTGTTTGAGCATGTTCTGGAAGTTTTTCTTCCTGAGGTTTCGCCAGACTCTGTGGCTGGTATCTTCAGAGGGCAAGGAGCTCAGGGAACTAGGAGTTCTCTCTGTGCTCCAGGTTATAAAGTTGTTTGTTCTTTAACAAATTCTCTAATACAGAAGCCTTGGCCTTATTGTAAATTGTATTATACTATATTAATAAATTATCCATATTTTTGAATTTCCTGGAAATATTTCTAATTCTACAACTAGATGTAATGGGGAAATTGATGAGATGTGTATTTTCCTTTATATATTCCAAATAAATAACATTTTAAAGAAGTTTTCAACCTTTGTTACAATATGTTTATTTTTTATTTTATTTTTTGAAAAAATATTCTCAAGGTTTAGTGCACAAACGTGAAAGCTAAATTTGCTTAAAAGAGAACATACACTCACCACCAGTATTTTCTGGTAAGCACATAGTAAATACACAGGAAATGCCTGCAAATATTAAAAATGCAGCAGTAGTTTTACATCTTCCTGACCTAAAGGGGGAAGGAAAACAGTATAAAATCAGGCTAAATCTCTGTAAGGATGCATGTTGTTATTTACAATATTCTTATATTAGTCTACTAAGGGTCAACTAGATAAGTAACAGAAGGACAACTGTGCAGGGTGGAAAATACTTCTTTTTCTTAGCATCTGTCCCACTTAGTGGCAGGAGCTACTGTTGATTTTTGCCTTCCACTTGTCCGGGTATACTTGGGACAACTTCATGTCATTGTCAAGGGTTAATCCAGCACTGTTTTTGTCATCCCTTCAGTTGGGATCAAATACAAATTAATACACTGGAAAATACACTGAGTGTAAAAAGGAATGCCAGTGTGGCATGTCTCCCTTTGAACAGATCACTGATGAAAAAGTATTCCCTTCCACAAATCAAATTAAATTGATTCTACCTATTTTATATGTCTGAAGCAACGTCCCCTCTTAATTTTTGGCCCCTCTGTGCAGGGCTTGGATACATGCACGGCGTGCCTCCCCACCCCTGACAGATCACATCACAACAGGAACAAAAGCAGTTGCAGCAAGTGCATGGTGTGGAAAAAAACTGTGTGGAGGGCACCAGAGGCATGCACCGCCTATACACTGTAAAAGGAACCTTGGTCTGAAGTACAGTGCTGCTAGCTGCAGAATACTAAAATCAAATGGGAACTGGGTATTGTGTGACGCTAACCAAACACTTGCCCTTGGTATAAGTCACTGTTCTGGCCAGCACTTCAAGATGGATTTGGGACTTTTTCTAAGCATACCAAACATAGACCAAAGTATCTTAATAAATCAGAAATGAATGTAAAATGCTTAAGCGTTATGTTAGCTATAAGCCTTACAAAATGTACAATCTGCATGCAAAATTAGAAGATTATTTAATCTTACCAAGGTTTCTCAATGAAGAACATGCACAGAGGGAACGCAGGAACTTCTACAAGGCCAGAAAGAGCCACATTCAGGTACAGATTTCCTCCTAATTCACCAGCATTCAAGGTTAGGCCATAATATACAAGGCTGCACACGTACCTAAACATTATGAATAAAAGTTTGATCGGTTATGCTACTCCGTCCCTAAAAAAATTATGCAATGATAAGCTGTGTAATAATTTGTTAGGTAGATTCTGCAAATTGAATATATGTTCATTTTTGCTACAAGGCTTCCATTATTATTTCTATACTCTTCTTCCCACTGTTCCTCTCCTCTGGTCACCTCTGATGATAACTCAGAACCAGCCCCTCCTAAGTAGCCCCTACCATTTCAGTCAAGAAATCCTTAATACCCTGTGATAAATCCACTATTTTAAATGCTTCTAAAGCCACAATTCCATGCCATGCAGCAGAACAGAAAATGCAAGAGCACTGTGCAACAAACATTTCTCAATGTAAATGTCAAGGTTTTGTTGCGTGTTATTTTTTTCTTAAGTTAAAGACACTCCTCCAGCCCATTTTTATTCCAGCTGCCTGCCTTTATTTCAAAACAAAGCAAACTGTGCTGCTTATATATCTCCCCATAGTGCTTAAAGCATTCTCAGGGCAGTTTACAATTTAATTATGAAGGCTACACATTGCTCCCTTCCCCAGCGAGCTGTGTACTCAGTATATTGCCCTCAGAAAGATGGAAGGGTGATTCATCCTTGCATTGACTAGCTGGAATTGAACCTTAGGTCATGAGCACTGTTTGGCTACAGTACAGCAATTTCACCAGTGTGCCACAAGGCTTATAAAGGACAAGCAGAAAACCAGCCATGTATGGTATTTTCAGTCTTCTGAATAATTTTGTCTTCTGAATAATTTTTAATTATTCAGAAAACAAAACCCTGTTCTATCATTGCACCAGTCAAAGGGAAATTAGCCCCAATGGCTAATTGCCACTAAGCAATGAGTGCTTGATTCTTTGCATCTGCCAAGTCAACTAGCTAGTAGCTCAATGAGGAAGCTAAGTGAGTACTTGTGAATTAGCAGTAATGCTGCAGGATATCCTTTTCACCAGTGTACAGAATGGAATTTTGGCCAATGACTCAACTATTGTATTCTAAGTAAAAACACGATCTCTACTTAAAACAGCAGACAGTTATTTCTTGGGACACTGTGACTAAAGCAAATCATATGTAGATATTTTTAGTAATGCATTAAATATTCTCTAGCATTTAAACAAGCTGGCAGAATTTTTTTTTCTTTTAATTGTCTGTGTGCTCTTTTTAGCTCCAATGTTGCCTTTTAATGTTGTAAGATGCCTCTTCTAATTCCCTGTTTTTAACTTGAATATGTCTTAAATGCTCTGAGCTGTATATTGTCCCTCAGTATTGTAAGCTGCCTTGGGTCCTTTTCCAAGGAGAAAGGTGGGGTAAAAATATTCAAAATAAATACAGTAATACTTTGGTTTAACAGTAACTTGGTTTAAGAGAGTTTTGCAAGACAAGCAAACATTTCTTCTAAATTTTGGCATGATCAACAAGCAATATCTTGATATAAAAGCACTGAAGCAGGTCATATGGTCACAAGTGACCCAATGGTGGCTCTCTCTCCCTCCCCCTGTTGGATTGTGGGCAATTGTCTGGAATGTTCTGTCTCAGGCAGCCTACAAAGCAGAGGGAAGAAAGAGGAATAGAGGTCTCCCTTGCACCAACCAGGAGCATTTTCAAAGGAGAGTGCAGGTTTTATTTTTCTTCATATTTATATTTTTATTTACATGTTTTCAACATTCTTTCTTATTTTTCAAACCATTTTTAGTTACGGGGCAGATGGTCAAGTGTGTATAGGGCTACAAATTGCACTTTATTATTGTCACATTAAAAATACAAACTAAAATCCAGTTGTTAGGCCCAAGTAGAGCAGTTTCCACAGCCAGGTACATAACCTTGGTGTGGACATGGACTTCTAGCCAACTTCTTTTGTGAGTTTTGGCATTTTGTGTGTACAGTATGTGGTATATGGGACCCCAGAACAAATTGTCTGAGTTTCCAATATTTCTTATGGGGAAATTTACTTTGATATAAGAGTGTTTTGTTTTCCAACTTTTCAGAATGGATTATGCTCATAAACCAAGCTACTACTGTAAATAAATAGAACAGTATGCCCCCATTTTCCCATTACATTCATTACAAAAAAAATTCACACTTTCATCCCCTAGGAAGGTGTAAACTACACAATTCTAAATTGAGCTCACCATTCAGCTCACTTAAAATACTTCTCTTTTAAGCATCACATTACCAAAGTTAATGAAATATGGAAAAAGAAAGAAAAGCCTCAACTCTTTGTACTTTGGTTTAAGTGTGTGGGGCTGCACAGACATGTATGCCAAAACAGCAATCTCTCACGATTCAGAACAGCTATTCTTCGTGTTCTCTACTGTTCTTGGAAGTACGGGGTAACAATAAAGCTGTTCCAGTGCAGCATCAGCGTAGTAAAATTGTCTGCACAGGCTAGAATTTAAGAGCCAGAGTTCGCTCTCTCCTTGTGTAACTCATTCATGTAGCCTCAGAATCTCTTTAATTACCAGATATACATCAAGATGACAGTACGCCAGCGAAGAACTGGGTGTTTAACTAGGCTTAAGACACTAGGTGCTGAATCATCCTTTTTCACTGCTGCTTTGCACTGCTTCAGTTTCAGTGCCAACCTCTCTTTCCCATTACCAAGGGCTATGTATTGCAGCACACTCTCTGCTTCTGCGGTTTTGCCTTGAGAGTATAACCATCTTGGTGATTCTGGAAGCATACTAAAAAAGGAAGCATTCAAACAGATATACATTAGAACAAAATAAAGCAATCTGCATCACTTTCTGCATAATAATACCTGCATCTATTCATTGGATCATTGCATATTAATTCTTTTTCCCAATGTAAGTTATTAACACAAAAAGCAGACATAAATACAGAACATTTGCTCAAGCTCTACTATCTTTTAAAAATGATAACTATGATCATGGCAGGATGATTTATCCAAAAGCATCCCTCATAATATTCCATAATAATTAGACAACCAGGTAAAGACTGGAGATGATGGAAAGAGGATGCCAACTTTAGGGAAGACTATATTTAAAAGACTTGGAACAGAAAGGATCATGGATTATAACGGCCGGGTTCCTAAATTAGTAAAGACACAAGATAGTTTGTTAGCATACATCTTTTATGGACATGTTCCAGACATAATTCTTTCATTGCAACCTCTTTTCACTTTTTGTGGAAACTAGTAAATCAGATGAAATAAACTGTTCAATTGTTCAGTTGTAATAAAGCTGTATGAGGCATATTAAAAAAAACTCAAACCTTTTCTTCCATACATACAAAAGTGAGGCTGGATAATGTCCAAATAAATTTTTCTTCTTGTTGCACCATTCTGTATTATTTCTGTTGCATATCAACACTCCAAATTGTAAATGAGAGAGCCAACAACAAAAGAACCAGTTACTTACATGTAAAGGTGGTTTTTTGAGTGGACCTTCGTGAAGCTACACAGATGGGTTTCCTGGCGCACACGCACAGAGGTCGGACTTCCCTAGCAATAGGAAAGTTTGTTAGTCTCCTCCCCCCTAGCCCTGCACATGAGTTGTAGACTTCCCGCCCAAACACCTTAGTTCCTCATAACCGCCAGAGTGACAGGTAAGTACCCGCTACAGCGTGACGGTCTGAGGGGAAGCAGGCAGGTGCTGTGTGGCTTCACGAAGGTCCACTCGAAAAAATACCTTTACAGTAAGTAACTGGTTCTTCTCCTTTGTGGCCTTTGTGAAGCCACACAGATGGATTATTACAAGCAATACTCAGAGGATGGAGGGAAGTCACGCTGTCACAAAAGAGAGGACAGCCCTCCCAAATGCAGTTGAGGACCTCATCTGGGCATCCATCCTGTAGTGCTTCACAAAGGTAAGTGGTTTGGACCACGTAGCAGCATTGCAGATGTCTTCCAAGGGAACACCTCTAAGAAAGGCCACTGAGGAGGCAACCACTCTGGTAGAGTGGGCTTGAACTGTACACATCAACTCTTTGCTAACTCATAGGCCAGCTTAATAGTGGAAACTATCCAGCGTGAAGATCGCTGGGGAGAAACAGCTGAACCTTTTGAACTAGGGTCGTAACATATAAACAATCTATGTATGTTTCAGAGAGAAGCAGTCTTAGAGGTGTAGAAGCCCAGTGCTCGATGGACATCGAGGGAGTGGAGATCCCTTTCCAACGGAGTCAACGGATTAGGAAAGAAGGTAGGTAGGGAGATGGGATGGGAGAGGTGGAAAGAAGAGACCACTTTGGGAAGTAAGGATATGTCCGGATAGGCCATGACTTTGTCCTTAAAAAATTGAAGGTAGGGAGGGTCACAGTGGAGTGCACACAACTCACTAGGCCTTCTGGCTGAAGCAATAGCTAGCCTGTCTTCAAGGTGAGCAAGCACAAGTCAGTGGTTGCCATGGGCTTGAAAGGTGGGTGCTGGAGCTGTCAGTGAGAAATGGACAATTGAGGAGGGATAGGTTTCCTATCCGGGAAGATATTCTTTAAACCTCAGAGGAAAGATTTGAAACTTCTTAGTGGTGGTCTGTTTCTTATGGCGGTCCTCCATAAGGTCATTGGTCGTAGGGTGGAAAAGGCCATCACCCTTAAAAGGCAGATTCTCAATCTGGGTCTTATGATCGTCTTACAAGCCAGTGATACGTAGCCAAGAGCGACAGCGAAGACTGATGTCAGCCCCCAAAACCTTGGAGGCGTAGTTGAAGGAGTCACCTGAGGTTGTCATCTGTTGCGCTGCAAAAGCCATCGCCTCCTCAAAAATGATGGAAGCATCTGCCTGTTTGGACTCAGGAATGAGTTCCAAGAAGGGGTGAAGATGGGCCAACAGTTCTCTTTGATAAGCGCCCAATCCATAGCGCCCTGGTAGTTGGCAATCTTAAACAGCAAAACTGCAAAGTTATAGATGTTCCTACCAACGATGTTCAGTTTCTGACCTTCCCTGGATGGAGGGATTGGGGCCTGACTCATTCTAGACTGAACTTGCGAAGCTGCCATGACCACAGAATTGGGCTGTGGGTGCTTGCTAAGAAAAGGTACTTTCTCATCATGCACCTTGTAGAGGGATTAAATCTTTCTGGACACCGACATGGATCCTATGTTCTTAAAGGACTCCTCCGCCATGGAGAGAAATGAGGGTATCATTGAAATATGAACAGGTGCAGCTTCCTCAGAAGAAATCTTGCCAAAAATGTGGTAAGTATGCTTAGACATGGGGTGCTGAGTCGAAAGCTCAATGGACTTGGCCATACGCAATACGAAGAGGGCAACAGAGTTGTTCATGCTAACTGTGACCAACATTATTATACCAGTGAGTTTGAAGTTCATTTTGATTTTGTTTTTGTTAGAAAGAAAGAAAGAAAGAAAGAAAGAAAGAAAGAAAGAAAGAAAGAAAGAAAAAGAAATGGAATTAAATGAAACGCCCTGAAGCCATACTAATTCAATATTACTTGTCACATAGTAATTTTAAATTTCTGCCTCTATCCTTCTGTCACTCAGAAAACAGTACTAAAGGTCCAGTAAAGATGTGCAAACAACAGCAACAGCAACAATAACATCATCATCAACAGCAGCAACAGCAATAATAATATATACTTACAACGAGAGAAGAAAAAAGAACAATCCAGGAGAATTTGATACGAAGGCAAGGAAACGCCACTCCCTTATGTAATAACCCAATAAGGCATAAATGGCTATGCCAACTGCAAAAGTCAGATTTGTTAATGAGCCTGAAAACAGAAGCAAAATGGAAACCAAGAAATCATGAAAAGCTATTTCATTAAGTACCAGTGCAGTACTTCAGGAACATATATACAATGAACCCTCGTATAACAAGCGGTTTGTTTAACAGAAAATCTGCTTAAAAGAGAAAATTTCCAAAGACAGGGGGAAATCGCTTAACAGAATTGCCTATGGGGCAAATTCATACAACAGAAAAATGGTCACAATTAAGGATTAATCCGTTTTCAATGCATTCCTATGGGAAATCTGTACAAAGGAAAATTTGCTTAACAGAATTTCATCTGGAATGAATTAATTCCTTTATACAAGGTACAACTGTATTTAGAACATAGTTCTATAACCTCTCACTCATTAGAAATCCAAATTACTTCAACTGGGATCCCATGCATGCTTCATTCTTTAATTTTCTCAGGGTTCAAATGACATGAAGTTAACTCTGTGGACTAGGCCAAACAGCAACAATTGAAAATACATTATTAAGTTACGGTTTTAGTCATTGGCCTTGACTTTAAAATATATCTTAATTTAGGGAATTAAAGCTCAAAAATTGAATGACACTGAAAGAAAGAAAGAAAACAGAATGGCAATAAAATGTTGTAACAGATGTTTCTCTACCTACTCTAAATTTTAATCCAGATCAAGGTTGGAAACCACAGAAGAGAAACAAGAATTGCCTAGAAGGCTGTTTTTCAAAACTTGCTAGTATGTCAGTCCTACTTATTTTGACAGTGAGCAATCTCAATGATTTCAGTGAAAATTACCCTAAAGCTATATCGTACCTCTATGTATATTTACTTGTAAGTAAGCCCCAGAGAGCACAACTTACTTCTAAGTAAATGTGCACAAGATAGTGCTGCAAGTCTCTACCTTCATCAGACAGTAACCTGATTATGATGCCACACAGGTTTTCATAATCTTCTGAACACTGAATCAGTGACAGGAAAAACAAAATGCTTGCGTCTATCCTCTACAACATTATTAAATTATGCTAGACACCAGCAGCAGCTCACAAAGCACACTTCAAATACTATAGCCTCAGACACTGCTGTCATGACAACATATACATCATCAGCATTGTTGGGAAAGGCAATTATCAATGGCTCCTTCCCGCTGCCAAGTTTTAATCAACTCTCTCAGCCAGCTAACTGGCAAGAAGCACATAACAACACAGCATCTGAAAAAAGCATGCTGCAGCAAGGAGCAGAACACCTCTTCAAACTTTCCAAGACCAGTTCTAATTGAAGCAGATGACAGGGGAGCCAATATGGGCCCACAAGAGGGAAAACCATAAAGGGAATGGAGCCAAAGAGGAACAAGTTGAGGAGAGAGGACTTTGGAGAGAAGAAGAAATATAATGTGAAACTGGGAACACATTATCTCATGAACATTTGCTAAAAGATTAGAAGAGCAGGTAAGAGATAGCATAGAATACTTAGAAAAATGCAGAAAAGATATATTAAAGGCCCTAGACCAGTGATGGCGAACCTTTGGCACTCCAGATGTTTTGGACCACAACTCCCACAGTCCTTTGTCATTGGTAGTCTAGGCTTGGAATTCTGAGAGTTGTGGTCCAAAACATCTGGGGTGCCAAAGGTTCACCACCACTGCCCTAGACAATACTAATTATGCACCATCAAGTCAATTTTGACTTATGATGACCTTCCCATGATTTCTGTTATACAGTTGCCCCTGCCATTTCACGGTTCATATACTGCGGTCCCAGTATATTGTGGGACCATAGTATATGAAGGCAAGGGCTCCTGGGGCAAGCTGTGTGGGCTTCTTTGAAGCCTCTTGCAATTGCCCCAGGCCTAGCGCTGCCCCAAGCGGGCCTCTGATGGGCTTCCCAGGTTTCTCAGAGGCCCCAGAAGTGGTTTCCGGTGAACCAGAACTGACTTCTGAAAAATGTCCGAAACCATTTCTGGGGCCTCCAACATGCCTGGGAAGCCCATCAGAGGCCTGTTCGGAGCAGCACCAGGCCTGGGGAAAATGCAGGCGGCCCCAGACAAGCCCCCCAGTCCTGGCCCGACCCAGCATCTGCATATTGCAGTTTTTCCTTTATCACGGGTCGAGTCCCTAACCCCCATGATAAACAGGGGATTACTGTATCTAGTACTCAGCCATGGTTTACAAGTCCCTTCTTCTGGTGTCACTTTGGAATCCTGCAGTTTGCCTAAATACGTGGCAGAGCACACCACACAGGCTGTCTTTGAAATGGCCTCTAAGCTGACCTCTCTTTTTTAAAAACAAAGAGTTCAGGCCTCAAAGCCAGGTGCTCTAACTCAACGAGTCATGACAGCTCACAGACACATTATGTGTCATCAGATGTGGAAAAATCAAGAAATGATAGTGTACAAATGTCATATTCAAGGAGAAGGGAGGTGGAGGCAGATATGCAGGTTTTCTTTCTTTTGCTATTTTCCTGCTAAATATCAAAACCCAATCACCCCCAATTCAACAAATATTGTACTGTAACAGGTGTGTGTGGTGATGAACCTTGAGTGCTGTCAACTTAAACAGCAAGACCCATTACAGTATTTCAATAAGGGAGATGGGGAGGCCGAATTTATAGCACTCATCCATGCTGGGCGAGCATACTTTCTACCATTTCTAAAACTCATCAAAAACAGAATTGGGATTTTAGGAACAAAAATGTGAAAATATATTTTGTTTTTCACAAAAAGCAATTTGCTGACTAAAACTGTTCAAAACACTGCACAGGCACAAGTCTTTTTAAAAATTGTGGCATCTGAATTGTAAATACCAACTCATTCTAAGTACAGTGGACCCTCGTATAACAAACGGTTTGTATAATATAAAATCTGTACTACATAAAAAAATTACGGAGATAGGGGAAATTTGCTTAACAAAATTGCCTATGGGGCGAATCCATACAACATAAAAATGGTCACGATTAGGGATTACTCTGTTTTCAATGCATTCCTATGGGAAATTTGTATAAAGGAAAATTTGCTTAACACAATTTCATTTGGAACGTATTAATTCCTTTATACAAGATACTACTGTATAAGCATTTACTAAACATAGAAAGATAAATTTGTCTACATATTATTTTACTTCATATATTCAAACAACTCTTCGCATCTTACCTGCCAATGCCCAGAAGGACTTTCCTACATATTCTTGTGTCAAAACAAAAGATACCAGAGACATACCACCATTTGTAATTCCAACAAAAAAGCGTGACATGGCAAAAATTTCATAGTTTGGAGCAAATGCTGAAACATACCCAAAAATGACATCAAACAGAAGACCTGTTAAAAAAAATGCAGTAAGTAAAAATTCTATTTTTCTAGCATAAATTGCTGAAAACCAAGTCATACCGGACTTGCTCTCACATATTTGTGTACAGAATTGACTTGCAGGGTTAAATAAGGAAAAGCTGAAGAAAATGAATTCTTGCCTAGATTATGGTAGGTGAAACCTTGCTTGCACCAGAATAAATGATCACAAAGTGTTTTAGTACTTTAAAATGTAACCAGACAACATCATGTAAAAAGACCTAACAATATTTAATAAATCATAGCATTTTTGTACCTAATAGGCATCAGTTTAATGGTTCCAGTTGGCAGGCTAGACTGAAGAGGCTCGGACATCTTAATGCTTGGGCCAGCTCATACAAGTGCAAATACTCAATTAGGTAACATAATCTAAAACTATTTAAAACTTTCAAGGCCCAAACAAGCATTTTTCATTCTGTTATGAAATTTTACTGCTGTGGGGAAGTATGAACATTTATCAACATGCAGACAATCTATTATTTTATCTATGTACAATTCTGCAATTGCAAAGCTCTGCAAAATAATTCTTTATTTTTATAATGTACCAAAAAAGTTAATACAAGAACAAGTATTAGCAGCAAAGATGGGAATACTGTATGTGAAAGTCTTGCTAGTAATAGCTTCGTCTATAAGCTTACCTGTAAGATACACAGGCTTCCTGCCCAATTTATCTGATAACGGGCCAAACATTATATTTCCAATCAGCAGTCCCGCAAAGTACAGGGATGATGCCAGGCTCACCTTATATGCTTCATGTCTGATTAAATACCACTGTCGAAAACAAACATGAATCTTTTCAGTTAAAAACAGCAGGCATGCTTGGGCTTCCCGAGGGCCTTGACCCCTCACAGTCACTACTGCCCCCCAATAATTATACTTTTTAAAAAAACTCTTTAAAAATCCTCTTCTGCTCTCTGCTCTTTGGCAGGGTGAATAAAAATCAATGGCTTTCTTAAATGATCCAAATTTCCATTTATTTACATTTAAATGATTATATAAATCAAATCCACCCTGTCCTCTGGAGATATAGGTGCAGTGTTTCCATGTTTAAGGGGGCCTTGCAGAACTGGTGCACTCAGGCCACCAAAATTTAATTACATTTAAAGAAAAAAGAATGCTAATGGGATTAAAATAACATACAGGTGAGAATTTAGGTAGTAACTACTTCTTATAAAGCCCTATACGATGAAGAGGTAACTAAAACCCTTCATTCATCATGCTGAACACATTCCCAAACTGCTATTCTAATTCTTATTCCCAAGACTCCAAGAAGTCAAATGCAGGGGTTTGGGTAGGATGCACAGGTGGTATGGGCACTTCCCCTAAAATCAGATGGATACTTCACAGGAAACAGATATGACCCATGTTGTACCCACCCTAGTATCTTCCCCGAGCACCCAAAAAGACCTGATTAAATACATTACAACTTTGAAAGTTATGTGAAGTTTAAAGGTCGAGTCTTAGCAGTTATCCAGACACATGATTGGAATGCATTTTCACTCTCTTTTAATAGAAACCTTTTGCTTTTTCTATGTTAGGCAAATAAAGATCCCAGCCGTTACAAAATGCCAAAGACCCTGGAATGAAGAGAAGTAGAATATCCTATAATTACACTAAATGAGTAGAAAAGAATATTTCAGAACCCCCAATATTAACAATTTAGCCCTGAGGGAAGAAGATTAGCACATCTACTTCAGGCCACCATGAACATCAGAACTCACTGATAGGGAATATCAGTTTTGTGTAGGTAAGAACTGAAACCCAACACTGGTTACAATGGTAACTGGAAAAATATCAAACTGTAATCTTAGCAATTGGTTTAAACAGCTATCTCTCATATTTCAATGTGATTATGTGGAGTGATAAATTTTGAGCCTCTAATGAAGTCTTTGATATGCAGGGCAGCAATCAGTATAAACTAAATAATTCTGCACAGAGCAGTACATTCCAAGTTTTAAAAAGTGGAAAGATGGGTTTAAGGACTCACAGTGTAATAAATACAGTATACTATAAGTAAAATAATGTACTTGATGGTGATGCTGAGAAAACACAGACCATATTCAGCCCTGCATCCATCTTCTTTTACATTTATTAGAAGTTGGTTTCTATGTAGTCCATGTTCTTCTTCCTCTGAAATCTGCAGTTTTTATCCAAAACTCTAAAATGTGGCTCTTTATTCCTTTTTACAATGAAGGAAACTCATATACAGCTCCTAGCATGAAAACCCTTTCCTTCCTAAAAACATGCAAGGGGAGAAGTTCTTTAAAATGTCATATGTGTTTGCCAGAAAAGAAATATCAAATTTCTAAGAGAAACTCAGTTTTCTAAAGCTGGGGGAAAACCTAGCATGGTGATCTTTGAAACCATTTTAAGTAAAAAAAAAAAAAAAAAACATTACAAAGGTATAAAAAACTAAACTATGAGACTTTTTTATGTTTTGGGAATTCATTGTACAGTGCCTTTAGGTCCTTCAGATGTTCTTAAATAATGACGTAACACAAGTTCTGACATGTCCAAGATCATCTAGTTTATGAATAATGCATGTGTAACTTTCAGTGTCATCTGTAGAACATTTTGTTATTTTTTCCCAGCAGGAATTTTAAGCAACACACAGTGGGGCAATGTTCCACATAACCATAAGCACTTCCACGTATACATCTGCAGGAGCAGACATTTTATGACACTATAAATCACTAAATAACTCCTCACCCCCATCATCCCAATTCTCCAGAATATAATTCAGAATGTACATCAAGTTTAAATTATGCCTAACATGAAGACATTTTATTGGTAATAGTTGTGTATGATGGGAAGAAAGCAGAAAAAAACCTATGTTTCCTTCTGCTTACAATTAAATTTAAATACTAACACAGATGTGATGCTGTTAGAGAGATACCAGCTTTGGCCCATTTTAAGTGAAATCCCGAATACCCAAAAAGCCGTCACTAGCAAAGAATTTTGTGTAGCACTGTGCCATAGTTAAAGGGTTCATAACTTGTGTAGCAATCTTCCCCTACTTCTCATAAATGTATGGAACTAATGCACATTACTGCATATTTCCTCTAGGTCAGAGATCATTGCTGCTTAAGCATTAAAAGGGTAAAGGAGCCAGAACATGGGCTAAGACATTTTTAAACAGGCATATGGAACACTGTAGTGGAAAATGCTTTATAAACATATGTCACCATGCTTAAAACAATGCTTTTTAGCAGGGAGTATAATGAAAACATATACATAAACATTATTAAGAACAATGTTTGAAAGAGATGCACACAAGAGCATTATAAAGCAGGCAACATGCAAACAAACATATACATTATCTGACCACACAGTAGACATGCTGGTCCATGGGCCAAATGCATTCTCCATGCCAATTTTAATAAACAAGACCTTGCAAGATTTCCTTAAAAAACTGGCAGCCAAAACTATACTTCTGTACCACAAGTGCCTTAACTGATTAAGGAACTCTTCACTTGGAGTAATTACTTCCTGGTCTCTCACCACCAATTAACCTAGAAGGAAGCCAGGAAGTATTTATTCTCAGAGAATATTTCCTAGTACAATTATGGAATAAGTTATAATTTTAAACAAAAATAAAAATTGTAAATGAGGGTTAACTCCTACATAAATTAAAATAAGCTGAAATAAATATAAAACAACCAAAAAAGTAGCTGGGAAGTTTTACTGCAGGTTTTCAGTGGTCAATTGCACTAATTAGAAACTGGCCTTCAGTTTTCCTAAGATCCTCTATCACTGGTTCCTCTCCCATGATTTCCTGCTACACTCAGACCATACAACAGTCTATAGCTGTTTAGGTCTGATGGGAACTGCAAGCTGATTCAGGAGATGAACTGTGGAAATGATGACTGCTCCTGTAGAAGATTTCAGGTTTCTGAAGTGGAATTTCTTGGAGTGGAGAAAGCTTGCTGAGCACATGCTCTGGTGTTTGTTTTGCAAGATACTGCTTGCAAACCGAAGCAAAATTTAATTATTAGAATGTAGATATGAGTGTTTTGTTTCAGAAGGGGTCTGGTTCAAAAACAAAACATGGCAGCACAGCGGACGTTTGGTACCAGGACCCACCTTCCAGAATGAAATCAACCAGTCTCTTACCTTGTTTTGGGTTGCATGAGGCTATACTCCAATGAGGAAGCAGCCTCTGATGTGTCATTTTTCACTCTCCCTGGCGCTAGCCAATCAAAAGCTATGCTGGGACGTCTGATTGGCCAGCGCCAGGAAGAGTGAAAGATGACATGTCAGAGGATGCCTCCTCATTGGAGCTTAGTCCCGCACGACCCAAAGGAAAGTAAGACAGTGGTTAATTTCATTCTGGAAGGTGGGTCTCAGTACTGAACAGCAGCTGAGCTGCCGTGTTTTGTTTTGGAACCGAACCACTTCCAAAATGAAACACTCATCTCTATTAGAATGCTATTATTTGATCAATTTATTTTATTTATTTTATTTTATTTTAATATATTTTATTATTTAATAATTTTATTATTAATAATTTTGCTTGTTTTGCAAAATACTCATATACCAAGGTACTACTGTACTGCACAATTTTTTTCAGATGGTTGCCTAAAAATACAGAGCAAGGGGAAAACGAAGATCCAAGAACAAATAATGAGCAACAAAGAATGTACAAAACACCAGCAGATGTCTTTGACTGCAGAGGCAGAAATATCTGTTGGGTTTGTAAGATCATAATTTTTAAAAATACAATATATAAGTTACAAACTAGTGCTTTCATTTGTAAAGCATATAAATCATATTGTAAAAAATACCAAGCCCTTCAACATCAGAACTACTTGATTTACCTAATTAAGCCCAAGCCGGGATAAATAATATACTCTGAATTACACGTGTTTTAGAAAAGAGGAAGAAAAAAACCCCTATGATCTCAGATTCAAGATTAGACAGAGGTTAAAGTAACAGTTCAAGTGACTTTTCCTTTATCAGCAAATTCCATAACCACATTTAAAGGAGAACTGCAAAACGCACGCAAGTCCAACGTAAGCATTTTTCATTCCAAGATTTTTTAAAGGCAACATCCTACATTGAAGCCAGATGGGTGAAAGAAGAAACCTAAAACACAGGAAAATGTTCAAGAAGAGAAAAAAAAGTACTTGCCTCTGTTGCTATGGATGTGAAATTACTGGCAAACCTGACGTGTTTTGCAAGAGCTTCTGTACTAGTTGAAATCCCTTCATTGTCAAGATGATATTCTGGCGTAGCTCCTACTAGTACAATAAGCATCGACTGGCATGCCACAAACACCTTAAAAGTAAAACAGTTTATTTAGAATTAGAAAGAAGTTAAATATACTTGCCAGGTCCCAATATAACTGCACTTTTCCAGGATTTCCAGGCCAAAATTTTAGATTTTCCTTGACTCCCCCCCCCCCATTTCTTTAATTAAAGCACCGGCAGACTGACTTTTCTGAATATTTGAAACAAACCATTGATATTATAAAGCTGAAATAGATGCGTGGATGGTAAAAATTATAAATAAGAAAGTAAAATGCATGAACTCGCAAAACATTTTAATGAAAAGAGAACAATGAATAGCAAAAATGGGGTAACCTTCAAAATGGGGTAACCTGAGCTGACAAAAAGCCAAAATACGCAAGCCTGGCTGGCAACAATTTATCGTAAATTGCGGATTTAACTACTTTGTAGCTACTTGATGATATTTTAACTTCAACCTCATTTCCACTCACAAAATTCTTTAAGTAATGAATCATTTTTATGCCTCGTTCAGTGACACTTTCATTTTCTAGCCAACGAACCCCACAAAATTTGGATGGCAATGGTGGCTTAGAAAGAGGGTTGAATCCTGCATAGTTGCTTCTCCTGGAGTGGGAGTCCTTAAACACATAATAAATTGACCTTAAATATGACACAATATTCCACCCTGTCGACTTGGCACCTTCTTTGAAACTATTATCTACTACATGTAAGGTGCAGGAACCCATGTTAATAAACATAGGACTACTGACTCCATGGGTCTATCCTGGATCTTTCTCTGGCTCTTTTACAAACGCCCAGTTAACACTGGGCCCATCCATAGCTAGCTGAACCATGTTGTTAAGGCTAAGGTCTAAAAACTGTCCCTTGAAAAATGGTAGCATATCAATGGCCCTGCTGCCCCCTAAAAAAGCAGAGGACAAATAAAAAAGTGCATCTTATAGAGCTCAAAAATACATTAATTATGGTTAGCGGGCAATTAACGATTTCCAAGAAAAGCGATAATGCCCACCTCTAGTCAAAATCCATTTTTCCCATGACTATCCACATTTCCCTCTGACTTTTCCAGGATTTCCAAAGCATTTTCTTTTCCCTGACTTTTCTAGGGTTTCCATACTTGTGGCAACCCTGTATTAGTAAACTTTTGGCCGTCCACATTTTGGGCCTCAACTCCTGGATGCTGTGGCCAGCATGATCATTGTTGAGTATTTATAGCTCACTTGTAATTGAACAACACATCTGGAGAACTATAGTTTACTTTCTACAACATACATCCTTTTCTATTTATTCCTACAACACAATGTGAAACACAGCTTTGGGGAACTTTGTGTTAGTGAGGGAAAGTTCCGCTTCCATCAGGTGCTTCCTGTATGTGTTCTCCTTGTCCTGAATCCTGCAGTGAGTTGCACTAGATCACACCCCAAAAAGCACACAGAAGCTACTACAGTTCTTGCAGATATAGTACATATACCTTTTCTTCATATTCTTCCAAGAGGATGAAGAGAACTAATGACATTCCATTGCTGCTAATGACCACTTCAGCATGTATTAAATTACATATATCGTGGTACCTTGGTTTACAAGCATAACCCATTCCATAAGCATGCTTGTAAACCAAAATACTCCTATATAAAAGCAAAATTGCCCGTCGGAAATTATGAAAACTTACCCGATCCGTTCTTGGGTACGTTTGCATTATTTCCTATGAAGAAATTTGCTTTGGCCAGGAGCTGCAGCGGCCTACAGAGCTCATCCTGGGCCCAGCACTGCCTGGGGCACTTTGCAGCGGCCACGGATAGGCAGCTCCATGCCCAGGGCACACTACAGAGGCCGCAGACGGGCAATGCTGGGCCTGGGCCAAGTTCCGAAGGCCCAGTGCAGGCCCAAGAGGCCCATTCTGGGCATTACAGGACCTCTTGAAAGCCCTGGAGGCCACTTCTGGTCCGCCAGAAGTTACTTCCAGTCCACGCTGAGGCCCAGGAAGCCTAGCGTGGGCCCACTGTGTGGCCCAGGGGCCCATTCCAGGCAGCACCAGGCCTGGGATGAGCTCTGGATGCACCACGCAGGCCCACCGTGCAGCCTGGAAGTCACTTCTGGTCTGAGCTGAGGCCCGCA
Organism: Phrynocephalus versicolor; assembly: GCA_023846285.1. Lineage (NCBI taxonomy): Eukaryota > Metazoa > Chordata > Lepidosauria > Squamata > Agamidae > Phrynocephalus > Phrynocephalus versicolor. The sequence continues at coordinate 22,255,742 of JAHTLZ010003518.1, forward strand.
CGTGCACTACGTGGCCCATTTCAGGCAGCACAGGGCCTGTGATGAGATGAGCCTTGCTCGCAAACCAAAGCAATGCTTGCAAACTGGAATGCTCCAGTCCTGCCTTCCTCTATTTTCACTTTCACTGCTGTCCTATGAGTGGGGGAAAGTAACTAATCTGAAGTCTTCACTGTGGGAATTTTCCATATGAGACAACAGATGGATCTTCCAAGATCCGGATTCACACAGAGACCCTACAGAGAGCAGAAGCTCTCTTCTCCAGACTCAGCAATCTCCATATACAGGAGTTATGAAGCCAGAAACAATGAGTGCTAGGACTCAAGTCCTCCCCTATATCTATGGTAAGTATATTGACAAAATAAAGATTAATAAGTAAAGCAACAATTCCAAGCATATTTTAGGCTAAACGTCGCATTTGATTACACTTGAAAGAACATGGAAAAAATACCAAAATAATACTACAAGTCAGGAGTTTATAACCTGATATACCATCTTCACATAGGAATATCAGGTTATCATTTATCATATGAGAATACTGCATCAAAGACTGACAGGGAAAACTGGAGGAAAATATGTCTTTGTCATTCTTATTTACATAATAAATAAAAGGAAACCATGTGTTGAAAAAAATCACCTTGAAAGTACGGTTATTTAAGCAATATGAACTGGTGAGCGTGAGAAGTTGTGCTTCCCATCTCTCGGTCACCCCTTTTTCCAGAGTTGATAAGATGGTGCCTTATTTCTTTACAAAAGGTTCTTTATTAAACAACAAATCAACTGGAACATCAATTTCCTCTACCCCATCCTCGTTGCTTCAGAAGTGGGTCTCCCTCAGGCTCTTCTTCAAACATTAACAATTCCTGCTCAAAAGAAGATGGTGTAGAAAGCAACTCTTTATACTTCTTGTTAACCTTGCCCCTTTCATCAGAGTTCATGAGGTAATGTCTATACATCATCTTTGCACAACACCAATCTGGGGCTCCCAAACTTTCTTGGCTGGAGTCATTCAAGATGTGAAGGGACTCCTCCCACCAGACGTCCCAAGGGGCTTGTTGACATGGTCTCCTTTCTTCTCTTTCTTCTCCCTTTCCTTTCAAGTTTCTTCCTGTGTCATTCTGATATGTAATCCCTCTAAAAACCCTTCTGTTTTGATGGAGGACAGCCCACCTTCAGCAGCCGCTTGAAAGTTGTTATGTCACTCATTGTGAGCTAATTTTTCCACTACTAGGGCAATACACTGTATCCTGTTTATTTGTGCATTTAACATGTTTCATGTTGGAGTTTGCTGTATCCAAGAATAACTATGTGTCTTTCAGTCAGTTCTGATTTAATATGACCTCATTCCAGTGTTTTCTAGATACAGAGTACAGTAATCACAAAATATTTACTGTTCCCTTCTAGGGTTGCTGTGGGACTGTGTTGCTTGCTCAAGGCTATACTGGCTGGTTCTTTTCCAGAAAAGCATATTGTGGAATTGAAATCCCAACTCCTTGTTTCATAGCCAAGTACACAACTCACAGAATTATCTAGCAAACTTTGCCTTTTAGCAGTCAGAAAACAAATGGCAATATAAACTCACAAATTAAACACCACAGGGCAAGCTATCTCCACTGCAACTATTCTTAAGGAGATAAGGGATTTCCAAGATCCTAAAACTTTTCTCCATATATTCAGTGAAATAATCTTTTACAGTGGACCCTTGTATAACAAAAGGTTTGTATAACATAAAATCTGTGCAACATAAAAAAATTCCAGAGATAGGGGAAATCTGCTTAACAGAATCACCTATGGGGCGAATCTGTACAACATAAAAATGGTTGCGATTAGTGATTACTCTGTTTTCAATGCATTCCTATGGGAAATTTGTATAAAGGAAAATTTGCCTAACAGAATTTCATTTGGAACAAATTAATTCCTTTATACAAGGTATCACTGTATTTGCCAAATTTATTTCCTAGTAACAGCTTGCAGATAATGAGATAAATTAATCAATTTCAGCAACAACAAAAACCAGGTAAAAGAAACACAACTACTGTGCCACCTTTACAACTAATAAATTTATTTCAATGTGAGATTTTTAAAGATGTGTCTGAAGAAACAGAATGTACCATATGGAAGTGCACACTAAAACAAAATTTGTTAGTCTTAAAGATGACATATCACCTTGATTTTCTTTCTATTTTGTCATTTAAAAGCTACCAAATCATCTTTTACTGCTTGATATTATCTTGCTTTGCTTACTTATGGTTATAACAAGCTTTATCTTGAAAAACTGTATAGAAATATTTTAAATATATCATAGTAGTAGAGATACATTTTTGAACATGTTTCCAAATAAAAGATTCAAGTTACAAGCAGAAGAATATTGAAGCAGAAGGCAGTATTTCAAAGTCATTGCAGTCACGACTCACAACCCCACCTTGATTTCTATCATCTTCCCTAAAATTAATTTTAGGGAAAATTAATGTCTTCCTTCCCTAAAATTAATTTTCAAGGTCTTCAGCATAAACAGAATGCAAAAAAGGTATAGAGAATAATCACTGCAATGGTAGCTCCAGGAATATGGAAATACTGTCCCACAACCATGAGAAGAACTTTCTGCCAAATTAATTTTTACTGCCATATGTTCGGAAATATAGGGAAGGTTATCCATATACAATACTGTATAACATTTTACATTAAAGACCCAATTCTAGATTTGTACAGAGGTATAAAGGAAAATTTGCTTAACATAATTTCATTTGGAACGAATTAATTCCTTTATACAAGGTACCACTGTATTTATAATTTGTCTGGATTCATCACTCTTCATTGGGTTTGTAGGTATGTGCATGCACACCACTTGATTGAATTCACCTTTATAGTTCAGTGGGCTCAACCCAGTTATATTGTGCTAGAAAATTTGCCAGGGCATCCACATTTTAAAAGGCAGAATGGTTTGAATGGCATTTCCCCTGTGGTAATCAGATTTTCTTATTCTCCAGAAGGGCAGAACAGCATAAGTGGGGGGGGGGCATCTGATGAAGTACTATTTTTATTATTTTAAAACAAATGATCAAGTTTAGTGTTACATCACCTTATCACCACATGCGATATACACCTTTAGAATGAACTCTGATGAACTACAGCAGACTACTATGTTTCTGTGGTATATATGTGTTTACATGTTATAGAGAACTTCGGAAAAGGTCCCTTTCCCCTAAGGCCATATAACACTTTGAATGACCCACCAACTTTACAATGAAGCTCAAAAGGAAAACTGTGGATCAGCAACAAAAAGGGGTTGTAGACCATAGCGTGGATCAAACTGCATCAAAATGAGGTGTGAATATGGACATTAACACTGAGACAATCTGCAGTCTCTGTGTAGTCAGCTAATTTGAGCAGAACTGTAAAATAAGCTGTGAATCAAGCCACAGCAAAGCCAAATCACTCCAATTTGATTGTCAGTGTAGCTGAATACTATGAAAATCTCATACATGGAGCCTGATTTGTAATTTCCCATTGCAGGAAATTCTGATAGTTGAACCACATGAATACAATAAATTACAGTTTTTGTGTAGGCCTGACGTATCTGGATAATTACCAGCTCCAACAATAGGCTTAGTTAGTGAAACGAAGAAAGAGACAGGATAACCTTTTTTTAGACTTAAGGGCAACTCAGGAGTTATAACTTCTTTCTCAAAAAAATAAAAAACACTTGAGGTAACTAACAATATAAAAATGCACATTGGTTGCTGCTGGAATCATTCTACATTTAGGAAGATCTCCTCTCCACTGCCTCTCATCTGGGCATTCCTGCTTCTCAAAGGAAGAAAACTCAATGGTAGAACACAGGGATTTTTTTTTTATTCCTGAGGTCCAAAGTTCAGTTCCTGACCTCTTCTTGTGAAAGGATTAAATAACATGTGATGTAAAGGCTTCTGCTTCCACTGTAAAGAGATGCCCTTTGTCACAATAAATCATACAGGGCTATACTGGTGAATAGTTGGACCTTGTAGAGAGAAGATGTCAGGGACCTATGTGTCTGTTTCACTATGTTCCTTGGCTCATAAATCTCCAAGCGGTCCCCCCCCCTAAACTCATTGCAACCCTAGGGAGCATAGCCAACAGTGAAGAGATGTGGGTTCAAAAACACCTGGATAGCCGCAGTTCCTCACCACTGCCCCAGCTGCAGACAACGGCACTACTATACCCATACTTCCAAACACATGCCAGTAAAAAGGATGGAAGGGAAAGCAATGCTGTGAGGAAAGTTTCTATCCTCAATGTGAACAGAGACTGGAGTTGCTAGTTTTCTTGCTCCCAGACTGCCTCATTTGGAGAAGATCTTAAGGGGAAGCCCCCTAGTATACAATGAATGCATGAAGATCTAGGGGCAACGTTGGTGGAGACATTCACGCCATGGGTGGGATTTACACATTTCTGACCTGACTTTTGTAAAAAGCAATGTTAGGCTCACATGGGTTCCTCAAAGTCTGCTCTATTTCCAAAGGTTAATTCACAAGGTCAGAGGCAGAGGGAAATGGGCAGGACTCCAATTTTTAAAATTAAAAAGGTAGATGTTAAAACATTTTTGTAAGAGACAACACGTTCCAGTGGATCAAGTGAGACTAGCTAAGGGAAACTCGATTCCATTTGGCCGTGGAAACTCACGACATGAGTGGCAATGGTAAACTCCTTGAACATTTCACATACTTCAAAACTTTAGCAAAGTTGCCAGAAGTTGGAAGTGGCATGTAGTAATAATTGTTAATGAACGTTGTTAATACCACATACCCAGCAACAATAGTTAATCTATGTTCATCCAGAATCCATGGTAGTATATTTCAAAAGGCACCTCTACTTTCTCATACATAAGATTGCACAGACGTCTTTTTAAATCTGTCACACACACTGCAACATGTCCAAGTATCACTTAAATAAATAAATAAAAATCAAGTAACACCCCTGCCTCATCAGAGTTAATGCTTTGGTAACCTACCAATTCATGAAGGGTCCCCTTCAAACTCTATGTGAGATATTTAAAATGTGAGTGCACCATCCCGCAGCTGCCTAGATGCCCTGAGCACATTTAATCTTGCCTGATTTCGAAAGCTAAGCAGGGTTGGCCCTGATTAGTACTTGGATGGGAGACCACCAGTGAATACCAGGTGCTGTAGGTACCTGGTGTAGGAACTGGCAAACCACTCCAGTATTCCTGCCAGTATTTGTGACATGGGATCACGAAGAGTCGGTTACAACTGTAACATACACATGCACCACCTTGCACTCTTGTTGGGAGAACAAAACAGAGAAGGGAAAGAAACCAAATGGAGCCTGAGGACCTGGTAACTAGTAACAGACCCAAAGTCTGGAAACTGGCCAGTGTAGGAGGTGCGAAGAATGGCCTTGAGGGTGTGGATTGTGGCTGGGCTTCCCATCCCCCTCTGGCTATGGTGGGCCAGGGTTAATGGGAAATGCATCCTCCCAGCAACATCTGGAAGACCTTGAGTTGTCCACCACTGTCAGCACCGCTACTGGGGCAGCTGGGCAAATATACCCAGTTGTTTTCCCCTGTCCCTCCCCTTCCCCCCCCCACACACACAGGGGAGCCTTTAACGTCGGCGCACTTTTTCCTCCTGAAAGCCGCTTTCGTGCATGTTTGTTTGTCCCCGAAGGAAACATCCTCGCTAGCCCACAGTCGACGGTCACGTGGCAGGAACCAGGGCGCCCCGCCCGTCCGCTGTCCCTGCCACGCAGTCTAGCCAAGCTGTCACGTCCAGGGCGCTTAGGAACGCCACGGACCCCCTTCTTCGCGAGTAAAAACACACAGAAGCCCCCCCCGGGGGGCCGTCCCTCCTCAATGAGGGCCCACAGGATGACAGTCGCGGGGCAGAACCACCAGCCCCTTCCCTTCTGCAAATGTCGGAGGGGGGGGAGCAATAACCTCCCCCACCGGTAATTCCCGAGTTGCCCGTCCATCTACTTTCTACCCTCCAGAGGTTAAGGGATGCTGGGAGTTGTAGTCCACGAACACCTGAGACCACCCCCAAAAAAAAAACACATGTCGAGAACCCCCCTCGGCCTCCCCGCCTCCCTTGCGCCCGCGTACATCCCTGTGGCTGTTGCCTTGACGACGAGGGCTACGCGCCTCTCGTTCTTACTCCCCCCACCCCACCCCCGCGATGCCCCTCCCCGCCCCCGCCCCATTTTCCGCGCTGCTGCTGCCTCTTCTTCCTCGTGACTGACAGTTGAGATGAAAGGAAGAGAGAGAGAGGGAGCAAAGCACGCGCACGAGACGAGAATGGGGAGGGGGGAGGCGGACCCCGCAGCGGGCGCAACCATTTGACTCAGGGGAGGAGGAGGGGGTGAGGAGGAGGGGGTGGTGGTGGGCCGCCCTCCCACCTGCAGCAGCACCAGGAAGGCGGTGAGTCTCTTCTGCCGGGGGCCGAACTCCCCCACCAACCCAAAAGCCTCGTCCAGGTCCATGGCTCCGCCGGGCCTCTCCGCGGCATCCCCATCAAAGCCGTCTCGGAAAGCGAGGGAACGGGAAGGGGGGGGGAAGCGGCCGGCCGGCTGAGGCTGGAGAGCCCAACTCGCGCGCGCCACTTGAGACTGAGCCGCCTGGAGTTGGCGAGGCGGCCGTTTAACGGCGACGGCCGAGGTGGCGATGTCGCGAGGGAAGGTGTGTGTTTGGGGGGGGGGGGGAGGAGCTCGAACTAGAGAGCGACCTCTGGCGGGCCGTTGGAGACAGAACACTCGCGGGGGCGGGACTGGGACGCTGCCACTCAGCCTGCGGAGCCGAAGCCCCTGGGCGCGCGAGGGCTTCTGGGAGCAGAGAAACAAGACAAGGCCTTGGCGGGCGTTCGCCTGGCGTGGTGGCCCTTCCGCGAAGGCGGTTCGGGGGCCCCGGCCGTGGTGGCGCCGAGAGGAGCTGTTCACTGCGCAGGACAGGGGGTGCCCTGAGGAGGCCCTGCCCCAAGGAGCGAGTGTAGTTCCCGTACCCTCGAGTCGCCTGTGGGTGGTGGCGGCGGCGACCCCACCGACCAGCCAGCCAGCCAGCAGCAACACCTTCTGTCAAGTCACATGCAGCCCTGCTCTGCTCCTGGAACAGCAAACCTGTAGTTGCTTTTGGGAGCCAGTCCGTCTCGCATTGGGACGTCCTCTTTTTTCCTGCTCCAACGTTTCCCAACGGGATTGCCTGTTCCAGAGAAGCCTATCTTCCCACAATAGAACAGCCTCAGTTCCATCACTTTATCCTCTTGAGACAGTTCAGGCTTGATTCGACCTAGGAACCACTTTTCCATCTCTCTGGCAGTCCAGGGTCACCTCCTCCAGCACCATATTTCAAATTAATCATTGTTTTTCCGTGTCCACTTTCTTTACTGTCCAGCGTGATCACAAATATAAGAGTGTTGGTCGTCTTGGTCTCCGTTGACAAGCCTACACTAGACTAGACCAGTCAAAGGAGTTTATGTTGTCTATATAAAACCAGTGGACTTGCTGGTAGGAGCTTCTGGCCCATGTGACCTGATCTTATGAACATTTACAGCTGAGTCAAAATATCCTTATTCAGCAAAATAAAAAGAGAGTAAAAAACATAGCCTTTATATTTGGAAAGGAATGCTGTAAACAGAACATGTATCTGAATGAATATGTGTATCAGCTCAGCTACCCACCTGGTGTTTTTTATGCCCAGTGCCAATAGTTTGATGTTAATTTCAAATGCAATTTTTTTGGCTCTTTCAGGCAGATAAAAACACAGAGTGTCACAATAGTCTCCTGTTGCTACCGGTACTAGGGCTGAGCACAGAAAGGAAACCACTACGGTACTTTGATATACATAGAATGGAAATCCAGCACCAGCAAAGACAGAAAAGTTCCAGAAAGATTTAGGAGTGGTACAGGAAAGGAGAGTGTCATGCCATGTATATGCCTGATAGACCTTCCCCCCTCCTTGATTCCACTTTCTGCTACAGTAGGACCCTATTATTTATTATTTTTATTATTTATTATTTTGAATATTTTTTTACCCCACGTTTCTCCTTGGAAAAGCACTCAAGGTGGCTTACAATAATGAGGGACAATACACAATCCAGAACATGTAAGACATATTCAAGCTTAATAACATTAAAAGGCAACATTACAACCAATAAAGAGCACACAAAGTTAAAAAAAATCCATAATGAGGGATGGAAACTAACATGGAAAACACAGGTATACTTATGAAGTCAGTCAATGCAATCATATATGGTAAATTGGTAATCCATATAAAAAGTCACACAACAGGGAAAGCTTGCCAGAAGAGGAAGGTCTTTGCCTGCTTCCAGAAAGATAGCAGAGATGGGGCAGTCCTGGCCTCCAGTGGGAGGGAGTTCCAAAGTCTGGGAATAGCAACAGAGAAGGCCCTTTCTTTATTTATTTTTAAAACTTCATAGAAACAGCCAAAGAAAGGGGAGCTCTTTGGTCAGAGATGGGGTGTGGAGAGGCAGGAGATTATACAAGGATACAAAATACCACTTGGAATCCCATCAGAGCAACGTTACATATTTTCATTAATTTATCCCCCCTCCCCCACTTCTCTTTCTTTGTTAAAAGAAAAAAAATTGAAAAAAAGAAAAAAAATTGAAATTATTGACAACTGAAAAAAATTGTCAAAACAGATGTTTAATTAGGGTGACCAAATTCACAGTTCAAGACATAGTGATACCAGAACAGAAGAATAAACTAAAGATAACGGTTTAATTCTTCATCTCCTTGGTGGGTCGGTGGACCTTCTTCTCACTCCCTCATTTTTTAAAAAAATAATCAAATTGATCAATGCTTGTGTTATTTATACAGATTTATCAGGTAAATATTTGTATGCCAGTTTGTTTCTGTCCTTTTTCTCTCTCCTCCTGTTTTTTAATATGTATCTTTGCTCCCACCCCCCTGCTCCCCCTCCTGTAGGGGGGATCCTGATGTGTGGGATCAGGATCTGCTGCTTCACTTATCCAGTCTGAAAATACTGCATTAAAGATACAGTGGTACCTTGTATAAAGGACTTAATTCATTCCAAATGAAATTCTGTTAAGCAAATTTTCCTTTATACAAATTTTCCATAGAAATGCATTGAAAACAGAGTAATCTCTAATCGCAACCATTTTTATGTTGTATGGATTCGCCCCATAGACGATTCTGTTAAGCAAATTTCCCCTATCTCTTGAATTTTTTATGTTGTACAGATTTTATGTTATACAAACCATTTGATAAGGGTCCACTGTATTTACAAACAAACCCCAAAACTGATCACTAGAGGGAGTCAGAGACCATGCTATGTGTAGTGTTCGCTATAATCCAATTTTTTTAACATCTGCAGGGGTCTTGAAACAGTTCCCCCAAGATATGGGGTTTTTATTGTATTGCTGTTATGTGTATCCTGCATTGCTTCTACAGCGCAGCTGAAGAGAAGCAGTTCTCGTTGGTTAGAAGTTGCCAATGCCTGTACTTCTTCCTCCGGCAAGCAGTTTTTCAGGTGAAAGCAAAAAGATAAAAGAAAAATACCATAGGCTTTAGGGTTTTTAAGATGCCTGCGCCTTGGATTTCCCCAGGCAGAATTATGGGAGAGGACACCTATCAGCAAGGAGACTTGAAAGCAGGCCTTCCTACTTCTGTGCTCTTCCCAGGCACTTCTGCTTTGAACAGCAAGAAAACTGTTCCAGTTGTTCCACTGAATTTACCCTCTATACAATCTCACAAGCGATGGACGTAACTCTTCAGTGAACCTGTGGGAACTCAAGATAGATTTGGGACTCCCCTAGTACACCAGGGTGGTTTCTTTGCTGTTCAGAGCAGAAACACCCAGGAAGAGTGTGGAGTTAGGACAAGCTCTTCTGAAGCCTTGCTTTTGGGTCCTTCTCCTAGACTCAGGTCTGTAGAAACTCTAGCCTTTCAATCTAAGCAGATCTCAAAGAGGTTTCTTTGGACTACAAGCCAAACAGTCTCCTTTTCCAAGCTTTGTTTCTAGGTCAAGCTGAAGCAAGCAATTACATTTTTAGTAAAGCCTATGGGTTTTGACAGAGTTTCCTTTCAGTGAGTCTGAAGTCACAACATTTCCCCCCAAGAAAGTGCCATAGAGGTGGAAGGTCAGTTCTCGGAGCATTTAAAAGAATGAGATAGGTTTTGTATTTTATATTTGCCATCTCTCTTTGGTTTGGTGTCTGCCACTCTCATTGATGAATATAATCATTGGCTGCTTTTTGGAAATCATTAAATGGACATGCTGGTTCACATGCAAATATTGTAACTCCTTTGGCTGGTAAAGCTGCAGTCTGGTACCCTCTTATCTTATCCCCTACTGAAACCAGGGGGATTTACTTATGGACAGACATATCGGAAACCACAGTGCACATCTGTTCAAGATGGCAATTAAACACCACAGCTCTGTGGTTTAGGTGTCTGGCTGCAGATCCAGTGGCTAGGAGTTTGATTCCTCACCGTGTCTCCTGGGAGAAATGCCAGCCTGTGTGGCCTTCAGCAAACTGCACAGGCCCAGGGTGCCCTGAGAAGAGCAGCACAGTAAATCACTTTTGAATATTCTCTACATTAAAAAAAACCTGGAAAAGGTTGCTACAATTGATTTGATGGCACATTGTTGTAGTTACTGCTGCTGCTTTAATGTATAATCTCTTCTTTACAATCTTCATCTGTATGGTTATGGTATGGGGTGAAATAAATGGGGTATGCAACAAAAGGTGTGTGGGATTCATGGTCCAGAAGCCCCTGTGTTATGAGTAAATTAGAAAGAGCAAGTTGCAGAGAGGGACCAGTAGAAAAAGGGCTAAGGTCAACTGGCATAAGAAGAGACCTGCTGGAGCAAGCTAAGGACCCATCTAGTCCAGCTTCATGTATCCCACAGTGGCCCCACCAGGTGTCTCTGGGAGCACATGAGAAAACTAGATACCTGTCTCCTGATACCACTGCTCTGCATCTGGCATTTTGAGGTGCCCTCCTTTTAAATTTGCAGATAACACACATCCCCATCATGGCTTGTATACTGTGATGGACTTTTCCTCCAGAAATCTGACCAGTCCCCCTTTAAAGGCATTTAGGCCATCTAAGCCAGATGCCATCACCACATCCCGTGGCAAGGAGTTCCATAGGCTAACCACATGCTGGGTCAAGAAACATTTTGTTTTGTCTGTTTTCACTCTCCCAATGCTCAACTTGACAGGATGATTGCTGCTTCTGGTACTGCATGCAAGGGAAAATAGCTTCCCTCTATCCACTTTATCCATCCCCTGCATCATTTTGTGTGTCTTATTCATTTCCCCCCTCAAAATTTCTCCCTGGAAAGAGCCCCAAACACTGTAGCCTTTCCTCATAAGGGAGGTGCCCCAGCCCAGTAATCATTTTAGTCACTCTCTTCTGCATGTTTTACAGTTCCACTGGGCCCTTAGCTTCCTAGTTAAGGATTTGCAAAGATGAGAAGGAGAGAAGGGAATGGAAAATTTATTCGTGCACCCAAGGTCCCATCTCAGAGTTTCAGGTTTCTCAAAGACATCAATGTGTCCCTTTTTGGTCACTTCTTTACTCCTTCTTTCTCCCCATTAATTAAATGCTAGTGAATGAAAATGATTTATTTGTAAAATTTTGTTATATATGTTGACATCATAGATTTCCATGAATATATATTGTAATTGAATTTCTCTGTCAGTTAAGAAACATAACAGATATTATTGTCCAGAATTACCTGTGATAAAAATGATTCATCTACTGAAAGTTTTTTTAAAAAAATAGAACAGTAATATTGATCATTTTTAATGTGGCAAAATGGCAAACAATGGCCTGTCAGAAGACATAATATAGTACGCTGTCAACTGAAATAAAGAGTGAATATTCTCCCCAGTATTGGACTGTGTGTACTTTGAAGATTATTGCTTGATCCCTTCTCAATAATCCTCTTTAGTCCTGTTGCAGATTTTGTTGTTATTTTTACTCATGAGTTCTGATCATGTATCAGTTTTGCATGTTATGTTAGATGTAAAAATGTGCCATAAAAAAGAAGCCAAGTATGTCAACTGATTAAATAGCCCCGCTGTATAATTAGGCTAAGCGGGGAAAAACTAGACATTTTCCCAAGCCCCAGAATACCTTTTAATGGAAAAATAAGCCTATAATCATTTATGAGTCAAGCAGGCTATCTATATGCTAAAGGATTCCCCCATTTCTTGTAAACTTATTTTCACACCACATGAAGGGAAGATTACCGGTATATGGAGTGGAGGAATGGCATACAATGGCTTGTGTAGACAATACTTATAAGTGAATCACTAACTGTAGCAAATGTGTGGGTTATCCTAACAAAAGTCAGGAAGTCATTAGATAGAGCTAAAGCTGTTTTTAATTTAGCCTAGCATGCCTGTGTCTCAAGGCACATATGGCAGAAAAGCAGTATCTTTTTGTATCATCTGGCTTGCCCGATAAGAGGCTAAGCTAGCAGTAAACCAGCTGGTGATGCTTAGGTATTAACAGGAAGGGTTTCAGCAAATTGCTACATAATATTTCTTTAATATGACTGAAAGTTTCTAAATATTTAAAATTTTATTTAGTATTTATTTAAAATATTTCTTACCCTGCTTTTCACATTAAAAAGCACCCATGATGGCCTACAATATGATTAAAAGACAATGTTTACATCTAAATGTAGCAAGTATACAAAGACTTTGTTGTTGTTCAGTTGTTCAGTCATGTCTGGCTTTTCATGACCCCATGGACCAGAGCACGCCAGGCCCTCCTGTCTTCCACTGTCTTCCGGAGTTTGGTCAAATCCATGTTGGTTGCATTGATGACATTTGTCTAACCATCTCATTCTCTGCCGTCCCCTTTTCCTTTTGCCTTCAATCTTTCCCAACATCAGGGACTTTTCCAAGGAGTCCTCTCTCCTCATCAGGTGGCCAAAGTACTGGAGCTTCAGCTTCAAAATCTGTCCTTCCAGTGAACATTCAGGGTTGATTTCTTTCAGAATGGATATGTTTGATCTCCTTGCAGTCCAGGAGACCCTCAAGAGTCTCCTTCAGCACCACAGCTCAAGAACGTCAATTCTGCAGTGATCAGCCTTCTTTATAGTCCAGCTCTCACTTCCATACACATTACTGTAAAAACCATAGCTTTGTCTATCCTGACCTTGGTTGGCAAAGTGATGTCTCTGCAAACAACAACACACTAAAAAGCACATTTAAAGCAGGAAGGCACAGTTATGCACCTAAAACCTGCACTGAGGCAGGCAGTCAATAAGGGGAAACTTGCCTATAGAGAAAGGCCTTTGGCTGCTTGTGAAAGGAGAACGTGGATGAGTCCAGCCCAGGTCTTCGCACCCAAGCAGGCTCATAAAAAGAGACATGGTCCTTGAGATAATATGGACCCAAGCTGTTCAGGGCTTTACAGGTTAGTGCCAACACCTTGAATTGTGCCTGGAAATGGACTGGCCACCAGTGGAGCTGATGGAATGGTAAGAGCCATTTTATTCAGAAATCAAAGGGGGCATTTCCCAGGGCCAATGTCTGAAGAAGGCCACATGGTGGGTTGGCACAGCTGCCCATGGTTGCTCCCTACACCACAGCTGTATTCCTGTCCCATTGGAGGAGGGAGGAGGGGGGAAGGAGGAAGTGGGAGGTAAAGGAGGGATGAGGAAGGGGCAGGGCCACAACTAGGGGCAAGCATGGCATGTGCCCTGCGGATGGGCAATGGGAGGCAGGGTTCCAAGACAGTGTCCCACTTTCCTCCCACATGATGGGGGTCAGGGAGCCTGTGCTGCTGTTGGTCCACCTGGCCTGGCGGCACCCCACCGTCCACCACCACCACCCACTACTACAGAGGGAGGGAGGGCCTACTGCCACCCAGACCCCCCCCCCCAATTCACAGGGCACTGCTATCCTTGGACCCTGCTTACAGGGCAGAAATGGTTGCAGATATAGGAACCCTTTGGTTCCTTCCCTCCATTTGTCTGGGCACAAGGAGGGCAGGCATCCCTCAAGAGAGCAGCAGAAGGATGCAGCAAGAGCTGACTATCTGCCCTCCCTTCCCTCCATTTTCTTTCTAAGGAAGGAGAGGAGCTGGCTCTAAACATTCCCCCAGCCAATGGTGCAACTGAAGGTGCCCAGGCTACAGCTACACAATGATTGGAAGATGGGTGAGGGGCACCACCACCATTGCGCTCCTTCTTGTCTTCCTTGGCCAGGTCTTGCCATGTCCCCATTCCAGCAATTCAATAGAAATTCCCCAAGAGCAGTCAGGAAACCATCTGGATCCATCAGCTTTATGGGCTGAACCATTTTTGTCTGTCCCTCCACCCCTGTAAAGGCTGAGCTCCAGTGTCTAAAGCCCACCAGATGTTTATTTGTCCATGGCAATGCAACTGCAAAAAGTTTCTCTACACCCACGTCATCTCCATTTATCCCAGTGCTGAAAACTAGGGATGGGCATTTATTTTCGGAACCAGTAGATTACGAAATGAACCACACGAGCCCAGGCCAGGTGGTCCTCAGAACTGGCTGATAACGCAGATCCAATTGCTTTACCTTTCTCTGTCTCATGCAGGGTTAAAATCCAACAAGGAAGCATGCTACAACGTCATCTGTGCTAGATGTGCAGGGACAGGCATCCTGCCTCCCTCTCTGACTGGCCAGCAGCACGAAGCAGGTCACAGCGTGCTTCCTCGTTGGATTTTAACCCCGCAAGAGACAGAGAAAGGTAAAGCAATTGGATATGTATCAGTCGGTTCCGAGGACCACCTGGGCTCGCATGGTTCGTTTCGTAACCTACTCGTTCTGGAATGAAATGCCCATCTCTACTGAAAACCAAGTCCCAAGTGTGCCCTGCAGCATGGGTTAGGGATAGGTACCATTTGGGACAGACCCAGCATCATCATGGAGGACTTGAAAAGTCATGAGCCACTCCCGACAGGGCTGCCTTAGCATGAATGTTGAAGTCCTCCAGAACAAAAAGTCAAGGGGACTTCATCACACAGACACACAGACAGACAGACACACACACACACACACACACACACACAGAGTCCAGCTCAGTTACTGTAGCTTGGAACTGAGGCTGTTGTGCCAAGGGGTCGGCAGTACACTAACAGAATCCCTATTCTGTCCTGGGCTTCTATATTCAGAAATACACATTCAAACCCTAGGAACATCTGGTGAGAGAGAGATGTAATCATAGATCACTGCCAGTCCATCTCCTTGCCTCCAGGTCTTGCCTCCTGCTGCACAGAAAACCTTGGTAGACAAAGCGGGGTGAGACTGAAACCCCCAACCTCCTTCAGTCAAGTCTCTGTAATGCAAGCCAGGTTGGCATGCTCCTGCAGAATCAAGTCAGATGGCTATTTTTATCCTATATTGACCTGGCATTGTAGATTAGTGAAGCAATGAATCACATATGCTGCTTAGTGTGGTAAATTGCAATTGGGGTAGGTGGGCTCAATCTATAAAACTCAATGGAGGAGGTGACTCACCAAACCCCAGTTGATTCAGGGAGTGTACTCTGTGAATTACAATGCTAAGCAACAGGATTTCAACCGGTGTATCAAATATTTATTTTCCACTTAAAATGCCACCAAAATAAGAAACTCCCAAATGAAAGCATAAACAGTTAACAGCAAATTGCTTCCCTGTTTATGAAAGAGAATTACATTGAACACCTCTAAGAGCTATACAGTATTTGATTCTGTGTAGCAAATGAAGTCTGTGGGAAACCAAACACACAAAACCCATTCATGCTTGAATACAGGCCATTCCACACAGGCAAAGACAGGTTGCCACAGAGGACTGCTGCCAAGTTGTTCCTTGTCAAGTACAATTGTGCAAACGCATTTTGTTATACTGTACTCACACAATTCCTAGTTACATGAATACATCGAGATTAGTTTAGGTGTACACTTAAGCATACACAATGAAAAGTTGTTCTGTACCCCCCTTTTTAACAACCCCCTCCCACTGTGCAATTCCCTCCATCTTGCCAAGTTTCCAAACACTTCCAGGAAATCACTGTCAGGCCTTATGGCCTATCCAATTCCCTCATTGCCTTTGCAATGTTGATGCTGGCTCCATGCCAAATAATGGAGAGGCAAAATTGCAGCACCAGCAGTGTGTGAGAAAGGAAGAAGTGAGTCCTCTAAAGGGGCATGCAGTGATTTTAGTCATCAGAGGATAACTAGGTTAAGACCGGTTCTGTTAGGATGGTGAAAATCACCTTGACACATATATGATGCATGTAGGTGTTTTTTTCTTACACCAGTAACTCGGGCTTGAGCCTCATATGCCACACACAGCATTGCCACACACAGCAAGAAAGCATGCAGATGTGTTGATTCACTTGGATTCATATAACATTTCTGACTCAATCAGATCCTCATATTGGCATTGAAAGTACATGCAAGCTACCACCCAAACTCTTGCCAACATGGCGCTGTCATAGACCTGTATTTTGCTGAGTACTACTGTACATGCAAAGCACAAGTCACCTACTTGAACATGTCAGAAGTGATCAACTACAGGGAATTTGCAATCTTAAAAACTGAGGAGGCTCATACAGGGTGATACAGACCTTCAAATAGCTTGCACCCAAGCCATATAGGGCTTTAAAGGTAATAACCAGCACTTTGAATTGGGCCCTGAAACAGATGGGCAGTCAGTGAATCTGTTGTAATAAGGGAGTGATATGCTCCCTGTTACCAGTGCCAGTCAGCAGTGTCGCTGCAGAATTTTAAACCAGCTGACATTCCCAGTGTTCAAAAGCAGCCCCACATACAGCACATTGCCATAAACCAAATGGAATGTAACAAAGGCATGTGTCGCTATGACTAGATCGGACATATCAAGGAACTGTGCAAATGCACATTTGGCCACTGCTAAAACCTGTGCATCCAAGTTCAGGGTAGAGTCCAGGAGCACACCCAAGCTCTGAACCTGACTTTTCAGAGGGTGTGTAACCCTTTCAAATATGGGCTACAACCCTATCCCCGGATTTGTCTTTTGGCTTGGCAGGAGCACTGCCATCTTGTCTAGATTAAGTTTGTTAGCCCTCATCCAGCCCATTACTGTCAATAGGGACAAGTCTAGGCAGAGAACTTGCATGCCAATTTCCATGTGGAAAATTCTTTGTCTACTGGAATTGGATAACCATTACAGTGACAAAGCAGCCATTAGTGGATGTAGTTTAGCATACAGAATGTGTTGCTCTTGTGGCATCTCTATTCCATAAAATTTTACATGTAGACCGGTTTTATGCCCATGTGCTTAGCTTAAGCTGTAGGGTGTGGCAAAACCATGAATTTGTCGGGTAAAAAATTGACTTCAGTGGCTACAGACTGTTTCCACTGTTTTTCTTGGTTCTTACACAAAGAGGATCTGAGAATTGTGTCCACTAGGGAGTCCCCAATTTGAAAAACAACGTTTTGGGATGGTTGTCCTGTAAGAACCATTTTGATTGAAAATCTTTACACATCTCCCTCTGTGTGAGTCTTTACCAAAAACATTCTTACATGGGCACCACCCATCTGTCAATACACATGCAGAGGAAAAGAACTACATTACTGTTTCTCTTGGCTCTTAGAGTGAAAAGGAAATTCATGCTAAGGATGCTCATGCCAAAATCAACACAGCATGTTCATAAGCAAGAAATTGCTAGAATATCTTCTTGGTAGGCCAGCCACTAAGTTAGATTCTCAGAAGCTGTCTGGCGTCCAGCCATGGAATATGGCCTGGAAGAAGGCATGAGTCACAGCTTTCAGCTCAGGAGGTTCCTCATAGCTTAAGAATAAGGCAGGAAAGGGAGGTCTGTCTGAAGCAGGAACTAGCAATTTGAAGGCACCTGGTGCCAAATTCATCCATTTTTGCGCACAAAAACAAAGAGAAAGATAACAAACAGTGGCAAAGCAGCCTGAAGGCAGGATCAGAGTAAACACATATAGAATATATCAAACCTGAAGGGCAAAAAAGATACAGTATGTAATGTGCCTTTCTCCTCCTTAGCTTATTCCAAACATGTTTATAGCACTAAAACAGTTAAATAGGTGGAGTTCTCTCCTTGGATCTTCATTTTGAACAGATTTCCCCACTGATTTTAGACTGAGGGACACAGTGAGAATTTTGAGTTTTGTGGGCACTCTTACAAAATGGCTCTTACAGAGGCTGCTGCTCATTCAGAAAATGGCTGCCACAGCAGGCAAGAACAATGCCCAGGTTCCCATTTCCCAGAAGACAAACTAGTGACACACACACACACACACACACACACACAATTTGCGTCAAACCCTAACTACAAGACAAAAATGGGTCTGAGTACCAAAAGATAAATTATTCATTTGAATCAATATTTTTTTCTACCCTAAAACCCACCTCACTGAAGACAAGCATGTCTGAGGAATGGGATTTGGAGGGAATTAGCATAACCCAAGGAACTGAGCATGAGACAGAAGTGAGGCCTTTGCTTCAGGGGATGAGTCTAAAATGTTTGTACTCACACATGTGCACGCACACACAAAAATCAATTTTACAGCGAACAAAATGGTTATATTTAGGAAGCAGAACACCCAAAACAAACACAACTATGCCTTCACTAACTGGAAGCTGACTCATGGCAACTGGACTTCTTTTTGGGCATTTGAGGGTTCTGACTCCAATTGAGGCCCAAAAAACATCAATGAGAAACAGGGCCTTCATGGTAGTTGCCACTCATTTATGGAATAAACTGTCCCCTGAAATACGCTTAGCTCCTACACACAAAATTTTCAGACACTACTTAAAATCTTGGCTCTATAGGATAGCTTTCTCAGAATCTTAATTTCTATAATCGATAACTCCAGGAAATTACTTTTCTCTGCCTCTTGCTATGCTTATTTGTTTTTCCTTGTTTTCCTTATTTATATTTCTTTTTGGTAGTAAAATCTTGTTTTTGTCAATGATTATATTTGATTATAGTTACCTTTTTATGGTTATATGTTTTCTATAACTTTGGAGTAACTTGTATTTTATTTCTTGTTTATTGTTCATAATTTGTATTTCTCATGCTGTAAATGGCCCAGCCTTTGGGCTAGATGTTGCAGTATAAAAATCAGATCAGATCAGATCAGATCAAATAGATGAAATAATGTGTGTTTTTGGAAAAAAACGAGTACATTGGGGTAGAGCCATCCTCCTTCTAACTCTTCATAGTCTAATCTAAGAAGTCACAGATATCCCTCCTCAGATATGGAGCCCACTTCTTTCAGCCTAACCAATCTGAAAGCATTATTGAGCTACTTGAGGAAAGGGTAGGAGGGTAGGATATCACAGGATAAATATATGCTTTCAAGGTTCTGGTTCAGCAGAAACCATACCCAATCTTTCTACAACCAAATATATCATGCTAAATCCTCCAAAATTACTGAAGGAGATAGTAAACACAGATAAAGTCAAAGTAGCAGGGAAGAATTCCCAAGCACACTACGAAGAATGCATGTAGAGCAGGCATGTCCAAACTTTGTCCATCCTGATGTTTTGGACAATTCCCAGAATTCTAAGCTTAGATTGCCAATGACAAAGGACTGTGGGAGTTGCAGTCCAAAACATCTGGAGGGCTAAAGTTTGGACATGCCAGAATAAACTGATTTATCCAAAAACATTTTATTTGAGTCTTCTTAGTTGATACAAAACAAGGACCAATTTGCACTTTCCACAATTCATCTGATTTGGATTTGTAACACCTCCACTAATGTTTTAATTTTAATCTGTGTGGCACCCAAAGAATAAGACAGAAACATTGAGAGTACAGTACTTGTTTTATTATGTACTTCTTTTTTAGAAAGAAAAAGTCATTGCATCTTCAAAAACCGCATTTACAAGGTAAAGAAATATCAGTACAAAATGCTAAAAATATTTTTTTCAGTACTACAAATATGTAAACAAGTTGACAGTTACTCTTTTAGTCAGGGAAGTTAACATTTGCAGTCTTTAGAGTGAAGAGGAATCCAAATGTTTAATCGCTTTCATAAGAACTGATAAGTAGAAGCAGTCTGTGAAAGTATGTCCCCTTCGCACAATATGCCTTCCTTGCATAATGCTGCATAGAATAATGACCTAGCAGAAGCCCTCTATCATTTCAAAATATCGCAATTCTGGTACGGTATCATCAAAACCTACATCTACATTTATAATTCTAGTATCTTCTCACTAGTTTGAATCCAAAGCATTGGTGGTTTGGGGGAGGGGGGAGATGGGGACCTGCTTTTTTGTTAAGTTCATAGAAACACAATTATGGAGTGACATCTGACCAGGATGCCACATCTATTTTCCTTGGGTCTTGCAGGAAGCATCCTATATCTTGAATCCAATTGTTAATCCCAGCTAAAGTAGCTTCGTTAAATGAACAAGACTTGTTAAAATCAATGGAATTGTACGTGCTGCCGATTCAATCGGTCTACTTTAGGTGAGCTTAATAACTAGATTTAGCCCTTGAGCCTCATGCAAGGGCCTGCTACAGGACAATACGGCTAATAAAAAGCTCCTTGAAGTGCATCTGAATCTTAATATATGCTTAGCATGCATTATGTTCATAGTGTTAGCCATATAGATTAATAACATAATGTACAAAGTAGCCCTTAGGCCTGTCTTAACATCCAGACAAGGCTCTGCTTTGGATCAATTCAGAAAAAAAGTTGAAATGTCAGAATGCATCATTTCAGAATTGCTTCTTTGAAGTAACCCAGTTTGATCAGGAGTAGAAGAGAAAGAACATTGGAAGGATTGCTTGTTTGTCCTATTACAACCACTTTTTTGGTTTGTGTGCGTGTGTGTAAGCCACACATTACGATGCAGATGTTGGCTTCCTTAGGAGCAGAGGTGGGAGCTGGTGGCATGGCAGATTTGCAACTCATATATTCCCAACTAGCAGAGGCAAGGGTGAGGTTGCAATAAAATCCTGCTCAAAGGGTCACAGAGCTGCCTCTCATTTTAGAACTAATTTCTGCCATCATATTGAAGAACCAGGTGCTCTTTTTAAAAAAAGAACTGTCAGATATTTGTTATTAAGGTCTATTAAGAAGACGACGACATGTCAAAGATAATGCTAAGACCAGTCAACTGGACTTCACTCTTCTGAGTCAGATATCGCATGTCATCCTTCTCACGCTGAAAGTATTGCCACATCAATAGCAACAGTGAAATGTAATGAAAGGCACTCTGTATTGTGAAATCCTATTTCTGTGGCCTACAACAGTAGGGGGAAAATAGGCACTTAGTTCCTCATACTGGGCAGGCTGCCCGTTTTCAGCAGAAACGCTAAGAAAAGAGACACTCCCTACACAGTGCAAAGTAAAAATTCTGTTCAACTTTTATGTATATTATATGGACTTTGTGAAAGTTTATATGCAGCAAAAGTACATTATCTTCCTTTGGAATCCATTTGCCTCTGGTTAAAGCCAAGTTCCAACGAATACAAGAGCAGCATTTTTTTCAAGTGTTCTGTTAAATGGTTCCAACACTCATAGCTGTGATCCACACCTAAAATGTGAATCCCATTTAAAGATTTCTTAAATTGCATTTAATGACTGAGAACTTGATGCAATTCCTACATCTAAACTGAGTGATAAAATTCCTGGAGAGCCCAACAGATTGGAGAATCTGCTTGTGAAGGAAAGGCAAGCCATCCTTTGGAAATTTTAAAAAGGTAACATTTTTCAAGCCAGCATTGAAGTAGTGAACACTTAAGGATTAAAAGCGTTCCAAGCACTGCTCTGAAACCATAGCAAGATCATTACAGAAATGTGTCAAGTTAATGCAGCCTCTACAGATTATGCTGGTTTTACATAAATATGGCTTTTACATCATTCTAACAATCCAGTTACTTTGTATTCCTAATATGGCTTTCAGTTCTGAGCACTGCCCCAACATAAAGCCTTCAGCAATATTACATGAGAACAAATGGCCACACAAAAACATACATACAGTGAAAAATAAAAAGCATACATGATTTTTTTTAATAGCCAGCTTCAGAAACTCAAAGAATACACAACTTAAGAAATTAATAGGAAGAGCTGTCCCGGGTTCACCCAGGCCTAGCCCGTGACCGTGCTAAGTGGACGGGAAAAATAAGAATAGCAGACCCCACCACCAACTGGGACAAATGCTAAGAATAAAAGTTGCATTTATCCATTTTTAAAAGTTCGTAGACTTTAGTTTATGGTACAATATTTGACTGCCAGTATCAGACAGAAAGCTTTGAATATTTTTGGTCTTCCAATTTGTCCTCAAATTTTTTCTATGTATGTTAATCTTCTTTCCGAAAGAAAAGCCACCTGACTCAATGTGTTTAGCTGCATCTTCCCACATGCACCAGTACAGTCACAGGAGGAAGCTGCTACAAGGATAATATCCCCAGGCAATGCACGTCCTTCACATGTAGAAGGCCCGGGTTTAATCCCTGGCATCTCCAGGAACTGCTGGTAGAGATTCCAGTCTGAACAGCAGGAGAGCAGTTAACAACCACCATCGACAGCACACTTGATGGACCAAAGGTCCGGCTTTGTATGAAACAGTTTCCTATGTTTGTTGGAGGAGGAAGCATTGAAAGCACAGCACCACAAATCAGTACATTTGGGTGTGCGGAAACAGACAAAAGAAATGCGCCAAGTGATCAGTCAGACTATGTGCATGTGCTGTATTCAAATCATTTCAACAGAGCAACAAAGATCTCCAAAGAACCGTGACCAGTGAGTGCAAGGGATCGTGAGACTGAAAAGCAGTCGCATCATATAAGGGAGGTGCCAAAAGCAGCCTTTGAGCTGACACGGGAATCAGGCATCAGTTCCACTGAGTAAAAAACAATTTTATGAACCTAAGAAGCTCTTTGGATTGTAGCTTTTATGACAATAAGTTCCAAATTTGTCTTATCGCCTCCATAGTCATTTCTCTTAAACTGGACTAAGAATATTTTAAGACTCTGGACATGTAACTTATTCAAGTACAAGATTTCCAAATACAGTAAAAAGAATTCTGCAAGTGTGCAATTTTCTCTGATGTCAGACATCCACAAAACCATTAAAAATGCTCAGCCATGGGAGTCACCATTAAAAACTCTGTCACTCATTTAAGTTATTCATTTATGAAGTAAATAAGACTAAAGTGCTACCTACCCATATTAGCAATTATTTTTAAAACCCCAGACTAAACACATCGTACTCCACCCTTTAAAGCAATAAATTCTTGCCACCATGATTGAATTTTTAGTATGTATAAATACACAACCGAGTGGCCATCTATTAAAAAATGCATGCAAAGCACTGTTCATGTCAAGTTGTCCCCTGTCTCTTCAGCAAGAAAGGAGGAAAAAGTTTCACAATGATAGCAGGAATCCTCCTAGATGCCAAGAATCTCCTTTCAGAGAATGGGAATGCACTGCATACAGGCCCAGGCCTACCACGGGCCTGTCAAGGAAGCTTCTGATACAGTAGTTTGACATAGGCCGAGCTGTGAAGGTCACTTAGAAGTACACTTGTGGTCTTCTCTTCACTTTGTATTTTAATGAGCCATACCGCACCTGAAACATATAGCAACAAAGGAGAGTTTAGAACACACAAAAGAAAATGTGTCTGGTGAGACAACCCTGAAATGGATTCCAATCTATCAGAAGAAGGACTTGGATAGGAAGAGTACAGTGGTCCCCGACCCTTTCGCAGTTCATATACTGTGGTCCCGCTATATCATGGAACCACAGTACAGTGGTACCCCTAAAGGGCTTGAGGGAGAGAAAAAGGTTTTAAAAGCCTGGGCTTTTTAAACCTCCTCCCCTTCCCCAAGCCCCAGGATCCAGCTGTTTTTCTCCCCCACCCCAGCACCAATCAACTACAGTCTGGGGCTTGGGGAAGGGAAAAGGTTTTAAAAGCCCGGGCTTTTAAATCCTTTTTCTCCGTTCCACAAGCCCTGAGCTCCAGCTGATTGGCGCTGGGGTGGGGAAATAAAGGATTTTCTCCCCCACCCCAGCACCAATCAGCTGGAGCCTGGGGTTTGCCTCCATGGAGGCATCATGCGCGCTCCCCCACACCCCGGGGGGCTCGAGAGAAGCGGCCTGCGATGTTTAAAATGGCTAAGCAACAGAGCCAAGTGCTTGGCTCTGTTGCTTAAAGTCATTTTAAACATAGCTCGTTGTTTCTCCGGACCGCCCCAGGGCACGGGGAAGCAATGCACAATGTTTAAAATGACTTTAAGCAATGGAGCCAAGCGCACGCCACTTCTCCGGACACCCCCCACCCCAGGCATGGGGGAGTGGTGCGTGATGTTGCTTCAAGTCATTTTAAACATAGCGCGCACTCCCAGGCCTGACCCGACCTGCATCCACATATTGCGGATTTTCAATGATCACGGGTCGGGTCGGGTCCCTAACCCCCGCGATAGACCAGGGGGGATTACTGCATCCAACACAGGGTGAGAAATGAAATGAAATATCTAAATATCACGGAGCTGAAGTATCTTGGAACTATCAGTTATCTTTAAAAATGAATATTCTTTGGAATTTCATCATCTCTAAATACCTACTGCAAAAATGCAATACTACCAAGGTTAATGCTAAAATTATAAAATGTTAGTGATATTTAAGAACTATTGTTTGGGTTGCTTGAATTTTGATACCTTCTAAACTCATAAAAACTATTCCATGATATAACAAAGAAATGAATTCAAATCTGGCAACAAAAGATTCGAAGCAGAAACAAATATAAAGAAATCAGATTGAAGGCTGGAATAGGTGAATGCTATCCGATTTCTACAAAGGCACAGCTGAGGATCAAAAACGGTCTGGAACAACATGATTTGGAACAACCCTAGTCTCCTTGACCCCAAACACATCCTTTCCTCCTCCTCCTCTAAAACACGATTCAGAGCCTCACTTGAGCCCATCTGCCTCACTTGAAACCAACCTTGTTTTGATTAGTGGATTAAAAGTGAGTTGGGTGCACTTCTAATAACAAACAAGATGCGAGAAAAGCCCACTACTGGATGTTGACTAGGTAAAGTAAAGGTTCCCCCTGCACAAATGGAGTCAGTGCAACAACATGAAAAAGCAATTGTCAGAGAAGGCAAAAAGCAGATGTGGCCTCCAGCGGAATACAATCCTCTTCAACATGAGCATATTCCAAGACAGAGAGTACGTCAATTATATTTGAAAGATAACTTCCTTGAAGGTGGCCCTGATAATATTTATAAATGTGCGTGCCATTCTCCAAGTACTCTGGTCCTAAGTCACACAAGTGTTTAGAATAAAGTTGTGAATGGACACCAGTGAATGACTGGTGAATGGGCATCGCTGTACAGTATGTCTATAGTTAGCTGTGGCAGTGGTATAGCCATTTAAGCAATGATAACAGCCCAACAGTAAATCTGAACAATCTAGAACCTTCAGCATATTCTGGACTAACAGCAACTCCTGACAGCTTGTATTATCTTGTATATCTTAGTGCAATATACTACATATTTGGAGTAATTGGGCCTAGAGACTGCGAGCATATGACTCGTTTTGGCCAGGCTATCTCTACTCAGAAGAGGATTTCCAGCTTCAACTAGTGGAAAATACTTTGTTCCACAAAGGCTACTTGGATAGCAATAAACACTCCCAGACTGCAAACCTTGTACTTCAAGAAGCGTACAACACTATCCCAAAAATGAATGCAAACACCCTGGACAAACTACCCACTAACAGACAGTTTACACAATCAAAACCTGGGCTTAATTTAACAGTCCTCATGCTGTCCCTTAGCAATACACACACAGCTTCACCATTTCTATTGCTTCATCTAACTTGGAAGGAAAACAGGGAGAGCGAGAGCAAGCTGGGAACCTTCACCACATTGGTGATGCTCTGCTTCAGATACCTAGATGGCCTCATGCAGTGGTTTCACAAGTATGTTAAAACCACAGAAGACATGCCAGAACTCTGGCATCCCAAAATGACAAGGAACTACACAGCAGCTTGCCAAAGCTACCTTCTGGAAAACAGCTATAGAGGTAGGAATGAAACTACTCCAGAGGAAACACTGCCTGACTGTCCCCATCTATAACCCACAGAACATCTCCGACAGCATACAGTGGGGGAGAGCTTGGAACTTTAGCTGTAATAAGGATCAAGTAATTATTATTTTTAAAGTTAAAAATTAGAAATTGGAAAATTAACTTGCTATTATTAATCAAAGTGGAAAATATTTATTTTATACTACTAATCTATTAATTAAAATATTTGTTGATGTGCTCTCTGCAAAGGGCATGCATGTATCAGTCCATTCTTCCCCGATCCAAAGGGGAAAAAAGCTGCTAATTCCCATTATCATTATGAGGTATTTGGGCAATCAGAGGCACAGCTACTATTAACCCATGTGGAGAAACACCTGAACAGATTATTCTTATGCCATTCGGTACCATTAGAATTGACCATTTGAACTGAGAAACACCATAGATTACGCTGCTGGTCTGCTTTATTACAAGCAATTTTGCCATCACCCCTGGCATGGGCAAACCATCTCCATTAGGCCTTCAGGAACAAGCTAGCCCCCTTTCTCCAATCCACAGAAAGATTTTCAGTAGAAGGCTTATGCGAGATTATTTTGCATAGAACCTGCTGGTTCGTAATTTTCTCCAGAAAGCAGTACTTTGAAAAAAATGATCCATGAAAGATGAAGCCGGTCCCCACTGTACCTGCTCATATTTATACTGTGTGTAACTAATTTGTACACAGCAGGAAATGGTTGCTATGACCTCAGTCGTTGACTTGACATCTTGGCAAAGCAAGTCACTTACCATTTTGTGGTGTTGTGCATTTTGATTCTTTACTATTTTAGTTGGTGCATTCCTTCTAAACCTTCCAAAATAGTATTCTCACTAAGCTAGTATACAGTATATACTCAATCAACCAACCAAACATATACTTTCTTGTAGAATTGTGTGGAAAAACAGCGGCCAGCTCACTCCTTATAAGCAATCTTTTCTAAACTTAGTGATTTAACCCTCTGATTTCCAGAAGGTTTCAGAAATATCTAAGACTACTACATATGCTAGCTAAAATCCTTTTATGTTCACAGACCAAGCTTTTTCACAACCAAAATTTACTTTTCAGATGTTGTTTTTTTTAAGTATTAAGATTTTAATAGCCATTTTCTTTTGTTGTTCCAAAGACATTATTAAAAGCCGTCAAACACGCCAGGAAAATCAACAAACCAATAATAAATAGTACAGTCCATTCATCAGAGCAACCAAGGTACCAAACTTGGTGCAACTCAAGTTAAATGGATTACTTTATTAATATAGATAGATTCATCAAAGAGGGAATCTATTGGAAAAATATTTCCTCAATGAAAAATGTGCCTCTGTTTCAACAGCATACAGAAATCTTTGGACTAAGAAGCATTAACGCTATCTTTCCCATATGTTTATATTGTAAAGAAAAAAATTACTTGCCTCCTTGCGACCTTTGATTGTTTTTACAGATCTCATACTTTGAGTTCTCCGGAGACCTCTCTGAGCAAACATCTCATCTTCAGAATAAGTCCCTTCCCTCTCTTCATCTGTTTTATCATCTTCAGAATCTTTTTTCACTGGAATACTGTAACCTGAAATCACAAGATCAAAATTCCAAGCACTGTAATCTGTAGCAATTCCTTTTTATTATTTAGTTTTTACAAAGGCAGACAATTCAAATTGTTCAGCTTGCATCTCTCCCCCCCCCCCAATGCTATAGGGTGAAGTCTTTAGAACTGTGCAACTAAACGGTGAAAACAGTTCTAAGCTTGTATCTGTTGAGATCACCTTTCCACAAAAGATTACATAGAAAATGAAGTGCATTTTCAAGCACAATTTGTGATGACATGGACACCTACTGTTAAACGCGGAATAAACCTTTTTAAGAACATAAGAACCATTCTAGAGCATGCCAAGGGCCCATCTAGTCCAGTTTCCTGTATCTCACAGTGGCCCCACCAAATGCCTTTGGAAGCACACAAGACTAGATATCTGTCTCCTGATACCACTCCCCTGCATCTGGCCATTTACTAGGCATACCTAATTATAGTATGCATGATATCTGCCATCAGGACAGAAATGACTTATAGTGACCCTAAAAGAGGTTTCAATGTAAGTCAGGTATTAACCTTTGAACTACAGAGCTGGAAGGGACTTTATGGAACATCAAGTCCAGCACCTCTCAAGGAGGCCCAGTGGCAAATTGAACTTCCAACCTCTGGCTCCACAGCCAAAACCTAAGACACGGAGCTATTCAGTAGTTAAAAGATTGTTACCAGTTCAAAAAGGGTGAAGGGAGCGTTATTCCGTCAATGCTCCGTTTTGCCTTTTGCCTCTCCCCACGCCTACCAGCTGGGGCTTTTCGACAGGTTGGGATTTGGAGAGGGGGCACCCCTCGCCCGAAACCCCAACCTGTCAAAAAGCCCTAGCTGGGAAGGGGGGAGGGGCGAAATGCAGAAAGGAGCAGCGATGGAGAAAACTCTGCTCCATTCTACATTTCGCCACCCCCCGCCTACCAGCTAGGGCAGTGGTGGCCAAACTTCGGTCCTCCAGATGTTTTGGAGCACAACTCCCACAGTCCTCTGTTATTTGCAATCTAGGCTCAGAATTCTGGGAGTTGTGGTCCAAAACATCTGGTGTGCCAAAGGTTTGCCACCACTGGGCTAGGGCTTTTTGACAGGTCAGGGTTTGGAGAGGTGGGGCAGCCCTCCCCCGCCACACCATGACCTGTCAAAAAGCCCCCAGCTGAAAAGTGGGGGAGGGGTGAAATGCAGAAAGCAGGATTTTTCTCCCCTCACTGCTCCTTTCTGTGTTCCGCCCCTCTCCTTGCTTCCCAGCTAGGGGTTTTTGATAGGTCGGGTGTGTGTGGGGGAGGGGTGCCCCCTCTCCAAATCCCAACTGGGAGGAAGTTGAGGGGAGAAATGCAGAAAGGAGTGTGTGTGGGGGGTGTTCCCCTCGCTGCTCCTGTTCCGGGAGTATGGAGGCAATTAGGGAGTTAATACCATCAAGTAAACTCTATGCTTGCCTCCACGCTCCCAGCACACTTTGCCAATTAACTACCCCCAGTTCCTTTAGAGCTTCATAACTAAGTCCCCTTACCCCCAAATCTTTCCAGATTTTGGGGGTTTCCTAAAGTCGCTTCAGGAAGGTACCCCTGCTGCTATGGAGCCCCAAGGTAAGTGAATAAGGTTTCCTAAATATCCAGAAAAGTGCTCAAATTCATATAGTAACCCTCTGCCATTTTGAGGTTCATGTACTGCGGTCCCGCTATATCGAGGGACCAGAGTACATGCTGGGGCTCCAGCTAATTAGTGTTGGGGTATTTCCCCACCCCAGCACCAATCAGTTGGAGCATGTCACCTCCGCTTCCCGGGCTGCTGGAAGACTTTTTAAAAAGCCTTCCAGCAGCCTGTGCAAAGGCACCACCACTCTTGCTGCAGGCGCCATTCTTCCCCCAGCCAGCACCAATCAGCTGCTTGGTGCTGGCTTGGGGCCAGTGCTGCCCCGCAATCTCCATTGAAATGTATTTTCCTCATAGAAATGCATTGAGCCAATGCATTTCAATGAAGATTGCCTGGGATGCTGCTTCCCCCCCCCCCCCAGAAGATTCCCCAACACCGGCACCGCACGATGCTCCATGAAGTCTCGGGGCAGCGTGGGCGGGGGGCGGCAGGAGGTCAGATCCCCCAATGCTGCCAGCGCATGCTGTTCCGAGAAGTCTCAGGGCAGCGTGGGTGAGTGGCGGCAGGGGATCTGATCAGCCACTGCCCCCCAGGCCCCACCCGACCCGCATCTGCATATCGCGGATCGGGTGGGTCCCTAACCCCCGCGATAGGTGGGGCGTTACTGTACTACTGCTCATTTTTGAATAAGATATACAACATAAAAATAAAGCAAACCCGACACCCTAGTTTTTCAGTAATATACAAACCTAAAGATTCATTGGTAGTGCCACTTTTGACTCTTTTTTTGGTATCAGGTAATGTTTGGTAGTGCCTTTGTCCCACTGGTTCATCACCTTGTATAGTTGTTAGGTCATGCATACTGAAACTCCGCAGTTTCTCTGTTATTGCTCCTTGGCCCTGTGATGTTAAAAGAGAGAGAGAGAGAGGAAAGAAAGAAAACTTGCTATGAGAGGAATGAATGTTTTTTCCTAAAGTTGATTTGTAAGAGTTAAATACACAGTTCAACTATGACGTTACATGCACTGTTTGCATTTGCTTCTGGAATGTATCTATGAACATGCACAGAAACTGAGCTCTAACCCCTAACCTTTGCAAATAATACTTCACTAGTGATAACTCATTTGAAGACAGTGTCATGAGCAAAGTAATAATGAATATGACATGTACACATTTTTCATATCCAATCTAGCAGCCCTTCCCAGTACCGAAGTGAATTTCATCCTAATCCCATTACATTAAGAAGAAAAATCTGAAAAACAGAGGAAAGAAACACAAGAAATATTTTAAAATGACAGCAGCTTTCTTTCTTCCCCTACAAATAGCAAGACAAGGCCTAGGAAGCCAGTGGTGCAGATAAAACACTCCCCAATAGAGGCCTACAGGTGTGTAGACTTGGGTTTGTAGCCTGGAATTTCTTGAATTATAGTGAGTTCTTGGCATTACAATCTCAAACCACAATGTGCCCTCTCATTTTTGTGCTAGCTGTTCAGGGCTCTGTCCTGTGTGGGTCTATGTATGAGGTGCACACACGTGCGTCTCCACCCCCCTGGTTCAATCATGAATAAAACAAAAACAGTTGCAAAGGGTACGAAAGGGAGGAAATGACTTGCACAGAGGGAGGTAGAGGTGTGCAGATGCCTTAGAGCAGTGGTGATGAACCTTCAGCACTCCAGATTTTTTGGCCCACAACTCCCCAGAATTCCATGCCTGTGCTGCCAATGACAAAGAACTGTGGGAGTTGTGGTCCAAAACATCTGGACTGCCAAAGGTTCACCACCACTGCCATAGAGGGAACCTTGCCTACTAAGCATTCTTGCTCTCATGTGCCATCACGCCCATTCCAACCTAAGCCAACTTTATAGTATATATTAACAGCACAGAAAAGGCAGTATCATTAACAAACATTCTCATGTCTTGAAAACTCATGTTTGTGGCTTCTTTCATTGACTCTTTTCATCTCATATTCAATCTTCCTCTTTCCAACAGCTTCTATTTAGTTATTTTAGCTTCTTATGAGAGTGCAAACTTAATCTGAGCTTGAATCCCTTATTTTTCTGGAGACCCACAGCATCTGTAAAACGCTCTTCCAACATCATAGTTTGCAAATTTCCCTGTCAGATTTTTCATTCTCTTCTTTTCACATTCATACATAGTACAGTGGTACCTCTACTTACGAGCGGCTCCACTTACGAGCAATTTGACTTAAGAGCGGAAAACCATTGGCGTTTTAACTGCTACCTTACAAATTTTAGATGTGGTCTGCTCTACTTATATTTTTCCACTTTTTTAGATATGGCTGCTCTACTTACGAGTTTTTCAACTTATGATCATGAGCCTAATCCAGTTTTTCATATCATATATTCAGTACAGTAGGGCCCCTGTATCCACTGATTCAGTTATCCACAGTTGGCAGCCAAAAAATTAAATATATAATTCAATGGCCCAAATAGCAGCCTCAAAGCAAGCTGCTTGTTTCCTCCCTCCACACCTTTGCGATTGCCGGTTCCTCCCTGAGAAGAGTGGCAACTGAAGTGAGGTCTTGAGAGGTTCAGGGTGAAGGCGTGTACTTTTACTTCGCTTATGCAGCCATTCGGAACCACTCACGGTGAACCATAAACAAAGCAAAAGCAAAAAGCAAAGTGCTCTGCTTATATATCACCCCATACCACTTCAAGTAGTCTTTGGGTGGTTTACAGTTGAATTACAGTATGCAGGCTACACATTGCCCCCCCCCCAGCAAGCTGGGTACTCATTTTACCAACCTCAGAAGGATGGAAGGCTGAGTCAACCATGAGCCTGCTACGTGGGATAGAACCCCAGGTCATGAGCACAGTTTTACCTGCAGTACAGGCATTGTGCCACGGGGCTCCTTGGGATGCAGATACTCACGTTAACTTTTTGTCTAGCCTAGCTGGCCTCCTGCCACTGCTGCCGTTGTCACGCGACTCAAAAGCTGCGAGGATTCAGCTCACCAGGTGGTAGAAGTGCTTGGTCCGGGGCTGTGGCCTCAGGAAAAGGCTGAGCAGCCCTGGTCCTTCCATCTCTAGCCCCTTCTCCTCCTCACCTCAGCAGGAGTCAGAAGCAGAAGCAGAGGCTCCATCCTGAGTGGTGGTGGTGGTGGTGGTGGAGGAGGAGGAGGCGCTGCTGCTACAGGAGACAGCCTGATCCCTGGAGGAGATTCACGCAGGAAGCCAGGGCGGTCCTTGGCTGCCAATGCTGGGATAAGACTGCGGTGGCGGCCTTGGGCTCCCTCTCACTGGAGCAGGGATTGGGGGCAGCTCATTGCAATTCGCACTTCAGCCAGAGTTGGCTTGTGAGAGGGGCAGGGGACGCCCAGCACCTCACAATTTAGACCTGAAGGGGGCAGCAGCTCTCAGCCAGCAACTCCCTTCCTGGCGCTCCTTTCCCCTCCCTGGGCAAAGAGTGAGGGCACCTCTGAGTTTCTGCAGAGTGACTCTCCGGGCAGCAAGAGTGGGAAAGGGCTGGGGATGGAGAGTTAGCTCCCTTTCCTCCCCACGAGGCCTGGAGCCTGGCGGTGCCCCTGATGCACAGGAATGTGCAGACTGTGGGAATGTGTGCCCCAAATCGGGATGGAGGGTGGCAGTGGAGATGGACAGAAGCGAGGGAAGGCGGGTGGGCGGACAGGCAGCACTGCCTTTGTCTGCTTCCTTCCCATGGAAGTTGGAGGGCAGCAGTGGTGCTGCATCTTCACAAGGGTCCAGCCTGGTGGCTGAAGAGAGGAGATCCCAGACCCTTGTTTTGCCTGCACCCTCTCACCCTCCCCAGCTACCCCCAAGCAAGCAAACAAGCATGCTGGCTAGCTAGCTGCAGCTGGCTGGGACAAAGCCATGGTGGCCGGGGGCAAGAGGAGCTTAGCAGCATCAGAGGGAGACAAGCAGGAGTTGGCCCATTTGAATTTTTGAGGTGCTGATGGCGTTCACTGTTATCCGTGGATTTCATTATCCACAGGGTGGCCCAGAACCAATCACCCATGGATACAGGGGTCCTACTGTATATAGATTGAACAGACCAGGAGACTACTATTAAATTTTCTATATAAAATGAAAGTCTCGAACATGGCAGAAACAGCAACAGTGGCAGCCATAAGCACGGAACACCAAGTACAACCTGAGCATCTCACCATGCTGTCATTTACATAAGCTGCAAGACATACAGCAAGCGTGTCTTGACAATGACCCAAGTTGAAAGGT
The DNA here is from genome assembly GCA_023846285.1 of Phrynocephalus versicolor. Classification (NCBI taxonomy): domain Eukaryota; kingdom Metazoa; phylum Chordata; class Lepidosauria; order Squamata; family Agamidae; genus Phrynocephalus; species Phrynocephalus versicolor. The sequence goes on from JAHTLZ010003518.1 coordinate 22,289,141, forward strand.
TAGAACCACTCCCTTAGTCTTAGGAAACTCCTTATATACATCTAGGTTGCTTTTGTAAGAAGGCATGGTCACGATGTAGGTGAATGTACTGATTCGGGTGTAAACCTTTGCAATTTTTTGCACTGAAAACCCTAGGATTTCCCAGGAATTCCCCCAGCTAAAATTCTGGCAGCTACAGGCAAGAAATCAAAGTCCACAGAGGAAGCTTCAATCACTCACAAGTAGAGGTGGGCATGAATCACCATCCTTTGGACTAACTGGTGGGTGCCCACTCAGAGGTGGCCAAGGAAATTGGAAGGCTGCCTCTGAGTGTATGCCTACTGGAGGTGGGGATGGGAACTGCCAAACACCTGTTCGTCCAAATTAGGATGAACAGAAACTAACCGGCAAACATGTAATGCATGCCCATTTCTGTTCAGTGACATCCACTTTGGCTGTGTAAAACAAGTAAGTGTCTAGGAGTAGCTAAACGGAAGGGGTGCCACAACTACTAGTCTCTGTGCCAGCTAGAAGAGGATCCCTCTAAAAAGCTTATTTTCTCATTTCCCTTTTTCCTATATCTCCAAGAATTTTGGCTGGGAGAATTGCTAATGAATTCTAGGGTTGCAGTAGAAAATTCTCATTTCTGGTGGTAATCCTAAAGAGCAGTCATGTGGTGTTATGTGCCACATGTAAAATGTTGCATAATTTACTGATGTAAGGATGACTCCTAGTAAGCCTTGAACTAAAACATTACCCTCCCACTCCAGCACAATTGTGCACTTGGATAATGTTTACTTCTGTGTTAGATTAACTCACTTTCAATGACGCAGCTGCACAATTCCTTACAATTTAATATCTAACTGAAGTGAAGATTTGTCTTGTATGTTGCCTGAGCAGACTTCCATATTATTGTATTTGAGTCTCTGCTGGGAGGAAAAGGGTTATGTCTACCACAGTTTTAGCTGCACAGCAGAAGGCAAGTCCTTACTTGCTCTAAATGGAGCAGTTTACACTGCTTGCAACATGCCTCTGACTGCTTTTGAAGTAAGCCTCAAGTAATAACATCAAAAATTATTCAACCCATATATATGGAAATAAAAAGGCGTGGTGGCTGCAGAGGCTGTTAGAACGACTACCTACAAAATATGCACCTGCAGTGAGTTTTCAGACTGTGACCCTTTCATGAGAAGTGCTAACAAGCTGATGGGTTTTCTTGTGTAGCTAATGTAGCAGATGCACCTCCCTGTATATGGCATTAAACATCTGAGGACTTGCTTCACTGGCATTACGGAATGAAGTTTAGCAAGAACAAGGATACAGTATTTGGCTTGTGGTGTCAAGCCTTACCGAACACGCAGCCCAGAGAGGGCTGCCAGGGGTGCCAACAATCTAACTTCTCGGAACAAGATTCATGGGCTCTTTGCGATGGCCACTGAAACAATACCTACCTACCTACCTACAGCAGGGAGTTCTTTAATGAGTGGTGATCTGCCACTGCCACTCATATGATCTCCCCTAAGGCAGGATACATTACTCAAAAGATCTGGAAGTTGAGTCATGGCTACTGGACTTCTTTTTTCTTGAGATGGAAACGTTTCGCTGCTCATCTGATGAAGCTGTTTGGATGAGCAGCGAAACGTTTATATCTCTCAAGAAAAAAGAAATCCAGTAGCCATGACTCAACTTCCAGGTAAATTCACCTGGATGACTGAGAATCTTCACAGACATTAAGTGACTTTATTGAAATTCTTTTTATTCAGTAAGATGATGGGGGATTGCTGAAAAGATACTTCTTAGAAACACTGCCCCACTAGACTCCTAAGGACGTCCAGTGTAATAGACAAGGGGAGAGGAAGAGACTCAATATGTACCACATATTAATGTCCCTGAAGGAGGATATAAACTGCGTGGACCAAAACACATTGAATATGTTTTAAATTGTAATAAAGCAATATTTTCATACATCCCAAGACTTCAGACTCTTTTTAATAATTAGATCTACTGGATGTTAACTGGTCATTTTGGTTTTTTTTTAATAAAACATTATAAAGATAAAACTGCATTAGGATGCAACAGTTCAACTGTTATGACTACAGTGGTACCTCTACTTACGAGCGGTTCTACTTACAAGCAATTTGACTTAAGAGGGGGAAACTGTTGGTATTTTAACTGCTGCCTTACAAATTTTAGATGCGGTCTGATCTACAGTACTTACAATTTTTTTAAAAAAATATATTTATTTATTTTTGTATTTTTATACCGCTCCCATTTCCTGGAGGGAACTCTGGGCGGTTCACACAAAAAGGTTAAAAGCAAGAACATCAGTAAAATATATAGGAGGTATTAGGCAAGAGGCATAAAACTAAAAAATATATACAGTGGTACCTTGTATAAAAGAATTAATTCATTCCAAATGAAATTATGTTAAGCAAATTTTCCTTTATACAAATTCCCATAGGAATGCATTAAAAACAGAGTGGTCCCATTTTTATGTTGTACAGATTTGCCCCATAGACGATTATGTTAAGCAAATTTTCCCCATCTCCAGAATTTTTTATGTTGTACAAATTTTATGTTATACAAGCTGTATGTTATACAAGGGTCCACTGTATTTTTATTTTTATTTTTTTTAGATGCGGCAGCTCTACTTATGAGTTGTTCGACTTATGAACATGCATTTGGAATGGATTAAACTCGTCAGTAGAGGTACCATTGTGTTTCTCTGGAAAAATTGTAAGACTGGGTGAAAGAACGGTCAGCAACTGTACAAATCCCCACTACAAATTATATTCACTTTCTCAGCCTGCTTCCTGCTGCTATGGAAACCAAAGCCATCCTCCACTCATGCATAAGAACTTATTACGGGTAATGTTCAAATTTTCTATCCAGTCTAATCAAAGATATGGTCAAAACAGTGTGAAGTTTTTCTCTCTGTATTACTGTGATTACAAGAGATTTCTTCATTAGCAGACATTCACTACATGCCTCAATTATAAGAAGGGCCAAGCTACTTATTACAGAAAGGCAGGTTACACAGAAAGCCTGGCATACCTCTGATTATAGCAAATGAAACAGCACAAATCAATCTTTTCTAATATTACGTGACTCTAAGCAAGAGCAGTTAAAGTTCAAGTTCAGGTAGCGAATTAATGATTTTATTCCCAAAAGTGAAGAGTTCAATGGGATTTATATTAATCTCCTGCTCATATAGAGGGTAGCATTATTTCATGCTTTAATTTTTGATGTGCAATTACCTCAACTTGATTGAAGGAAAGCAGCAGAAAGAAGCCAGAAATCCTATGGAGTGTGATTACCAGCAAGAAAGGCAACAAGAGAGAAAGAAACGGTCATCTTTACATTAAAGAAAAACCACCTCATATTATCACCAGCGTTTCAGAGAACATATTTCCACAACATACTGCTAAGAAAACAGTAAGTCTTGCCCTCCCTTATATAAATATGTGCAGCCACGCAGCTAGCTGATCCTTATGCCAAATGGTTAGCATGAAACGTTGCTTACCTTTACAGCGGCTGTAACTGCAGCCGTAGCAGCTAAATTCAAGCCTTGTTTACCAAAATTAACCATAGTTTCATAGCCACGCTCTTTGGCTTGCACAATATATTCATCTATTTCCTAAAGGAGGAAAAACACACAATGTGATACAGATAAGAATCTAACTTCATACTTACAGTCTACAACACTCTTGTTATTCAGTGTTAAATACAAAATATTAATGCAAGTCTCCCTTCCCTCCGCCCCATGTATCAGTTGCATATATCCAGCAGATAATGAAACAAAAATGAATTTCAGACAAAAAGAGAGCAATGACATCTCACCCTTTCCTTTGAAGAAAGAAGAGGATGAAGAAACTTTCTATATATTAAGCTTGCCCCTCTGGTGTATGGAGAGAGCAACCAAATCACAAAAGCAATCTTCAGCTCATAATACAGTGGGAACCTGCAAAACACAGTTAAAATCCAAAATCTCATTATATGATTTCTAGAACTAACTACCTTCTGTCTAATTATTTTAGAATGAAACCAACTAGTGCAGGGTTTCGGCTTAATTTTTCCTTAGCTTTTAATACCGTCTTTCAATTATCATGCAAGTTTACGATAAGTTTTTCAAAAACATTTAAAAAGTAACATTATATAAATTTAGATTAATTTTAATGAGGCTTGATTTTTTTGTTACACATTAAAATGTATTTTAATGTTTAATTTAACCCCCCAGGAAAACTGCAAAAGTCCCACAAATTTCAGTGTTATGATTTACAGTGATATGGATCTTACCAGGAGATCATGACATCTGCTATTGTTTCGGTAACAGTGTAAAGAGCAAACACAATCCAATACATCATCCACCGCACCTAAGAATAAAATATTAGATGAAAGATGTAAATCTTCAGTTAGAAATTACAGCTTCAAACAAATATGCAGCTTTGCGTTTGTATTTATGTTTGTATCAAAGCAGCTCACATCTGACCAACTTCTGCTGAAAGGGAAACTGTAAGGAGGAAGGTGCACCCTCCTCTCCAAAACGGGCAGCCGAGGTGAAAAGCGGCTAAGCCTTTGACATTATGGAAAGTAAGGCTAATGATTAAAGAGAACAGGAAGGGGAGCACCTGGCAAGAAAATGGCAAAGGAGGGAAATAAGAGGATTGGAGGCAAAATAACTGCGCTGGGAGGTTGGGTGACTCTGGCGAGGGAAGAATTAATTGAAATCATGAAGGAGGACCCTTGGACTGGGGAGTGGGTAACGTTCAAGGTCCCTCAAGAAGTGGCAGAGTGGTAACGGAAGGAGAAGAAGGCGCAAAAAGCACCATTGCTACCGGTGTCAGCAGCAGGCTTTGTGGGAGAAACGGCAGAGTTCCCATGGAGCAGAGGAGATGAATATCCAGCCCATGACTGCGGAGCTGGAGATGAGGAATACACAGGAATAAGCGCTTTGGGTGAGGTCCCCTCAGTGTTTAAAGGCTTGTCTGGACTTACATTGGGCCTGAGCCATGCTATTACTGAGGATTTGCCAGTTCAACGTTGGACTGTTATGCCCAGTTTAACTCCTGGGCAAGTTGCAGAGTTCTGGTCTGAGGCAGAGCCTCTACTCCTCGAGAAGGAAGAGAATGCCCATGAAGACCAAGAGACTATTTCTGCTATTAATAAAAGTGCTAAGCATAGAACAGCCTTGGAGGTTTCTCTGCCTGCCTCATCTGGGCTACAGGGAGGGGGTAATGGCGGGAGCCTCGTGGCGCAGTGGTTAAATGAGGAGCCTCGTGGCGCAGTGGTTAAATGCCTGTACTGCAGGTAAAACTGTACTGTCGTAAAACTGTGCTCACGACCTGGGTTCAATCCCCGGTAGCAGGCTCAAGGTTCACTCAGCCTTCCATCCTTCCGAGGTCGGTAAAATGAGTACCCAGCTTGCTGGGGGGGGCAATGTGTAGCCTGCACACTGTAATTAAAATTGTAAACCGCCCAGAGACCACTTGTAGTGGTATGGGGCGGTATATAAGCAGAAGCAGAACTTTAGCAACTCTCACAGGAACTAAATAAATATTCATCATCATCATCATCATCATCATCAAAGTAAGTGGCTATTGGTTATAGTTACCAGTTAAACTATTAATGCAATAGAGAAAAAAAAATCCCATTTCTTTCATAAAACAAAATGAAATTTTGCAAAAAGCAAACCAACAAAACAAACCCAAAACAGACTACTCTTCAAACCAAACAGTTTGCTGTCCACTAATTTTAATGCAGCCAAAGCTGAAAGCGAGTATTTTCTGATGACAATATTTATCAGTTAAAAGTAAGCAACACAGCATACATTCGTCCCCCCACTATATTGTGGTTCATATATTGCGGTCATGGTATATTGTGGGACCACAGTATATAAATGCAAGGGTTCCTGGGGCAACCTGCGTGGACCTGTTTGGGGCCTCCTGCACTTACCCTAGGCCTAGTGCTGCCCCGAGTGGACCTCCAACGCTATAAGGCTACAACAAAACAAAGTTTTATCCCCACCCTGGTTTCTATGCAGACAAGCAATTTTCTTCCACCTGCAATTAAAAGCTATGAAGTTCAAAGAAGACTTTAACATATGCAGTTTTCACGTAAACTAGGTTTAAGTGGGTGAATTGGAGATGACCACATTAAAGTTATGACCTCTACACAGGCATGGGTACAAGCCACTGATATGTAACCAGCTTGGTCCCGTGAAGGTTATAGTGTAAACAAGCACAACATGCTACTGATTGATACATTCAATGAGCTATGCTGGTGCCTACATTCCACTTGTCATTACCTAGCTCCTCCTCGTAGCACTAATGGTTAAACAGATCAGGATCAGAAAGCTTGCAATGTTGCCCAAATTGTGTCTTGAATCCCAGTTTGTCAAGGGTTAAATAAACCACCAACTCAGCTTCAGAGAGCACATAGCTTTCAATTCCTGGTTGTTTGTACCATTCTCCAGAAACCAGGCTTAACATGAGCTATAAAACAAAGTCACAATGAGTAGCAGATATGTGTTAACAATTAAGTAATCCATTAAATGGATGAAGGTAAGTTGAAACAAAGTAGCTCACTCTAATATCTGAATAACAAATTGCAGAGACTGAGAACCCAGGCAGCTTAACCAACTCAAGGGGCAGTCTAGTGATCTCATATCCAAGGCACATTGTAGTGATCCTGCTTAACAGCAGGGGAAAAAGGCCTGTAGTTCTCATTTTGATGTAAAGATTCAACTGATTGTGTTCTACTATCAGTCGTTAGTTTGACCTTCAGTACCATATAAACTCACTAATTAGAACTATAGCCACTTGAATTAATAAGCTTGCCCTTTGTAGGTACGACATCCACATTTTGTAGCATTCTCCATTCATTCCAAGTGATAGTTTCATAAACTAATTTTTAATAAAGTAAAAAGGCAAATCAATTATTGGCACAATTTCTCATTTCTGACAACACATAACACATCAGATACAATTTTCTGTGTATTCCTAAATACAAACAAAGACATGAATGTTCTTTTATAAACATCCCCAAAATACACCCTTTCACGGTTCCTTTTACACAATTGAGTCAGGAAGTCTCTCATCAAAAACTTTCCCATTTTGTTCTGACAAGAATACTGTTAGCAGCATCAGAGGTTAGAACTTTAACTTTCAGGCTGTGATTCAAGATCCCAGTTAGTTCAAATAATGGTAATATGTTTCCACCGGTTCTGATGGACCTAACTGATTAAAAGTCTTCTTGATTAGAGATCGGCACGAAGCCCATAACACATTTTGTCTGAACCATGCCACGGGGCACCCTTAGGTGTCCCATGTCCCCATCTCCATCCGTGGGCCAGCAAGGCCATTTACTGGCCACTTGCACCACCAAGGTCCTTCTTCCCCGGTAGCACACCAATCCCGGTAAAATACCAGCTGGACTGGCCTAGCCTCCGCCAGCAGCAGACCTTTCATCATCTGTGCAGGGAGAATCCCCATCCTGCCTCCCTGGAGGAGAGGACAGCTGACAGCAGAGGCTGGCCCAGGCAGCTACGCTGCTGCTGATGTTGCCGTGCCACTGGGGAAGACGACCTCCCAGAACTGAGCAATGGCTGGTAAATGGCCCAGTCGACCCGAGAGGGAGGGGGGATGGTGCTTCATCCCCAGCACATATCATACTAAGTGCTTCTTGGGGTTCATGCCCATCTATATTCCTGATTTAAATGGCACTCACATCAAGGAGGCAGTAAAAAGGCTGCATGCCTAGATAAACCACTTCATTAATATACACTCAGGGAGAAACAGCCAGTAAAAGGAATGGAGTAGAAAATACAGGAGCAGAAGTTGGACAGAGTCCTTTGATGTGGTTTTGCAGAGAACCCAAATTTGCAAAGCATGTGTGTGTTGGATGAGAAAAGCATATCCAGTCTGCAGTCACCATCTGAGTAACTGTCTTTGGCATTTGCTGCATGAAAAATGAACAGCAATATGAAGATCAAGGAAGTGCCCCAAAAGATGTTTTTTGTCTATATTTCCTACATATGTTAATATCAGATACTGTCCTTTAGAGGAGTGGCCTGAAGAAATCTATTATCATCCACATTATTCTAATGAGCACCACAAAAATAGGCAGATGCTATTTCCCCTCTTTAAAAACAGGATGTGCTGATAATTCCGATTCTTATTATTGCAAGATAGTTTACTTCAAGGTGCATATTAACAGTTAAGACCACTGTAAATAAAATCAGATATCCAAACACTGAATTTGAAAACACTTTCTGTTTCTACAGCCAACACTTTAAGATGCAAGCTATAATTTATTAGCAATCAATCAACTAAAGCCTTATCTGGTTGTTTGTTCAAGGCTAATTTTAATCAGCAAGGAAATGTTTTATTTGGTGACATGCACAATTAATCAGTTAATGGTGTATTTAACATGCCTAAAATTAAAAGCTATAATCCTATAATAACTCCCAGCCTTTTCTTTCTTTATTCATATCAGATTGTTGCACAATTTAAAATTACAAACATATATAAAATATGAAGTTCAAACAAATTTAAAATTTTGAAATGATTGTGGAGTATTTTTGACCAGTTTTCCTAAGTATGTTATTTCTGGCAGTGACCTTTTGCCTGGTGTTTAGACAACGCTTTAGGTCATAGTTCAATCCAGAGTTGCATCCAAATACAACAGGTGAAATCCCAGCAAAAAAGACTCTTGGAATTCACATTGACTAACTTCTGCAGAGAAAAATGCAGGATTGAGGTGTGAAAATTATTTAGTTGACACTCTCCTATTCAACAAAGTTTTAAATTTATTTATTAATTATTATTTATTTCTTTGTTCAATTTTTATACTACCTATCTAGCAAATTGCTAGTCTGGGCAGTGTACACAAAGTAAAGGAAAAATAAAAAAACACATTCTAAAATACAAAGATCATATCAGACAGCAAGAATTCAAACAGCAAAGGAAAACTGTTCCTCCTCCTCCTCCACACACTGCAAGATTTTAGCATACAACTGTGTATTATTTCTTGAATATGCCTTTCTCATTCACTTTACTTCTCAAAATTTATTAGAGCTAACAGATTTCTAGCATTTCAAACTTAACAGAAAGCTAGTCATGTGATGATTTCCTAAGCTTAAATCTCAAAGGAATTAAAGGGTATTTTAAGCCTGAGCGAACAGAGTTAAATTAGTGTACAGGCCGGCTAAAGTTACACCACTGCAGGGTTGTCTTATCTGAAAAAACTGACCTTTATATGAACTTTCACAGAGGGAGCACAAAGCTTCAATGCCAACAAAATGGAGGGAAAAATAGACTGGCTTTAATACATAATAAGTGAAATTCAAGCGTGCATCACATATGTACTCTGCATTTCCTAGTGAATTCTCACAGCCACGTTCAACAGATCACAGATTTTAAAGCAAAGGAAATTTAAATACTGGATGCTCTTTGCTCAGAGGAACTCAATGAGTCACAAAAATGTTTAAGCCGGCACAACAGTCCCCCTCTTCTTGAACCACTTACAATGCAGCTGATTATTATAAGAGCAGCCATTTCATTTTAAGAATTAGTGCCCAAAAGAGATGAAATTCCTGATTTTTGTGAGCTGCAATTTAATAACACCTATACTCTGTTAAGCTATCACATCCATAAGATATGCTTCCTTAAAAGGAATCAGATTTAAAAACAAAAATAAAAACTCATAAAAAGATGCAACTCTAAAATGATATTTGATGGAAGACCTGCTTACTATATGCATGGCTTTTGGATTAGAAAATTCCAATTTATTACAGGATTATCCATGTGTCTGTGCAAATGTTAGCTCTCAAAATCAGAATGACCATGCAAAGGTCAAGTATATATTTGGACCTTTACATCAGCTCAATACACCTGCTCATAAGGAAAATTCAGAGATAAATCCAACAAGCCTGAATTCCACAGAGTCACATCTGACCAAGCTTTCTACCTCAGTGGCTTAGTCATCTGGTTGAGAGCCAGGGGTTAGGAGTTCAATTCCCCACTGTGCCTCCCTGATAGGGGCTGGACTCAATGCTCCACAATAGGGCTCCTTCCAGCTCTGCAATACTGAGGTGGTTTCCTCCTCTGGAAGCAAATTGGTGTATCTCACCCAATTTCTTACAGGAAGGAGGTGCAAGTGTTTGGCAGCTTAGATTATACAGACTAAGCACCGTGGTAAAAGATTTCAATTTTATATATGAAGTCAGTTAGGTTAAATATCAGGGGCTAAAATCCTATTCCAGAGTGTAGTAATTTGCACAAGAGTATTTAATTGATTGATTGATTTCATTGACTACCACCCATCTGGCTGAGGGCCACTTTGGGTAGTTGCAACAAGCACAAATGACATAATTAAATTATAGAAAACAATAACAATCAAAAGCATCAAAACAAAGTTGCATAAAAATGTAAAGCATTTTAAATTGTGGACTTAGGCAAATTAGGCTAACTAAGCTCAGCTGACTCTGCAGGTATAATGTCAGAGAGCGCCCATATGAATCAATGGAATGAATGTACAGTAAAGAGGGCCCAATTCCTCTGCTACAACTCACTACACTAAGCAGCCAGTTTTCAGCCATTTTTGTGCAGCAATGCAACTGCAGAGAGCATTAGCTTGCTATATCCTGCATTTACTTTTCTAACTACCTCAAAAAATGTTTTACATTTGTTTTTCAGTGCACAGAAGAGGTCTTACAAAAAACTGCACTCACTTAATATATTGCTCCTAAAGGATTTCTTACACACACACACACACACACACACAAGTGCATGCATGGCCTTCCTCTCCATCCTGCCACCCTCACAGGTACGTCTTGTGGGAACACATGAAAGGGCCTTCTCGGCTGCTGTGCCCAGACTCTGGAACTCCCTCCCACTAGAGGCAGGACTGTCCCATCTCTGTTGTCTTTCCAGAAAGAGGCAAAGACCTTTCTCTTTAGGCAAGCTTTCCCAGAAAAATGGTCTACCTACCGGTATTATGTGTCTTTTATTTGAATCTATATGATCAAATAGACGTTGTGTTTATAACCACTTATAACCTTGTGTCATTGCATTGACACTAGGTTTTCAATGTTAGTTTCCATCACTCCGAACTTACATGGAATTTTATTCTCTTTTCAACTGCTCACATTCTCTTGTAGCTTTAATGTAATGTTGTCTGTTAATGCTGTAAGATGTCCCTCAATTCCCTGTTCTCAGTACTTGAACATGTCTTAAAATATATTGAACTGTATATTATCCCTCATTACTGTAAGCCGCCTTGGTTCCTTTTCCAAGGAGAAAGGTGGAGTAAAAATATTCTAAAATAAATAAATAAATAAATAAATAAATAAATAAATAAATAAATAAA
>JAHTLZ010003518.1:22300496-22319242 GCA_023846285.1 Phrynocephalus versicolor
AAATAAATAAATAAATAAATAAATAAATAAATAAATAAATAAATAAATAGTGTCCATTTACCTGCAATGCTTGATATAATTGTATTGCTCTAGTTGGCCTCCTAAGAAAGAAGCCTCGTCTTCAATAACGTTTTGACTAGAGTACCATTAAGAAAACTGGGCTATCAGCTTTTTGTGCAACTGCTGCAGTTTTCCACACCTTCTCTCAAGTGTCCTTAAATGTATGTTTTGAGGAGCGCACAGCACTAAAACTGCCTGATTATTTGCATCCACAGCAGTTTGAATGGAAGTACTATAACCAATTCAGAAGTTCCTCCACTTGCAAAAATTGACAGGGGCAAACTGCTGAAGTCCAAGTACATAACACTCACATGACAGACTTGGCCAATTGAACCCAACTCAGAAATCAAAGTTCAGACTTGTGCCTCTTTTCCCTAGTACTCAAATTTGTGGAACACATTCTTTTATCATGTGGTGGAAGCACAGCATCAAATTTCATTTTGTTGAGAAAGGTCTACTTCTTGGCCAAGCAATTCCAAGGGTACACACAGTGTTAGGAGAATGTCTCCAATCTACCCATGGGTTGAAGCACTCCCCTGCCTTTCAGCTGGTACAGCTGCAGGGTGAGAAGCTTATCATTTGTATTTCAGACTAAAACCTTCTTTAACACTTCAATGACAGGGTTAATCTAAACCAGTGGTTCTTAACCTGTGGGTCCCCAGATGTTCCTGGACTGCAACTCCCAGAAATCCCTTCAAGCACAGCGAGTGGTGGAGGCTTCTGGGAGTTGCAGTCCAGGAACATCTGGGGTCCCACAGGTTGAGAACCACTAATCTAAACCCATGAATATAGGAGACAAGCTAGCTGTGCCTATTTCACCGCAGCGCCAAAAGGTGAATCCAAAGAAGGCAGTCTCCAAGTAGGAGGCATCTCCATACAATTGAGAATTGTCAGGTTTCAAACTTTCTAATCATATGAAGAGCTCCTACAGGTAGAGATGGCTCTGCTCTTCAGACTTAACTCTCACTAGGGCGGGTGGAAGAAAAGGATAACTAGATTGCTTGGACAACTCAAAGTTATGATTAACCCTTTTACCGAATACCTTAGTTAGTTTAACAAGAATTTATCGTGTCATTTAAACTCCCAAGCGTAAATGACCTTACTGACACTTGGTCAAATATGCCATGAACTATGGCATAAAGTTAGCTAGTGTCTGAATTAAACCAAGTTAACCAGTTACCTGACTTCAGACTACAGGGCAAGAAAGGTCTTTGACATTTATCCAAGCAACAGAAAACTACTGTAAATTTAGTGAAAAAGGCTACTGTAAGTAACAATGTCTGTTTTTCTTAGAAGCATGTTAACAAAACGTATCAATCAACATTTGTCCAAAATAAATATGCTTTGACATTAGAAAATCACCTATGTGACTTTTAGATGGATTACCATGCATGAACACCATGCACCCAGCCCTCATAATGGATTTTTGACATGCTCTTTGTAGCTTTAATGTTACCTCTGAATGTTGTAAGATGCCTCTTCTAATTCCTTGTTCCTAACTTGAGTATGCCTTAAATGTTATGGGCCGTATATTGTCCCTCATTATTGTAAGACGCCTTGGGTCCTTTTCCAAGGAGAAAGGCAGGGTAAAAAATATTCAAAATAAAAAAAATAAATATTTATTGATTGGCTCATTTTTTTTACTACTTTAACTTTTATGATCAAAATCCTTCCAGGCAATATCTTGACCATGGACTTCTATGTTTAGTATGACTCCACTACCTTCATCTAACAGTCTCATTTACAAAAAACAAACAAACAAACAAAACCATTTGGCATATACTCAGAGGCCTGGTTTGTACATCACGATAAATCAAGGACTTGTGAACCTACAACAAACAAACAGCATGCTGGTTTATGCTGCGTGATCACTCCCACTTTCAGTGGCAAGGACCAACAAACTACAGATTTGATCTATGGTTTGACATGCAAACCAAGCAAAGTACTGGCCATCCACTTTTCTCTGCCAACAAGCTAGATAAATAACTCTAAAACCAACAATGGATTAATGATCATGCTTGCTGCAGAGAACCAAAAAGAAATGTGATCTCAATCGAATGGACCCAAGCCTGTTTAGCAGCTCTCAAACAACAGATTTCCAAACGCACCCAGTGAAATCTCTTTAGTTCCTGGGGAATGTTGCCTAGCAGGTACTTCAACCTTTCTGAGTGAACTCAAGTCTTAACTGTTCTTAAACTAAAACAGCTTCAGATTTTGGTACACACTATTATTTGACCTCAATTATGAAGTTTGACATAGTTTAAGTCATCATCGAAAGAAAGGTCAATTCAGGACTGCTACATGTAAAACCACTTCAGAGAGACAAAAATACCAGTTCAGAAAAATTCCCGGGAGTAAAACATAGACTGAAATGTATGAGACCCTGCTAGCAGACAGCACTAGTACATTAACTCTGCTTATCACGTCAATTGTATTCAGATATATAGCAAATGAAAAGTCTGAATATCAAGACCACAACTCTCTCTATACAGAGAAATGAAATGAAAGCTATTTACCCCAATGATTATTTATATTATTAGTTTTAGATTTTTTCAGATTTTTTCGTTTTATTGTGTTTTATTGTGAGCTCAGGGTGATTTTGTTCCCAAATTTTATATTTTTATTTATTAAAGGAAACCCACCATGAAAACGTAAAGAGACCATCTATATTTGTAAGGCGTAGAAAAATCATAAAAGGCAGGTATTACATACAGTATATTTGAACAGTTCTGTAACATTTGAGTACAAAAATCTAAATAGCAATATAAAAGCAAATAACTTCCAGAAGGGTAACAAAAAATTCTCATCTTCAGCTTTGTGTTGCCACCACAATACTGCTATTTTAGAGTTCCTAATACTTAGGTGTTTCCACTGTATGAATAAAACACTTGATCTACTAGAGGGGAGGGTATTTCTTTAGGGAATTTATTTTAAACAATGACATGTTCTCTTAGGTAACTTGCTCAACAATACAGTATTTCAAACAGTGTCTGCCTGCAGCATTTCACAAGCCCAAGATTTTGAAATACAAGCTTGCTAATTCAATCTTGAGGAACCAAAGCTCTCATAGCAAACTCAACAATAATTCAGCGTGACATGCAGAACAGTACCACACCTAATTAATCATGCTGTTGAAAACAGTTCAAGGTATAGTGATAAAGACAGCATTTCTACAGACAAGGCTAAAAAAAACCCAAAACCAAAACATATTAAGATGTTGAACACGGCATATAGTGGCCTATAATGGTATCGCCTGTAACCTATTGCAGTTGTGTTTTGTGATGGCCACGCGGCTCAAAACCCTTTTTGCTTTGATGGCATAATAAAGACTATTATTAGTATTTGGAAATTATAGATGCTATTGCTATCCATTGTTTAGTGATTTAAGTTCTTCCCAATTTGTTGAAGCCTTATGTACACTCTATTACAAAATATATTTTCATTTGCCTGAGGAGTCTCATTAACTGTCATTCACGTCTCTAGTTTCCATCCCAGCTATTTTTACTACTTCTCCTTTATCGTTTCTTCCTCCTCTTTTCTATGTACATGTCTGAAATATTACAACTCTTGCTCTTCAGTATTAATTCATTTAACCCTCTGAATGTCGCTCATCTGGACTTCCTATTATGTTTCAAGGGACCCCTTAAGAAGGGTATCATTTATAATTCATGTGTCATTCATCTGTTGTTGTTTTATTAAGTAGACTACAAACTTAACTTTTAAATCTAGAGTGGGATCCACTGATCACAGATAAGCTTGCCAACCATGTAGATGGCTACTCTGCAAGTTGCTGTGTTAGGCTCTGTGTAGGAACGGACAAATGAAAAGAAAAAACAAACAAAACGTGAAGAGCATGAAAAATTAAAACTTGAAGGGATCTCATGTAGAGTTACAGTTCTGCAAGAAGCTGAGATGCTCACATTTCGTATTCCCTTCACCTCATTGTCCACTTACTCAAGCAAAGAGACAGAACTGACTAAGAAATCAAGCACAGACTATTTCAGTTATTCAGCACAGAGACGTGAACTCTGAGACAAGGTGAATTCTGGGACACGAGGGGGGGGGAGAGATAGGCATTTTCCTCTGCCCACCCAGCCCAGAAATTCCTTGCTTAATTTTTCAATGGAAAAACTGAACAACTGGGGACAGAACTGTGTCACGGATGTTGTAAAGAGTTGAGTGAAATATTTATGGGGAGGCTTTTAAAGCCTTGCTTTTGCCGTGAAAGTCATTTGACTAAAAGCAAATGGCTGGATGCAAAGTTGTATGAACATAAGATCCCTCTCCCCTGGAGCTTCTAATGAGACATACAGCATGGGACTGCACTGGGATAGGGAAGCTGCTAAAGATCAGATATTCTGGTTCCTTTCTGGGGCCTTTCAATGCCCCTGTCATTCAAAAATAGCTTTTGGGGAACCTCGGTTACTACCTTGAGGAGGGGATGGAGAAACCTTAGCAGGGGTGTCCAAACTTTTTGCAAGACGGGCCAGATTTGGTGAGGTGAAAATGTGTGCAGGCTGACCATTCCGCTGCATTTGGCCCCCAGTCTGGACTTTGGACAAGTCTCTATAACATGCAAGGAAGCGGAGAGGACGCTGTAGCAATGGAGCCGGGGGGGGGCAGGTAGGCTGGGCCGTTGGCCGGGGGGTGGGTGGACAGAGGCAGGGAGGGAGGCAAACCATAAAATTGCAAGTTGATACCTCCATCCGGTATGGTGAGGGGCCAGCTGGCAGGGATGCATGACAGGCTGCATTTGGCCCCCCGGGCCTGACTTTAGACATGCCTGCCTTAGTGTAAAGTGACCTTCTTTACTGCAATTCTGGATCCACTCCAATGACTGAAATCTAGTAGTAAGGTGTAACTAAAGTAGACCCACTGAATCAAGAAAACTTATGTAAACGTTGACTCAACAAATCCCTGCAAATTCAATGGGCCTACTCTAGCAACGACTTACTACTGGATTTCGCCCATTATTTAATTCAGTGAATTATGCTGCAAGACAGAAGCTGTCATTTCTTCAACAAAAAGTACAACCCACATCTTGCCTTGAACCGTCAATTATGACCAAGGACAGGAACACAAAAGTGTGTGCCTGCCTCACCTTTCAGATTCTTATGTAATCTGTACATACATTATTTTGGTTAATGCCCTACTAGTAATTAACAAATTACAAATCTCAATGTTTTTTAAAAAATCAATAAGTTTTTGGTTGTTTATGGAGTTGTTAAGCCACATCGGTTGTGGGGGGGAAAACTCACATGCAGTCACAAACAATACCCATTTTGTTTCCTTTCTCTAAAATGACAGAAGAATTATAAAATGTTTTTTATTATAAATAAAAAACATTTTATGGCTTTAGGGTTTAAACACACTCAGAACAGGTCACAAGAACCAGCAACCTTTAATCTTCACAGACTGGAGAAGATTTGTCTCCTCTGTCAACTACCTTGAATAAGGCTGACCATGTGTTTTCCCTCTTGTAGAGGGACAGCCAAGGGCTGAAAAGGACAACCACCCAGTAACCCCTGTGTAATCACACTGCCAAGGACATTCTATCTCGCTAAATTGTCAGAGCTTAATGTTTTATGAAGGCTGTGACAGGGAATGTTGTTAAAACATCTTCAGGACAAGCAAGTATCAGTTCAGGAGCTCAGTTCTCAAACTGTAAACTCTGGATGCCTGAGGAACTGGGCAAGTGAGGCACATTCTACACTGAAGGCATCCAGTCTGCAACGGAATCTAGATTCCTGCGAAATTCTACAACCCAATACTGCAACGGCTGGCACATTAAATGTGAGTCGAGGAAGTGGAGTTGTCCGCGAAAGCTCATTCTAAAATATAACAGTACATAAGATGCCACGTCTGTCTTTCTTATTTATATTTTGGTTTTGCCTGATATAAATAACAGCTGATATTGAAGAATAAGTGTTGTTTGGACATGTAAACAGAATGGGGAGGATGAATGAACTGGGACAGTGGTGGGGCAGCAAGTGCTTATTAAGAGAACAGATTTTTATATCCTTCTTTTGGTTATGTAAACACAATTTAAGAAAGCCAACAAAAGTCTTCTTAAGTACAACTGCAGACAGGTAAACCATATATACAGTATATACATAGGATCATGATGCAAGAGCTCCCAAATGCAGTTAGAGCTACTTCCACTGACTGGATCCAAATTATTTATCGGTTACCATCCAAAATCAAATTGTAATAGGGGAGCTATTACAGAGATAGGTCAAAAAGCATACAGAAAGAGAACGTGTAATATAGGTACAGAAGTGAATGCACTACACTACAGCATTCATATTTGCATTCCTCTATTTTGCTAAGAAACCTCTACATTTGTCTTGTAGAAGAGGACCCATTCTTGTGTATGTACAGTAGGACCCCAGTTTCTGCTGGGGTTTGGTTCCAAGCCTTCCCATGGATAATGAAAATTGTGGATAAGAGAGAATGCCAACATGTTCCCAAAACTGCTGTTTTGTCATAGTAACTTGCTTTACAGCTGCTGTTTTGCAACAGTAGCTTGCTTTACGGCTGCTATTTTATGACAGTAGCTCGCTTTACAGTTGCTCTTTGTGATAGTAGCTTGCTTTGCAGCTGCTGAATTATTTATGTTTTCCTCTGCCAACCGTGGATAACTGAATCAGTGGATAATGAATCAGTGAATATGGGGGTCCTACTGTATATAACATTCAACCACTTCTCAAAATATCCTGTTGCTTCTGTTCTGAGACAGAGCTCAATTTGCAGGTAGTTACAAATAGAAACACATTAAGTATTTTGCCAGTTAACAGGTTTCTATATCATCTTTGGTTATCAAAATGTTTTTGAGGGCAGTGTACTTATAATGAACAACAAATAAACATACAGCGATACAATGAAAATCATAAAAGTACATCATTTAAAAAACCAAAAGTCATGTGGAAGCAGGAAAGTAGAAACTTCCTCTTGCACTCAAGTAGCATTGAGATTATCAAGCCTACTTGGGGAGAAATATTATATAAAGCAAAGCAAAGTGTTGTGCTTATATACCGCCCCATACCACTACAAGTAGTCTCTGGGCGGTTTACAATTTTAATATGCTGTCTGTTACACAATAATGCATAAACTAGCTATCTTCACTGCTTCGTTCTAAATGCTGTGGGAAGACAGACAACAATACAGATATAAAACAGGATGGATAGCAACTGTTTCCTGTTTGGTAGTAAAAAGGTTAGGTTTGCTGCTGCTATGAATTCCATGGTAGTCAAGAGTGGCCCTTGCTATATTCAAGAGGATTGGGCAGCTACAGATACTGTCTAGACCTGACCTAGAGCCTTTGCTGGTAGGTAATGCAGAATAATGTATAAAGTCATCTACTTACAGCACTTATTACCAGAATCATGGGGATGTGAATTATACAGAAGGACATTAAGCCAGACCCATTCCTATTGACTGCAGTAACAATAACATCAATAACAGATTAAAGAAGAAAGAACAGGAAGAGAGTGCTCACCTCCATTCTCCTCCCACAATCTTGGCTAAAGAGCAGACTCTCTCCTGCCCCTGATTGGAAATATGGACTGCCATGGACTACAGACTCTCTCCTGCCCTTGATAGGAATATGGACTCACAACCCTCTTTTGTGAGTCCATATTTTACTAAGGGTAAAAGTCCACACTATTATTCCCTTAACTGAAGACTTCTTGTTTGCACCTTTGTAAGGGCGGCAATTTCCCTGCACTCCTGCAGAGGATAGCATGCCCCCAAAGCCTACTCTAGATGGCTCGGAAACCTCTGGACCAGATTTTTTTGGACAGAGTGAAGACACTGTGGAAGTGTGCAGAGGTCAACTGAAGTCTGGGAAAGGAATAAAACAGTCCCTTGAACTGATGAAGTTCTGTACTGATGTGCATTATCAGATTTAAACAGGAGATTTAAACAGATTTAAACTACTCCTCCCCATTCACCAAGGTTGACAGCATGTGAAAAAGTACATCAGACAGAAGCTAAAGAGCAGAAGCCAGCACCACATACAGTTTATCAGGACTAATGATTCACAACATTGGGTTCCCAGATGTTCTTGGATTAAAACTCACAGAAGCCTTCACCAATAGCTGTGCAGGGCCAGAATTTTTGTGAATTGTAGACACTCTATTTGTATTAAAAGGATTAGTGGCTATAAGATGGAAAGGGAAACATATACATCAGATAAGGGGAAAGCTGCTGCTGAGATGAACATGTTTCTACCAGTATCTTCAATTTATTACCCAAGTTTAATAGGGCGTAACTATTATATCATCACCAGCCCACCAATGGTAAAATAGGATGAAAATCATGTTGAAACTACAGTGGTACTCCGACTTAAAAGCAGCTCGACTTAAGAGCAGAAAACTGTTGGCATTTTAACTGCCGCCTTACAAATTTTAGATATGGTCTGTTCGATTTACAAATACTTTTTTTCATTTTTTTATTTTTAAAATTAAGAGTTAAGAGTAGTTCTACTTAAGAGCATGCATTCGGAATGAATTAAATTTGTAAGTTGAGGTACCACTGTAATTATCTTCTCTTTAGAGACAAAGGAAAAGTTTACTTTTGATGGCGGTCATATAATACACATTCAAAATGTGAAAACAACTTGTTATTGTAAATATATTTATAAATACTTACATATTCTTTCACATTTTTTGTCTTTACTGCTTTGTATGAGTAATAAGCAGGATACAGCATCCCAAACACTAACCTGTTGAAAAACATAAGTATTTCAATTTGACAACAAAAGCACAATTATGGAATAAAGATGTAACATGCACTGCATGTCCCAGATGTTGGGAAGGCCTACCCTTCTGGGTACTTTGAAGGTTAACTTTGGCAACACACACAAAACTAATGACCACCTGCTTTGGTACTTGAGCAGAAAGCTGTTGTATCTGAAGTTCATACTTTCACCTAAAGCCCTGCTTCGATACTCATTCATCCAGTAATGAGCAAATATACTCACCTACAGCTTAGCACAAGAAAGCTGGTGTTCACTAAACTCAAATGATTGAGCAAAGTCTCTTGAAGGCTGTTTAATAACCTAAAATCAAGTAATACTACTCAAAAGATAATCCTCAAGTTTAAAAAAGGAGTTCATCCTCAATTCATGCTTTTAAAATTATGTTTATGAACTGATTTTTTTAGCCATTTCCCCATTTCTTTTTCAATACAGGACTGCTGATTACCTTCTTCCCAAACAAAAGGCACTTTAAGTATCCATCTATATGACAGATCTTGGCTTCACAGACTGTACACCTTTTAAATAGATCAACAGAAACCATAAACTTGAGGAAAGAAGCATGTGAGAAACAGAGAAAAATGATCTTCCCCCACCCCTTTTCTAGGGTAGAGAAGAATAAAAACAGAAAGCAACTTAGGAAGGAAGGAAGGAAGGAAGGAAGGAAGGAAGGAAGGAAGGAAGGAAGGAAGGAAGGAAAAGTAAGCTATTTTCTATGTTGTTAGGAAGGAGAAAGGGGAACCAAGCTCAGGACAGGAGTGATTCCTCTCTAGTGTTATTTGAGCTATGTACAGATGAGGACTAACCTAAGGGAACAATTAGCAACAATTTGAACTTGCAAGGTGGCAGGAGGTGGAAGGGAAATCCTTTTCGTTAGGCTATTCAGCTCTGGAATTGTCCATGTGTGTTCTACACAAACACAAAACCCATGTTTGTGAATGACAGAGACCACAAAGAAGAGGAAGAGTTTTGATATCAGAAATGGAATAATTGGCACAGATAATTTAGTTCTAATGAAGATTAACACAAATCATTCATAATTTCACAATCTGCATTAAGACTTGCATATTTTGCCACTCCTGCTGGAACATTCTCAGATATGGGTTTTTCCCTAGAAGCTTTGGCAGTGGGAATTCAAATGTTTGATGGACTGCTGCCAGTCAAACAACCGCAAGACTGATGAAGCTGTTTGGATGAGCAGTGAAACGTTTGTATCTCTCAAGAAAAAGAAGTCCTGTAGCCATGACTCAACTTCCAGATAAACTCACCTGGATGACTGAGAATCTTCACAGACATAGAACTTTGCTAATAGAAATCTTGTTTCAGCCACATAGTAGCTTAGTTACAATTCATTTTGCATGTATACAAATATTTTTATTTATCACATAGCATACTCACAAAGCAAAAGCAACTGCAGAAAGCAAATTTTCTTCACTTTATATTTACCATTAAAGAAGGGGTGGGGAAATCTGGTACTTTACATTCCTTTTTTAAAAAATGTGTGGTATTTATTATCTTCACAGCTTACTATGTTTCATGTGAAGCATACTACTATCTGCACAATCAGGTACCCCAAATCACTTGGGTAACCAAAATACTTTTCTATGTATAGACATCTACATAATTAATTGCCAGGTACACTAAAGCACAGGACCTCATAAGATTTCTTAAATGTGCTTAGGATAAGCACTTCCACTGTACCATGCCCTGCAAAGGTCACTGTTCCTTGGGGTCCTCTTGTGGTACGATTAACAATAAGTAGTCAAAATTTCCAGTTTTTTTTACACAATGCCACTAATTTCAATGTGCATTTCAACTAGCATAAAAACCAGCACTAGTTTAAAGTTAAATTACTTTCAACTGACTTCAATTTATCACATTCCACATTTCTATTCCAGTGCAGATGTTTCAGTTCTCTAATTAGACGTATAGAACTAAAACTTCTAAAATGACAGTGCCTTACATGAAGGCAAAGGTACATTTCACTTTGCTATAGTCTAACTTAACTGTTAGTTGAAAATCCACACTAGAACTCCATTGGAAAATGTTATTTATTTATTTTTGAAAATCTTGCAATTAAATCTTAGTGTTCAATCTAAAAATATTCTCTTTTGGATGGAAGGGTAACACCAGTCTAAACAGGAAGAGCAATTCAAGATGTCCAGTGGTTGACAACAATATGCCTTTTTACAATTTAGGCTGGGATGACTAAATGGATGCAGGCTGGAAGAATGCCTTTCCATTTGGCAACTGCCTGTCCAGACCAAGAACTTGAACAACAGCCAAGAAGGCTAATGCCACTGCAACTCAGAGGGGAAGAAGTGCTGACGTGTCTATGTCTCAGAGCAACTAAAGAAACATACGCAATCTCTCATCTTAATCTAAAATTGAAGTTGAGTGGACTGTCTCCCACAATCACAATAGGTTTTGGAAGAATTCCAAATCTTAGCCTAACATTAAGCCCTCCATTCCATGCCACTTGAAATCTCTTGTTTCCTGCACTACTTTCCCCATCCACTACTTGGATCCACCATTTTATATGTGTTGCGGACTGTATTTGAGGCAGAGACTTTGTTCTACATAAACAGGATTTCCTCTGTGATTTAGAACACCACTTCATCAGGATTTTAAATTTCATGGGCAACCTACCTATGTAATGGAAGCTTTCTATGCCAGACCTCACTTTACACATGGTATAGAGATGCAAAATTTCCAGAAATTTTGAAGCTTGGAAAAAATCCCATCCCCCCCCACACAGGCACACTTTTTTTGGGGGGGGGAAGCAGAAATGTTCAGAAAAATTGAAAATAATGCTACATTAGCACTCCCCCCTTTTACAGCTTGAAAGTCATTCTGTTACTTTAGGAACATATGACTATGGACAATTTGACTTGGCATAAAATTATCACAACTAGCACATTAAAATGTGTGTCCAAACAATTATTACAAACAGAATTTACTTTTTAAATAATATTTATTTATAATCGTAAGTAACAAATGGAGTAACAATCTCCTGAACTAGTGTGTGGAACAAAAAAACCTCTACAAATCAATGTTTAAAAATCCAGAATTATAATTCACATTTCTTCTCCACAGTATTAAATAGATAAAATAAAAACCACATTCTCATAAAAAGAATTGGGGGGGAGAGACATATAGAAAGGAGTGGGACTAAGTTTTAATGGATTGGCATGAAATTTAATAAAAATCATTTTTGTTGTTCTATACTTTCTTCCAGTGCTTTGAGGCCTAGTGAAAAGGACAGAACAGAACCAAACACACCCACCAACAAGCAACAAAAAGTGAAAACTTTTTCTTTTTCTTGTGACAATAGCAGCACCTCCTAAAGGAATAAATGTATCTTGTTCTTACATTGGAAAGTTCAGTTTGTAACCTAGGACTTGCTTGTCCTCAGTGCACAGAAATTAGAATAATTTACTATGCATATTTGTTAGAAATGATTTGGAAAATATTTGAAAACCCTGTCTTAAAATATTTTATTCATCATGTTAAAATAAAACATTCCATAATCATTTTTTTCTTTTTTCAGTTTTTTTCAGTTTTTTGAAAAACAAAACCAAAAAGGCTTCAGGGGGAAAAAGGAAAAAATGTTTTCTTTTTTCCTTTCAAATTTTTCCGTTTTTTTTTTCCGGGCCTTCACATCTCTACACATGGATGACAGAAATGTGCAAGAGACAGACAGGCCACAATGCACCCTCTCCTCATATTACCCTTCTCATCAAAGTTAGGTGAACATTTGGACAGAGCTACAGAGAGCACATACCCACGTGCCAAGAATCAGAAAACGGTCAGTTGTGTCAAGCTTTGGCTGGCTAGAGAGTAAAGTCAACATTTGTAAAACTTTGTCCATAACTGCATGGAAATGGCTCTCTTTCTGTTGTTCTTGGCTGAGCTTTCTTCTTTATCTATCTTACCTTCCAAATGATTCCACTCCTCTTTCAATTCAAAATACAGTATACAGCAGAAAGAAAAAGCCTTAGGTGTCTACAAGGTTTCTCATTCAGAGCAAACATTATCCTAAATTATCTTACCCTTACACAACTATGGAGGAAAGTCTTATTGTGTTATTCTATAATGAGGAAAATATAAATAGCCAGCAATCTACTGTAGCCCATGCTGTGATTCCCCGAAAGCACAGGAACCAGACCACCAGGAATGCTCTTTCAACATGCTCGCTTCACCAGTATGTTCAAGATTATGAAGAGCCACATTCTTTCAGTAAGGATTTTGTTTTTCTGCACTCAAAAGAATTAGGTTGTATTTAATACTTGGTTGCCATGGCAGCTTGGTGAACTATGCTTTAAATCAGCAGATGGCTGTTCTCAATTCAGAACAGGTGCCGGCAGCATTCCAGTTCTTTTATGTATTTCCTTAGTTTTCCATGTTTGAAGATACCAGGCTTATACCAAATATACTCAAGAGTCTCCTAGAATTAGACTGTGCATAGTAACTTCGTTTTCATTTTCAACATGTTTGGACAACCAGCCCCACCCACACAAACCACCTAGAAGTACTGCTAATTAATTCCAAGATTCCATATAGATAACATCAATAAGGCAATTTAACACCTCATGAAAAAAAAATAAAGCTATTGACACAAAACTCTCACCCAGATAATCAAGGTCAATTACAAGTTTGCTGAAAAGTACTGAGCTCCTATAGGAGGGGAAAAAATCAGGCTGCTGAAAAGTTTTCATATATATCATTTATAATTGTATATAGATATAGATATATATGCATTGTATTTCAAGAAAGCATTCATGTTTGAATTCATATTCAAAGCCAACCATGTTAACAGTCATGGTGGCTTCTGATTCCCTTCCAACAATACCACGGAGAACAATTTATTTAGTAGGATTCTCAATCCACCCAAAACATTAATTGATCACATGACCTGTCTTTTAATGGAAGTGTAAGTTTATGCACTGAGCTTCTGAAAAGCATAATGAAATATCACTGCCAGGAAAAAATTGAAAAATTGAAATTGAAATACATCCATTTATTTTAGAAAAAATATTCCAGATATTAAACGACATAGTTCTAAAAGCTTTGCCACCAATGACTAACCGCTGAGTGCTAAAGTTGGCCACAAAGCACTTTGCCCCAGGTGCAGCATATTTCTCTCCCCCCCCGCCCCCGGTCTGGGTGCCCCACTCACAAGCCTCTGTTTCTGGCTGTCTAGTGTGGGCAGGAGCCCAGGCTTTCCCTCCACAGCCCATCCAGTAGCCGACCACTCAGACAAGGAGGTATGATGGGGATTCTCCCTGCACAGCTGATGAATGGCTGACTGCCAGAGGAAGTGGGGAAGGGAAGCCCAGAGTTCTGCCTGGGCTGGAAAGTCAACAACTGACAATGACCTAGTGCCACATAAAGGCTTCTGGGTTGGACGGCTTGCTGGGGGGGGGGGGAGAGGCGGAGGAAATGTGCCACACCTGTGCTGCAACATATACAAATTAGGACAAAGCACTACAATGCATTTCATGCCCATTTCTACTGAGGGCTCATTTATCATCAGGATTCCCAGTGTGGTATAGTGGATGAAGTGACAGACTAGATGCCTGAGAATAGGGCTTGAATCTCCACTCAGCCATGGAAATTGACTGGAGATGGTGGCGAATTGGTAAAACCATTCTTTAAATATCTCACTTACCTTGAAAGTCCTGTTAGGAATGCTATTAAGTTAGTTCTAACTTGACAGCACAGAACACACACAGAGAGATCTACCAGCTAAAACTGTAGCTGACCAATCTGGACAAATTTCAGAGTTATCTGATACAAACCATAGGGAACCATCCAGGCAGAACGAAGCAAATTTTAACAAAAAGCAGTGTTTTTTCTGTTTCTAATTAACAGATTTTTCCAAGAAAATATGAGTGAGATAATAATGGAAAATCATCATTTATGCATGCTCATTTTGAACTACATGTAGAGCTTACATTAATGTATTAATTCTTAACCAATGAAAAGGCCAGTCTAGTGTATGCTACCTTCCCTAGCCTATTGCCAGGGATTATTATTTTTTGCATGAACCAGGAAACCTATAGGCCAGAGCTGTCACCTAATAGTTACCCAACACTATCTGAACACAGCCTCTAGAACGCCTCAAACATAGACGGGAATGTATGCAACATAAACCTATGACAGAAACTTTAAATTATCCACAAACATTTACCACTTCCTGCTTACATTGTTTACCTCCTTTAATCATATGCATTTCCTTCTTATGAGCCAATAGAATAATACAAAGTATACAGTCATGTTTTCAGGACTGAGCCCAGAATGGCAAATGAAGAAAAGGAATTGAGACCTTGATTATTCATAGATGACCAAACCATGAGAATTCAGCTGCTAACCAAGCAGAGTGTAGAAGAACTTCAGTAGCAAAAAGCAATTAAATTTTTGTACACAACAAATCTCCAAGGCTTTGCTTGAAATACTGCCCCATCTCAATAACTACTTACTTAAAGCGCAATGTTTAAGACCACTATTTCCAGGTATTCATACAGACAAAATAGTCCAGATTTTCCCAGCACCTACCAATAGGACATTGAGATTGGCAGAGTCTTAGTATTCCTGACACATCATTTGTTACTTCAACATTTTTTAGATTCAACAGCTTTATGTATTTCCACAAGTATTGCTGAAAAGATCAGCTGCAAGACTTTATCATCAAATGTGTGCTATATTTGTTCAGTTGTACCACAATGGTTTATGATGGATAAATTGATCCAGTACAGCAATACTGGCAGATCAACTTTTTACTGAGCCTATAAGCATAATAAGGACATTAGAACCAAGTAAATAATGAACAACTAACATGGTCAAGACTGAAAGCTGTTTAATTTCATACTGTTTTATGGCACGTATCTCTGTCTTATGGCCTATAGATATAAAGCAGAAGAATGAACGAGGAAGTGGTGACTTACTCAAGCATACAAAGATGGCAGCTCTGCTTAACTCCACAGTATTTCACTCCATAAAAGCTATACTGATTAACTATGACATGGAAAATTGAACTTCCGTTTCAAGATACTGAACAGGTGTTATCTTCCTTCTGCTCAATGAAGTTGGTGGAGAAATGACACTGCTCACTCTTCAAGTTAACTGATTCCTCTACTACAGCTGATTTCCTGACTAATAGTCTTTGGTCATGGCATTGGCTTCTTAATCTCCAGAAACCAGAATACAGTGGTACCTTCTCCAGAATTTTTTTCCTTTAAGTGGATTTTCTGTTAAACAAACCGCTTGTTATACGAGGGTCCACTGTACTGTAGTGTTTTTTTCTTAAGTGCTGTACGTTACCTATTTTTCTGTGGCAATATTTCCAGATCAACTCTCTAACATGACACCCTCCAAAGGTATCAAACTTACATTGGCTATCACATACAGCCAGTGCAGGATCGCTGCCGATAATAATCATGGCAATCCAACATAGCTACCAGGGTGACTAGTGTGGGAGGGCTGGCCTAAAATTTGAAGGTACACAACAAACCACATTGAAAAGACTTAATTTTTATGAAAATATCTGTAGGAGAAGAATATCAACTTACATTTCCGAAAACTACATCCAAAACTGATATGACAGTACAGAGGTAGCCTGAAGAGTGGGAAAGACTCCACCGTAAGTTGCTACAGGCAGACAAATCCCTCAGATCAGAACAAACAAAAATGAAATACATACTTTGTACAATTTTGACTTGATTTCACAGAAAGCACTGAACTGAGTTTCCAAGTGATGAGCAGGGTTCATGAAGGCAGGATACTTAGGAGATTGCTCATTCATGGGGTTGCTAGAACTTGGGAGTTGACTTGAAGGCACATAACTGAATATTTGCAGATTTCAGTACTACTAAAGTGATGATTCACAGAGTGCCTTCTAGTTTTGCAATTCTAAGATAATGTTGATGAATGCTCTTTTCTCCTTCACCATGGAGGGTGCTACCTTCCGCAACTTGGGACATGTCCAGATTTTGTTTTAGTCCTTTGGAATATTTCAACAACCTTCCTCTATTAGTACTGTACAAGAAGAGTCAGAAGAGGCAGCTCTGCGACGGCCAATGTATGAATCTCTAGTTGGCACTTGCCAACAATATTTGACAAGCAGCCAATTTCATTATCTAATGCCTTCAATAATATGCAACTGTGAGCAAGTTCACAGCCAGGATGATAATGCCTGAAGTAGTATTCCTTGTTACACTGTGCTTTCCCTCTGTAGCAAAGAGAGGGAATGGCCTGCTCACAAGTAATTACGGCATATCAAGTCAATTCACACTTACAAGAGTTATTTAGATAGGAAGTAGCCAGATGTAGTTGACCATTTCTTTCTTCTGGGTACATCCTGTGACAGTGTAACCACATAGGCTGACTCTTCTTCCTGGAGGCCCAGTGAAGAATCAAAATTCCCAACCTCTGGCTCTGCAGCAAGTCACTCAACAAGCCAGCCAGCCAGCTTACTCACAATTACTCACAGGAAACTGACAAAAACCAATCAACAACAGGGCAAGATGCTATTGCTTAAGGGTGCTCTGCTATTACCCTGTGCAGCTGTGAGTCAGTGTGTGCTTTAGCTAATATGAAGATTTTCTTTGTGTTTGACTTTACCTTAGTAATCAAAGTTCCATGAAAATATATTGCTTCTGCATTGCTATTGTCCCAAATAAAAGGCAGGCAGAAGACATAAAGAACCAGTTGACTAAAAGTAGACTACAAGAACATGGACTGGGTATTAAATACATGCTTATACACTTCATATTCGCCAACCTCCCTGAACTGCTGCTTTATCTCCTGGGATCTTGACCCACGCAAGTTTACTGCAGCATCTTGAATTTTGCCCTGTCACACACAGGCAACCAACGCAGGCAAAGAACAAATTTACACTGTCACGTTGCTTCATCTCCTCATCGGAGTGGGCAGCTGCCAGAGGAGGTGGAGAAGGAAGCACATGCTGCAATCAAGAAGTGTGCAGTTGCACAAAGGAGACTGAGAAGGGACGTGTGCGTTGCCTGGGGAACAGGAAACCGTGCAGCGCATACTAGGGTACAGAGATTAGTTCTGAAGGGAAAATGTACTGCACATACTCAGCAGAGATATCAGAACATGAACATAGATGTGTTCAGGAAAACTTGATTCCCTTTCATTCATATATGCAATAATTACATTGACTCTTTTAGTACCCTCCCCCAACAACTCATGCTGATTTATGCAAAGATGTTTTGTTTTAAATACTGGCCCCATCCTCCTCTAGGAGCAGCCTGATGGGTTTTTTGTACAGTAGTTGTATTGTTTTATGTATTGTTTGGATGTAGTCTTTATGAAATTTAAAAAAAAATGTGCAGGAAGAGTGCTGAACTGCGGTTTGTGCTCAGTTCTCTTTATGACATAGAAGTACCCTCAGACCATGCATATGTTCTTCTGCAGATATGTGATCCCATCCGGAGCTGACTACCCCTGACTTATCCAGTGACAGAAACCACCTATCAGTCTTGTCCAGGTTGAGTTTTGGTTTACTAGATCTCAATCCAGTGCATTTAGAAGTCACACACTGGTTTAGCACACCCACACCTGTCTGAGCTGAAGAGGACATAAACTTCTACATCACCAGTATCCTGCTGGCAATACAGAAATTCACCAACAGATAACCAGACACCTTTTATCAAAGGAATCATGCAGATGTTCAACAGGATGAATGATACATTTAGAGATTATGCTAGAGTCTAATACTCACTAATACTCTCCAAGCATCCAGAAAGAGGAGAGCAGACTGAAATTTCAATTTTTAAAAATCAAATAACATTTTTAATTTTTAAGTCAAAATTTTAATTTAAATAGTCAAAAATCTGAGTGTTTAAAAATCTACATAATTTAAAATGATTTGATATAAATCAAATCCACCCTCATTCTCTCCCGT
>JAHTLZ010003518.1:22319252-22346110 GCA_023846285.1 Phrynocephalus versicolor
TTTTTTTTTTGCATGTAAGCTAAATATACTCAAAGTAGACAGGGATAAAAACAGTTAAGTGTCTAAAGTTTGTATGCTGCTCCAAATATTTAAACTAGCCTTGCTTTGCAGATGCTATGCTATGCTACAGGCTGACCTTGCAAATCATGCAGAGACTGAGCTCAACAAAGACACTCAGCTGGTTGCTGGGCAACAGAAGCTGAGTGGGAAAGGCTACAGAAAGGCAAGGGAACTATACTGTGTTCTGCTATTTTTCTATGCCAACTGCCCCAAGAAAATATCCTCTTGCACAGGCATGGTAAAAATCTATGACATACCTTAATCCTGATTTTCCCTACATTCTCTAACCAATTTCCATTTGCCTGACCTTCTATCTAGAAAACGGCAACCCTATCATTGTCAGCTGAAATGATGGATCACAGAATAGGGATGCCACCTAGGCTGTACCTCCTTGGCATGCAAACTGGGTATACAGTAATACCTCGGATAAAGAATGCCTCGGATAACAAATTTTTGGATAACAAATGTAAATTTCCACGCATAGGGCTGCCTCAGATAGCGAATGTTCCCTATGGGCTGCCTTGGATAACAAATGTTTCATAATGCCTTGCAAAAAATGTGTACCCTGCACGCATTGCAGGATGCATAGTTGTGGAGGGGTGGGGAGGAGTTAGAGTGTTGTTGTTTTTTCATGGTTTTTTGGAGCCATTCTAGCTTAATTAATCTTTGCACTGCCTTTCTTTGCATTTTTGGCTGGAAGAGGCTGGGGTACTCATGCTGGTTTCATTTCTCCCTGCTTGCAGTGTTTTTTTCAATGCTCTGCAGGCAAAAATGGGCTGGATTTTTCTTCCTGCTTATGTTTGTTTGTTGGCATTTTTCCCCATTGCACTTTGGGTGGGAACAGGGTGGGGTAGTCTTGCTGGTTTCTCTTGTCCATGTTTGCATTGCACCGCAGGGGGACGTTCTGGAGGGTGTTCCGGCGGAGGTCTGGACCCCTCCCCCCAAGTTTTACCTTTTTTCTGCCCTCCAGAATGGATTAATCGGTTTCCCATTCATTTCAATGGGAAACCACCTTTCGGATAACAAATTGCCTCTGAGAACGAATTAAATTCGTTATCAGAGGTACCACTGCATTAGGATTTATCCTTGAATTTGTATGAGTAGGTCCTGTCAGCTGATCTGCACATTTAACGCTGTAGCAACTATTTCTGAAAATAGCTTTTTTTGTTTATGGTGCTATACAACTCAACCTCCAATTTTCATCACCAGCTTTTTTGCCTTTTTTCTGCCCTCTGGAATGGATTAATCAGTTTCCCATTCATTTCAATGGGAAACCACATTTCAGATAACAAATTGCCTCTGAGAACAAATTAAATTTGTTATCAGAGGTAGCACTGTATTAGGATTTATCCTTGAATTTGTATGAGTAGGTCCTGTCAGCTGATCTGCACATTTAATGCTGTAGCAACTATTTCTGAAAATAGCTTTTTTTGTTTATGGTGCTATACAACGCACCCTCCAATTTTCATCACCACTGTGCAGTGCTCTGTTCCATGTATGTACACATGTCTCTCCCCCCCATGGGTTTCTATGCAAGTGGAACAAAATCAGTCACGATGGATATGTGGAGGTGGAAAAGCCTTGCATGAAGGGGGGCAGAAGTGTGGAAGTCTGGCCACAGATTGTGTGTTGTTACTTTGCTTGTATTGTTTGTTCCCACCCTTTTTGTTGCCGGATTCTGTGTTTGTTGTGAGTTACTGTTGTTGCTATTGTTATTATATTTATTTTGTTATGTATTAGGCAAGTTGTTTTCACAATCTGTTGTACAACACCCAGAGTTCCCAAGGGAAAATCAGGTAGTCAAGAAGTAAGTAAGTAAACAGCTCAACACAACAAATGCTTCATATTGTTTCCCCAAATTCAACTGCAGATGCAACACTTTGAATTCTGCAGCCTCAAATTTTTTCAGCCCCTCGTGGCAAGCATCTTTATTACTTAGCGGAGCACCCTTTTGCTGTTACGATCAACTGCAAGTTATAGTAATACCTCGGATAACGAACGCCTCTGTCAACAAACCTAAAATTCAAGTATTTTCACGTGTTGTAACTCAAGCACATCTGGTGCAACTAATGAGGCCCTTGATTAGTTGCATTAGGAATGCTTAATACAACACCTGTTTTGCATATTTGTGCTCTGATGAGGGATTCTATTCAGGGGGTTTGAATAATTTTGAGGCTGCAGAATTAATTTAAACTTTTATTTTCAGTTGAATTTGGGGGAAAACACTTGAAGCATTTGCTGTGTTGAGCTATTTCAATTGTTTTTGTTTGTTTACTCTAGAAAATTGAAAGTAAAACAAATTTGACAATAACCCTGATTTGCAATGGGGGTTTAATAATTTTGACTACAACTGTATGTTAGATTTTAATTATGCTTTAGCAACACAGTGAATTCTCTTTAAGGTATATTGTATTTTAGTTTTCTATTATTTTTAATTATAAGGTAAGACACATCTGGTAATGCTGGAAGAAAAGCCGCATATAAAATAAAGAAGACAAGAAGTTGGTCACCAGTATTGTAAGTAGTATTATAATTGCTAATATTACTACAACATTCAGCTGACAAGTTACTGGACTGAAAAAAACAATTATTTTAAAATTTCCTACATGCCTTGCAGCTTCTTTTTTTCATGCTGGAAGCAATCCAGTCATGCTTACAGAATGGAAGGATCAACAACAGAGTGCTGTTACTGCTTAAGAAGTGATACTCAAATATCTTCACAGTCCTCACTTTCTTAGGAGAGCCTTCTTCCATATCTCCTTTGATGGAAATGCAATGAAAATTTAATACCTTAGACAAGCTGGGCTCAGTGATTCCAAAATGTGCAAAGCAGTTTTATCTCATAAAAGATGTAGACCAAAGACATTAAAACAAAAGCAAAGCAAAGTGTTCTGCTTATATACCACCCCATAGTGCTTCAAGCACTCTCTGGGTGGTTTACAATTTAATTCTGCAGGCTACAAATTTCCCTCCACCCCCACCAGCAAGCTGGGTACTCATTTTACCGACCTTGAAAGGATGGAAGGCTGAGTCAACCATGAGCCGGCTACCTGGGATTGAACCCCTGGTCGTGAGCACAGTTTTAGCTGCAGTACAGGCATTTCACCACTACACCACAACCTGACTATTGCATGATGGGGAAAATGTGTAATAGGAACCTAATCCCGCACAAATTAGTAAAAAGTTTTCAAGCAAATGTTATTTTTAAATAACCGAACCAAACTTCTACATTAGTAGTTTCTAATATTATCAGATTTTTTTCTTCCCATTGTGGGAATATTTAAGTAAATGTACCAGACACATAAAAATCATTAAGAGGCATCAACTATTTACCATGGGCATATTATTTCCTTCATTCATTAATTATTGCTTTCTTACAAGTATGGATATACCACGAGCTGGTACAGGTTTCAGCAGTATCATGATTTTGTTGTTACATAGTCATTGTCATACCATAATATCAAAAACAATCTTAAACTACAGATGCGAATTCTAATTAGCAGTGCTAAATCCAATTTTTAATCCTAACCAAAGTGGATCTATTGAATGACACTTGTTATATCAATAAGTATGTAAATTCCGTTGGTTTAGTGGGCTTATATGAGGAATTTGGTAAAATGAGGGTTAATCAATTTTGCTTACTCTGTTAAAGTGGATGTTTGGTGCTTACGTTAGAGAGAAGGGAGGAAGGAAAACTGCCTATTAAGAAGATTGTTCACATCTGATGTGCATGTTATCTGTGTGATTCAGTGTCCAATCCCTCTCTTTCCATGGTACCATAATTGCATGAACTTGTTTTAGCTGGACCCAGAGTGGAAAAAGAGTGAAGAAGCAAATATTACTTTGGTGAAAGTAAGCACTTCCTTCCAAAAAATTCTAAGTAACTGGGAAGTCACTAATTGGTAGCACTGAAACATCCAGAAAGGGATAATGGGTATAAAAGTAGCTCAGACAATAGAGCACTTAATCTCTTGCCAAGCTTTTGCTTACCTTGTTTAGCTTCACTCAGTCTAATCTCTTAGGCAAATGTCATCCTTGACAGTTAATCTGCTGTCCTTTGCATATGCTCTGGAGCTATGCCATAGCTTTGTACGTATTACTGTAGGAGAGCTAGCTTTAATATTTTATGCAGTAATTATTCTAAAATTGTCCAGTCTCTGAATAGTTTTTAATGCTTTGTGATTATTTTTTATTTGTTTCACATCTTTTTTATTCTTTTGGAAACTTTGAATTTATTGCTGTATCTTCATATCTTTTTGCAACAGCTTCCATATTTTTTGTTTTCTAACTGTGTGGTCATTCCAAGAGGATTGGGGGTTGGTGATACTAAATGACAGGGTCTTGCACTCAAGGTTTTGAGTACCTTTGGTCCTTTGGCTTTCTGACCAGGATGGAAAAAAATAATAATAAAAATAAAATTGATTTAAATATCAACTTAAATAAAAACAATTATTATTTTAAATAATTACAAATCCAATTTTAAAAAATTAAATCATGATTTAAATCAACTTGATTTGAATCAAATCTACCCTGATTCGTACTCTGCAATGGAGGCAGACCAGGCCCTCGATAGCTGTCTGGCTGCAGTTTTGGAGTGGACAAGGACCAACAGGCTCAGGCTCAACTCTGAGAAGACCAAGGTGCTGTTCTTTGGGGGGGGGCGTGGATACTGTGGTTCTCTTCCCAGTATGGGTGGGACTGTCCTCCATCTGGTTGAAAGAGTGAGAAGTCTGGGCATCACCTTGGATCCGGCACTGTCCCTGGAGTCCCAGGTGGCAGCCGTTTCCAGGTCAGCCTTTTACCAATTTAGGCTTATCGCCCAGATTTGTTCATACATTGATGGTGAGTCCTTGTGAACAGTTGTGCAAGCACTTGTCACCTCAAGGATAGATTATTGTGATGCTCTCTACATGGGGCTTCCCTTGACCCTTGTCCAGCAATTGCAGCGGGTGCAGAATGTGACAGCCAGATTGGTGGTTGGTGCGGGTCGTTTCGACCACATCACCCCAATTCTGGTCCACCTACACTGGTTACCCATTGCCTCCCAGATAAGGTTCAATGTAGTGTTTTTGGTTTACAAAACCCTCCATGGCTTGGGACCTGAGTATCTGCCTAACCCTAACCCGACCCACCAGAACATCTCTGGCACTCTTGCTCCAGGTGGCCACCCCCCCCCGGGAGGCCTGTAAGGTTTCCACTAGTGATCGGGCCTTCTTGGTGGTCGGCACAACTTCTTGGAACAAACTGCCTTGTGAGATTCACCAACTTGAGTCCCTAACAGCCTTTTAAAAAGTTTTAAAAACCTGGCTTTTTAAGGAAGCATACGGCGATCTGTAATGTAATGTTGTGTTGCTCCCCTTGTCTGTTGTATCTTTTTCCCATTATCTAGTCGTAGCCTCTTACTGGGCATTTGCTAATTACTGTTTTTGATTGTTTTGATTATTTGGTCTATTTATTTTTACTTCTTCTATTTTGGATTTTAGCTGCTGATTATTTATTTGGCTTTTGTGTAAACCACCCAGAGACCATTTCAGGAGATCAGAGAGGTCTACAAATGCATAAACAAATAAATAAATAAATAAATGTTTGTAGAGTTGATCAAGAAACTATGATTTTGTCACTCTCTGGAGCATTTAAGGAGCAAGACAGGCTCAAGAGTCAAGAGGAGTTGCTTTCCCCAACTAACAACAGATTTTACTCCACCACCCTGTCAAGCACCTACACCAGGAAAATCAGCGTAGTGTGCTTCAATGATGAGAGGATCCTCTCTGTCATGGATGGTATCTTGACAAGTTACTTCAGTTAGAAAGAATAACTGAATTTAGCATGTAATTGAAGGCCACATTGGAAACAGACAACTTGCTCAGCATCCCAGAATGTATGTCTGCTTTTCACTAACACTTAACACTTGAATGTCCCTTCCTCAGTCAAAGCTGTGCCTGCTGCTGCCTTTAGCAAGCCCCTGGAAAAGCTAAAAATAATGCTCTTGTTTCTTGGATAGCTCTAGAACTTCCACTTCATAGTCATCACTACAGAATTTGAAGTAGTTGAAACATGCCTATTGGTTGACTACGTGTACTTGTTTTTAAAAAACAGGTCTTGAGTATTTAACTGCTTGCTCACATGATGAAGAAACTCAAAATACAATCCTTATACAGTAGCAAATTTCTTCATTTCATACTTCAAGGTCAAATCACTTTGTCCCTTTTAAACTGTGAGATTGTAAGATAAAATAAAAACAATGTTGCCATTGCGCCCAACTGTAA
Organism: Phrynocephalus versicolor; assembly: GCA_023846285.1. Taxonomy (NCBI): domain Eukaryota; kingdom Metazoa; phylum Chordata; class Lepidosauria; order Squamata; family Agamidae; genus Phrynocephalus; species Phrynocephalus versicolor. The sequence goes on from JAHTLZ010003518.1 coordinate 22,325,579, forward strand.
CTAGTGCATACAGGTATACACTCTTCAATGTCAATGCATTTGCAATACACAAAGAAACAGGATTAAACTAATCACAGCATCTATGAAACATTTACAACTGACAGCTTTTGTTTGCTCTGTATATTTTGGGATCTTTAAAAAATACCAACAATTCAAAGGAGCATAAATCACTCTTCACAAGAGCAAAGACTGTGGTCTTTATCCACTGCATGTGCCAATTAAGAGCATACTGCACAAAAATATATTATATAATATGCCACAAGACTATCATCATATTTACATCAGACTTAAAACCACTGTAGAGGAATGTCATACAGTTAGTTATATCTTGCTACCACTGAAGTGAGTTAAGACCTTACAGCAAATATGCAGAGATAATAAACAATAAATAAAAATAAACAACTCATCAATTTTCTTAATTTAAATGGACAATAAGTAAAATCACCTTGCTTCCCTGAAGTGGGGAAAATATTTATCTGCTTTCTGAACTATGGTATGTTCTATATAAAAACATTATATTCTATCAGCAATATTTAACCTTTTCCTTAAGCAGACAAAGGGCATCTATTAAGAAGGCCCAATCAGATCTATCACTCTGGCCTAATTTCAGCCATCTCCTGCATCCCTTATACAGAGATTTAAGCATATCTTTAAATTAAACTACAGTACTAACAATCTGAACACTCTGTAGATCAAAATGATGAACTGCCATTTTTTAAAAGGACCACAATAATTATGTTAAGAAAGTCTTCATGTTCATAAAACTGAAGGGGGAGACCAATATTATGATCCTTACAATTCTTCATCTTTAAGATTACAGAAGAATTTTGTGGATTTCAAAATTCTACATGCATGGGTTAACTTGAGTTGCGGCTCACTACCATTCAGCCCTGAATCATTTCAGTTGTTCTTATATTTACACTCTCCACATCACACTCACAACCTTGTGAAGTAGGCCAGGCTGTGAAAGGCTAGTGGAAGTTGATTCTACAAGTTTCACAGCTCAACAGGGGGGGAAACTGAGCTGAGTTTCCCCCACCCCACCCAGTCCCACTCAAACACTCTCACCATCACCCCACCAGTATATAATTTAAAGCAGGGTCCCTGCAAGCAGCGAGGCAATCACATCCCCTGAGCGGGGATGTCATCACTTGAAAGAGTGTGATACCTGTTCTAGAGCCATGTGTGTGTGTTTTGTCCTTATAGTGGTGACCGACTCTTTGTGACTCCATGTCCATGGAGTTTTTTTGGCAGGAATACTGGAGTGGTTTGCCAGTTCCTACTCCAGGGGCCTGCAGCACCTGGGATTCCCTGGTGGTCGCCCATCCAAGTACTCACCAGGAGAGACCCTGTTGAGCTCCAGAAGGATGTGAGCCATACTTTACAACTAAAAGGAAGCTCTTCACTATCGGGACCCCTTCACCTCATGTTCAAAATCAGAATCAGACCCCCTCCCAAGCAGAAGAATCCCACAGGGAAGAAATCTAGCCAGCTCCAGCCCACCTCCTTGCTTTGTTGTGACCTTCGTCTCAAACCAACACGCAGGAGCGCCTGGCTCCTTGGGACCCTTTCACACGTTAGGCACCGCCGCCTCTGCGACCCCGCGACTATGCCCTCTCTCTCTCCTCAGCAGGGAGCCAGCTTCCGGAGGCGGCAGGAGTCTCCCGGTGCCTCCCGCCTGCCCGTGTCCTCTCCTCCAAAACCCGTGTCAGGGACACACCTACCCACGTAACGTGTGAATATAAAATAAGACATCCCCTGAAAATAAGCCCTAGTGTGTCTTCTTGAGGAAAAAATACATATAAGGCAATGTCTTATTTTCGAAAGGAACACGTTAGGGGCGAAGGGGGAAACCGAAAATGGAAGAAGGCTTTTCCGACGTGTCCGGTGGGGCTTCGCCCAGGGGCAGGTCCACGCAGGTTCAAATAAGCCCAGGGGGCAAGCCGTTAAACGCGCAAGCGCAGTGGCACCCGTCCCCCTCACTCGGTTCCCCACATCAACCGCGCACTGGGGGAGGGCGAAGTGGTGGAACAGCCAACCCCCCCCGCCGGAAAAAGAAAAAAGACGCATTAAAGGACACAGAGAGAGACGGCCGCTGCTTTCCGCACCTCTACAGTTTAAGCCCCCCCCCCGCTTCCCTCCCTGTACTTACACGACGACTCGGGAGATGATAGACGACACCATGTTGTTGATTACTGTGGGGGGGAGGAGGGTCGCCCTTGACGGCGCTCCTGTGACGGACGGCTGGGGCTCGGCCGGGTTCCTCCGAGGGCGCCCTGCCCTTCCCTTTCCTTACGGGTGACTCTTCCCAGAGCCCAACTGCGAATGGCACCAGCCGCTGGACCGACCCGCGGCCTGGCTCCGCCCCCTCTCACCTCAAACCTCACAATGGGCGGAGGCCACGCCTCTCCATAAACGGATTGGTTTGTGCGGCCGAGCCTCATTCCTCCGCCGTCCGCCGTCGAGCTGTGCGGGAACGGCGCATGCGTCTCCCTTTTGGACGTTGAGGAGAGAATGGGTATGTAAGAAGCCGCAGCTCTGCGCAGGCGTAGTCTCTTCTTCTTCTTCTTCTCTCTGTTCTCTCTCTCTCTCTTGCCCCCCCCTTTCGCTGGCTATATGGTGTGGGTTAATATACAAAATCTCTTCCCGTAGGTTCATAATGGAGGGGTTGATTTTTTCTTTTTTGGCGGTGTGTTTCTTAGAGAGCGCCTTTCGGTCCCTGCAGCGAAAAAAACGGCATAGCTATTGGTATCAAACGGAAGGATCGAAGACCTCGTCCTAGTTTTGGTCTTGATTTTTCTTCCCCTCCCTGGAGGGTTGCTTTCGCCACCAGCTTCATCCATGTTGGCTGATTTTTTTTCCAGAAGATGGCTGGGTGGAGGAAGGTCTCTTTTTTTGTTGTTTTTGGAGGGGCAAGTGAATTGAGTTGGCAAGTGGGAAGATTTGGGGAATAGAGCAGATGTTTGTATAAAGGTGCTTGAATTAAGCTCTGTTGATTTGTGGGTTCTTCTCTCGCCCCCGCGCCCTTTCCGGAAGAAAGTGAAATCGAGATCCGTGAAACAAAAAAGCGGATCACCATGTTTTTTTGCAAACCCTCCACTGAAGAGAGGTGCCAGCCACCGTGGGCAAACATGGAGCAGGGCGGGTGAAGATCCTCAGCAGCAAGTACGAGCTTCATATGGGATCCTCCCAAACCACCTCAGCTTGCACGCAAGCTGAGAGCCAAAGATCTTTTGCTGCATGCATGGCTCCACCATGACACAAAAAACTGATCCCAGGCATGAGTCAACAGAACGTTCTTGGGTGGGAATCCTCCTGAAACTACCATCATTTTGCAGATTCCCCCTCCTTGCTGGCAGACTGAACTGCTGTGTAACAGTTATGGCTGGCGTGGTGGTTCATGGCACAGCGTGGTGCAACAATATGGATCCTTGACATCGGTTCTTGCTGACTCATGGGATTTTTTTTATAGACCGTCCTTGAAATTACTGTAAATTGATGGATCTCCTCAACACCATAGATTGAAATATAAAAATCTTGAAGAGCTCGTTTACTAGTCCCACCGGGGCACAGAAACATAGATTATAAGCACAGATCATCACTGACCCATACGGTTTTAGAATTTCTCTGGAAACTACTGTCAAATAATAGATCCAATCTGAGCAGACATACTGAACAATAAAAACTTTTGTACCAAATCCTAGTACAAAAGTATGGGTTTAAGGCACAGAGCTCAGTAAGTCAGATAATTTATGAATCTCATTCATACTAAATCACTGTCAAACCTTACATCCCAACTAGATACACAGAGTGAAAAATATAATCAAATTCTTCACTAGATAGAACCTACTCATAGATTAACACATCTTTTTCATGAGATTCACATAAACAACTGTAAAATCATACGTTGCTACAGACAGAATTTTCTTTATTTTTAAAAATATTTTACCCTGTTTCTTATTAAAAGGACTCAAGACAGCTTAAAAACACAATATTTAAATGCTAAGCACAATAAGTATACAAATATTTAACAGGGACTAAACAACAGTAAATAAAATCAATGCTGAAAAGCACATTTAAAAGTAACAGAGTATAACAGAAGCATTCAAATTTTGGATCTCTTGTGTGTCACTACTGTAGTGGAAAACCATCTGCTGGATGTAACATTCACATTCAGTCGCTGTTAACGTATACAGTACGCCAGGCCTGCCCAAAGTCCGGCCTGCCAGGCCATTCTGAGTGGCCCGCAGCTGGCTGGCCTGCCCCTCCCTCTCCCTCCTTCACCCCATGTTTTTTAAAAGAAAGTGGGTGGGGCTTGCAGTGGGGTGGCAGGGTCGGGGAGCAACTGGCTCCTGACACATTCTTAGCCACCAAATCTGGCCCTCCTTACAAAAAGTTTGGGCACCCCTGCAGTACGTTCTACTTGTGCCTACAGATGGAATTGAAAAGCTACATCTCTCACTGCATAGTCCCAACATGATACAAAAGCATGAATCTGAGGCAAAGGTCTTTGTTGACCCATTCATTTTTCTTTGAAATCCTCCCAATCCCACCAAATCAATGCTTTATCTCTTTCAATAGACAACATTTCTAAACGAGCGGATCTAATATTGTTCACCAACATAAACCAAAAACATGTTGGAGTCTCTGAAGCCCAGGCAAATCATACATTCGACACATTACCATAAACTGAATCACAAAAGTCACATGTCCCTTGCTCCACGGTGCGGGAATAGCATAAAAACATGAATTCAATGAACGCTTAGATGCTCATGGACCTTAAGACTGTTACATGATGTTTATATTGATCCGTAGTTGAATTGTAGATCCCATCCTTGTCCACAGACTGAAGCAAACCTCTTCTTTTGTACAAAGAACATGGATGTCAGGCATGGATCCTTATAGATCCATATAATTGTGACATGGCATCCACATTAAAACACAGTCAAATTGTAGGTCCCACCTATTTGGAAGGTCCAAATCACAGAAATTGTATCTTGCTATGGTATGTCACTATTATGCAAAAATGTGGATCTGAGGCTCAGATTGTCAAGGATCCATAAGACTTTCAGGTGGCAGTCCTAATAAATACCATCAAATGGCACATTCTGTCACTGCACACAAATTGAACCATAACAGTTGTGTGTCCCATACTTAATGGAGTTGACATGGTTCAAAAATAGGTCTTGTGGACAGTTCCTCATGGACTTAACAGTGGACCCTTGTATAACAAACAGTTCGTATAAAATAAAATCTGTACAACATAAAAAATTCTGGAGATAGGGGAAATTTGCTTAACATAAGTGCCTGTGGGGAGAATCCATACAACATAAAATGGGATCACTCCATTTTCAATGCATTCCTATGGGAATTTGTATAAAGGAAAATTTCCTTAACATAATTTCATTTGGAACAAATTAATTCCTTTATACAAGGTACCACTGTATATATATTTTTTACAAGATATTCCCATGACGTCACCATGAACCTGTACATCATATTCCCATAGACTGAACCTTTAGAATAGCAGATCTCTTCCTGGATTGTGCTGCTCTTGTGAAAAACAAAACATGGTCTTAGGGGTGGATTGTTATGGATTAGGCTGATTTGACTGGTTATGGATTTGGCTGGTTTTATAAGCAATCTGCATAAGATTCCTGAGGATTTTTTTCATGATGTCTGTAGGATGGTAGAATGGTAGAATTCTGTAGGATGGTAGATTCTACGTGGTAGAATCATAGTATTTATGGTTCCCTGACTGCGTGGAGCTGTGATGGCAAAATCATACAGATTTGACACCAGAATTCTTATGAATCCATGTGATTGTTACAAGGACTCCATCAGAAATCATGAAGAAATTATATATTCAATCTGTGACCACAAATTGATCTATAAGAATCATGGATCTCTTGCTGCATGGCAGCACTGTAGCACAAAACATATTGAAGAAATGGATTCTCATGGATCATAGGATTTTTAGATGGCTGCTGTACTGTACAACCATCAAATTATAGAGCATATCCATACCTACTGACTGTGTATTTCACAAAACCTTGGTTGCATGTCACCACCTTGGATCCTTGAAGCTCTGTGCCTTTGATCCATGATTTAGTGCCATACTGACAACTTTAAAAGGAGATATTTGTGATTCTAATGGTATATGCCGTGGCCACAGATTAGATTTTTCTGGTGGTGCTGGGTGTATCCCATGCAAAAATTGTAGCACATATCCCAGTTTTTGTGTATGTTGTGGTTGTGTGGCAAGGGTTCTGTCATTTGTATAATACTGCTCTGTGAGTACAGATGGGAATTATGATTTGACTGTGGCTTGCTCTGGTGATGTAAAACTATGGATCAATTATCTATATCAGGAATCAGTTTTTTTATTATTTAGGCTGCAAGGAAGGGTGGGGCCCATAATTTGATTGCTGCTGTGAGAGGACTTCATATAAAGTCATATGAATTCTAATTTGGGAGGATCCATGTAAAATAATGTGCATGCACCCCTTGGATCTAGGTGTTAGTACCATGGCAACATCATACCAGAATCTGTGTTTTTTTATTGTTCAGTTCACAGGCAGGAAAGAGATCTATTATTTGAAAATCCTTTTGGTGGGAATCTTGTAAAAATTATACGGATTCATGAGGATACACTTTTGGTTTTGTAAATCTGGCTTTTCTCCAGCCCTGTTGTTTCCCATTATTGGGGAAGGGACATACCAGTGAATCATTCTTTGAGTAATTACCTGTTTTCTTTTTAATAAGTAGCCCTGAAGCATGAAATGTGTGAGGCAAATATATCTGCATTTGACTTAATGTTATTAACATGTGACAGAAATGCTAGGAAGAAATTAGTGAATGACAGAGATGGGAAATGGACAGAAGGAAATATGGAAAATCTAAACTTGTAGAAATCTGGTGGGAATAAGTACGTTATGAGATCGGACTAAGACCAAATGGTAAAACAACTCTTTGAAATGAACGGGGTAGTATATGCAAGTCTGTGCCAAACCAGCTGCATTGGTAATTGTTTTATAAGTGTATTCTCAAAATACCTCCACAATACAAAGCAAAGTGTTCTGCTTATACACCGCCCAATACCACTTCAAGTAGTCCCTGGGCAGTTTACAGTTTCATTACAGTATGCAGGCTACACATTGCACCTCCAGCAAGCTGAGTACTCATTTTACCAACCTTGGAAGGATGGAAGGCTGAGTGAACCTTGAGCTGGCTATCTGGGATTGAACTCCAGGTCATGAGCACAGTTTTACCTGCAGTACAGGTATTTAACCATGGCACCATGAGGCCCAACTCTGCTCCCCTTCCTGTATCATCCTGTTCTGGGACCCCATAAAATATATAGAGGGAAGTGTTGTTTGACAGTTCAACTCTCTTGAGGGGGTGATCATTACTTGGGTTAGATCAAGCAAGCCAGCCCTGCTGCATTCTGTCCTTGCCCTCAGTTCCAGTTGTGGCCTTGGTATGACTTAGCATCATTTCCCACTGGCTGTTGAAGGAGTTGGAAAGACACATCTCTTGATCTCAGAGGTTCTGAAGATCAGTATGGAGACTGGCTCTTCTGCCGTTTGTCCCAGACACCAGGATCAGTGAAATTCTTCCCTTATGTTTTTGCCTGTTTCCATTTCTTGATCATAGAACGATCCCCTGCTTGCCTTGCTTCTTTCCCAGAGCCAGGCATCGTTACTGTCTTTGTCTCCTTGATGATGCGAGTTGGCAGAGTTCCTGATAAAGTCAAATATACCTTGTAAATGTCTATATTTGGAATGTCACCTGAAGGTAATGAAATATAATCTCAATGTTGTAGGGTAGGAACTGTTGGTGAAACTATTTTCCCCAATCCGTCTGCTGATGAAATGAAGTCCAGAAGCAGAGCAGATGGGCCTCCCTGCCTGCATAATTCCTTCTTGTTCCTCTCTGAAGGGAACCCTAGGAAATTAAAGGATATGAGTCGTGCAGGAGCTACACGGAGAATGGGGGAGGGGGGTTGGGCTGCTCTTGAATTCTTGAAGCCTGATTAACGTCTGTGTAAATGCAGAATGTTTTTTCATGAGCCAATGGCAGTGGGGGTGGCTGCTGGAAACTAGCCATAAGGACAAGGAGTGGAGAGCCAGGTGAATTCCCAGTCGATCGTTCACTCTGTGAACCAGCATGTTGTGAGGTATGTAAACTAGTGTATAAGGTAAAATGATTATGGGGTTTCATCTCTCTGCTACAGTGCACTTAAAACATGAAAAATGTTTCCCTTTTCATATTATTTTGCACTCACAGTATTTTGGAACACCTGTGCATCATATACAGTAATACGTAGGTTTACGAATATAATCTGTTCCAGAAAACATGCCTGTAAACCAAAGCACTCGTATATCAAAGCAAATTCCCCCATAAGAAATAGTGGCAACTCAGATGATTCGTTCTGGGACCCAGAGACCACATACTGTACACAAAATGCCAAATCTCACAAAAGAAGTTGGCTAGAAGGCCACATCCAAACCATGGTTTAGGTACCTGACAGTTGGATTTTACTCTCTGTTTTTAATGTGACAATAATGAAATGCAATTTGTAGCCTTATACTCACTACCTGCCCCATAACTAGAAATGGTTTGAAAAATAAGCAAGGATGTTGAAAACAAAAATAAGAAGAAAAATATAAAGAAAAATAAACCCCTAGTCTGCATCCTCTTTTGAAAAAGTTCCTGGCTGGTGCAAGGGAAACCTCTATTATTTTCTCCCTGTTTTTGGGGCTTGCCTGAGATAAAATTTTCCAGACATCTACCCACAATCCAACAGAGAGAGAGAGAGAGAGAGAGAGAGAGTATTGGTTCACTTGTGATCATGTGACCTGCTCCAGTGCTCCTATTGCAAGACATTGCTTGTTGATGAAAACAGAATTGATCAGAAATGTTTGCTCGTCTTGCAAAACACTTGTAGACCAAGGTACTCGTAAACCAAGGTATTACTGTGCCATGTTTCCAGTTTATGGACAACAGCCTTGCAGGTTTTAATAATCCTGTTGATACTTGGATTTTGCTTCATTGTGACATTCTTTAACATTTAATATTTAATTGAATGGGTGGATAATCTGCAGTGCTTCAGTAGCATTCCACATTGTCATATTTGGTTCTCTGTGGAGGTGACAGGAGTGTGTTATAGGTATGGACACAGGCATTGGCTTAATCCAGATAACATCCACAAGGCAGATAAGGAAACAGAAGATCAGTTTCTGTTGTGTAGGTTTGCACTATCCTTGGAAACTGAAGTCTACCATCTGGCTGTTCTGTACTCCTGCATTCAACCATGACCCAGGATGCCTACAGTTTGGCAATGGCCAGGAGCAGATTGACATAATTAAGACAGGTATGCCAGTTACCTTTGTTCTTAAAATGTCAGGTCTGCCTTTGGTGACACGTCTTAATTAAATTCCACTTGGCCTTCCAATAACATGCTGTGTGTGTGAGTCTGCTTTTGAAAAACATTTGGAAACTTGAAGAAAATTCCAGTCAGATTCCGTCAGGGCCAGTTATAGCCTTATTGGATGCTGTTACATTTTTAGTGCACCTCAGAGTGCCGGCTATGACTTATAAAGTCCTTTGGATCTTGGGACCAGACTATTTTAAATACTATCTCATCTGACTACGACAAGGTTATAGAAGAGGCCCTTCCCTCTTTTCCACTATGATAAGAGGCACATTTGATGGCAACAAAACAGAGAACCTTCTAGCTGGTTACACCTAGATTCTAGTTCTTCCTGGCAAGGTTGAGGAGGTTAAGTTTGTCTTTGCTATCCTTCTGCCAGCTGGCAAAGACAGTTGTAACCCAGCGGGCATTTTGGTGTTTAAACCAGTGTGCTCCTGAAGCTGGTTTTAATCTTGTGGGTGTTGGATTTTCCCCACTGTCTTGTTGATGTGCTTTTCATTGGGATGTGTTTTTAATAAGTGTTCATATTTTAATTTTAACTTTTAAATAATTTTATTATTAATGGTACTGAACTCAGTGTTAATAGAATACTAATAGAAACTTGCTGAAAATACAGAGGTGTGAAAGGTAATAAAGCAACTCTGAGTACTCTAGAGATGCTTCCTTATAAGAAAGATGCCCTGAAGTTGTTCTCCTAGGGCGCCAGATACTGTACTCGTTTCTCAGCTATTCTGACTGTGTATTTTGGCGGTGGGTGAAGTGTTGGCTTTCTCCTGTGCCTCCCCATATATGGAGGGAGACTGAAGCAGATATGTAAACAGCTGGAAAATTCAGTCGCTCTTAGAGAAGTGGCAAAGTTGGATTTATTAGTGGAGCAGAACCTCCTACGAAGTTTAGTAACTACTAAATTTGGCGCAAGCAGGTGACTGAAAATTTATTAGAGCTTAGTTTTGAAGATGTTACCAGAATTTGCAAGTTACATGTTTTCAACAAAAAGAGTTTGAGGTTTTAGAAATACAAATGTGGGGGAGAAAAAACCAGGAAGCTTCCCATCTAGAGTAGAAAAATAACTTGAAGAATAAGAACAAGAAGCTTGAAACGGGTTCAGGGACTGAACTCTTCTGCTCCAGCCATGCGCTGAAGGAGGCAGAATGCTTAAAGAGAATCTGGCAAAAGTTACTTTTTGAGACTGCCACATCTTGAATATTCCAGCCAGTACGGTCATTGGCCTTACTGAATAGAACATTCTGGGAGTCGAATTCTAAGAAGATTAACATGTTAAAGCTCTGAAAAGGGCATAGGAAGAGAGTGTCAAGGACAACATAAATATCCCAGTACTCGTTGTTCCAATCAAGGCCTCCCAGTAATGCCTCCCTCTCTGCCCATCCTGTGCATTTCTTCTTGCTCAGAGGAGTTGTGTGAAATAAAATAGCTATCCCCCAACAGTGCTCTGCTTTAATAGTTTTGTTATTGAAATTATTTTGTTTTCTGAATACATTCGTTAGCTCATGGCCATGCAGTCTATGTTGCATGCAGGCCGTTTCTAATAGAGAAATTATTCACTTACCAAAGGGCTGCCCTTTATGGGACGGAAGAATGAAAACAGAGAAAAGCATCTCTCATGCCATTGCCGTTCTTCGAAAAGTGGTCATCAAAAACTATTGGGGTTTGCAATATAGATGTAATTTGACTTCCGATGATATTTTTGTATCTCTAAAACAAATTTGATATGTTGTTGTTCTAACATTAAATAGATGTAGATGCTAGTTATTTTGTTTTTTTATATTTATTTATATTTGTACTTATTAACCACCCAACTTCTCTCAGGAACTCTGGGCGGTGTACAACAAATTATAAAACAAAACAACTTGCCCCCCCCCAAAAACAACCTGCAAACAATAAATCAAACAAAGGATAAGATACAACAATAGCATCCCTACAGACAAACATAGACACCAGCAAGTAAGAGGCTGGGATAGACAATAAACCAACTAACTGTGCACTCAGTGATCACCGAAGCTCTCCCTAAATAGCCAGGTCTTTAGAACTCTAGAGACCCTGCCAGCCTTATCTCCGTTGGCAGAGTATTTTAAAGTGTCGGGGCAGCCACTGAGAAGGCCCGATTCTGGGTAGAAACCCCCTCACCTTTTTTAAAAAAAATCTAAAATTATTTTGATTGTATCAGGAAACATATTTTTTAAAAATTCTGTTTGCAATTACAGTTACGATTATCAAGAATATTTTAACATGTTGAAACTAGAGAGCACCTTCTCCCATCCGCTCTAAGGAGGGAGCATCTATAATAACTGTGCAAACAATTGAGTGTGTCTTGTCAGCGGTCTTGTAGATAGGGCTCAAGGCTTCTCAACCTCCATCAGCTCCAAGGCTCTTGTGTGTTGAATATTTAGCAGAAATTGGCTTGCAACACTATGTACTTGTTCCTGTGCTGACATGCTGTGGCTGAAATCTGGTTGCTTTGCTTAGCAAGTCACAGTACTGTACAGTAGGGCCCTTTAATCAGTGGGCATTTTGTGAATCAACACCTTCATAAACTCTACTGGCAAAGCACAGAGTAAGTAATCGGATTTGGATTGATATGTGTGATGAATGATTGCTGAAGTGGGAGATATTGTTGTATTTCAGACTTCTTTTTTATACATTTTCCCCTTAATCCCTACTCCGTATTACTTGTTGCATCCGAACATTGCAGTATATTTTCCATCTGGGTGGGGAGCTGTAGCCCTTCAGCCATTGCTGGAGCCTCTCCCAGATCACTCAGTGGCAAGGGTTGAGTGCCTTGCATTTTCACATCGAGAACAGTGGAAAACAACTTGGGCAGATTCCAGTATCTGTCTGGGGCTACCCAGACCTTTAAAAAGGCAAAGAAACAAAATAAAACAGCAAGGGGGAAAACCCTGACATAAAATTTCTTTTCCAGTTCTGAAAATGGTTTTTGTTTTTTTCGTGTTGGCAGGCCTGTGCCCTGTTTAGAAATTGAATTGTTACTTCCGGAGGCTCTTAGGTTATCACCTCATCCTTGTTCCTACCCCAGGGAATGCCATGGTTTGGGCAGGTGGAATGATATATTCTGATGAGGCTGAGGGCTTTAAAAACAGCCTTGAGGCCCAAACTTTATGGACTGGAGGGCCATATCCTGGTTTTACATTCTTGTGCAGTGTAGTTTATTATTCTTTACACTTATCTCCTACTACGCAAATAGTGAAGAACAGAAAATAGTACAAGATATGAAAGTACTTCAGCTCAGTGTAAAACGACATTGAGCTTCAAGTCATGAGTAACCTGCAGTGATCACCTTGAATAATCCTTGGGAATTGGCTCAAATTGTAATTAATTAAAAATAACCTAGCATCATCTCCCAATTCCAAGAATATTGGAAGAACTTTGCTGTATCATATCAAACGTTTGTTGAGTCTGATCCACTTCTACAAGTGGCCAGCTAGATTTGTGTTATGTTACATTATTTTAATATAACTCTTTAGATCTCTGGCCCCTTTGCCACGCCATCAGGATATTTCTAAGAGATATAACCTAGAACAGTGGTTCCCTACCTTTTTTGAGTCACAATCCCCTTTTATAACTACCACATATCCGGGACCTGCCAGCCATATTTGCATAAAAATGCATTTTAATATGGCAAATACACTAACATTTATTTTTCAGAATATACTGTAATTCTAAACTAATATCTAATTTGACAATTCTACTTGCAACTTGGCAACCAGCTTTGAACTTCTCACTTGAGTGTTTTTTAAATCCAAACTCATGTAATTCTCAACATTAAAACTGTTTCATGCGTTGGTTTGATTTGAAGAAGCACTGAAGAAGCCCTTGAGCAGAGGCATGACCTCTGCTATTATGTACAGGCTGTCTTCATCATTCCCTTCCCCTCCTGTTGCTCCTGACGCCAACTCCACCACTACCACTTCAGCATCAGGAGGGAAAAGGCCAGGGGAAATTAAACATAGGAAGAAGAGAAGGCAAAGGATGCCAAAGATGGGCCAACAAGTGGGGAAATGTTGTGGTATTTGGGGAGGGAGCAAAACCTTCACAAAGAGAGGATTCCCCTTTCCTTGCACCACTGCAGAAGATGTGGGCTGCTTGTTCTGATGTCACCCTCCTAAGGGTTTGTTGTCTGTGGATTTTTCCCCTTCTTTTTCCTCCCCTTCTTTATGGTCTAGGGAAGTGATGAATCTTAGGTAAAATTGTTCTTGCAACAGTGACAACAGAGTGGCCTTGCTGTCAGAACCCCCCAGTTGCCTTGATATGAGATGGGCAGTATATAAATACAATAAATAACTAAATAATAAATAAATTACACATTTGTGCTGGCTTTTCTCTTTTTTGTAAACCAAAAAAAAAAGTCCCAGTCATCCCTTCCCAAAAAATAGAGGGTCCATTCTCCTGCAACACCACTTTGTGATAAGTTGAGAAACACTTACCTAGAAAGTATTTTTTGCAAATTCTGTTTTCTCTGGAAGATCCATAAGCAGAGCATAGAGGCAAGAGGTCACTCTATCTATTCAGTGCCTCTGACTGCAGTTGGTACATCATATCAAAGGCTGGATTCAATCCACTGAATGGCAAATATAAGATTGATTAGGAATGGTTGAGGCTCCTGGAGGTAAACAGGGGCTGAAATGATCACCTGGATCCTTTACATGATATCTTTGTATCTCTTCTGTTCAGACACTCTCGATTTTAACCTTGCTTTTTTGCCTTTTTTGTTTTTGTTTTTTTTAAAGTTTTTTATTTTTAAAACTAACAAAGTAGAAAAACAGATACATTGCTTATCTCCTGCCGTGTTACATATATCAGAAGTCCCCCCCCAATAAATCGGCCTAGTTGTTTCATGATTCTCCTCTCATCCTAAACAAGATTATTTTCATGTTTCCATATTTACTAAAAAAAATCCATTAATGTTATTCTAATATTTTCCATCAATATTATGTTCGTCTTTGCCTTTTTTGTTTTATGGACCTGCCTCTGAACTGGACAAACCCAGTTTGTCTGTGTTTGTTTCATTAAGAGAAACGTTCACGGAATCCATCAAGAACACTATGACAGCAAAGAGATTCAGCTCTATTAACTTCTGGTCTTTTGCATCAACATCCCTTTTCTGGCCCATCTTTTATTTAATCCCACTTGTGTGTGTGTGTGTGTGCTCAGAGAACCTGAAAGCAGCAATAACAATCTAAGCCATCTGGAATTGCAATTTCAAACTGAGGCATTTTCATTAACCCAAGATTAGACTAGTTTGATTGCACAGCAATGAAATGCAGGAGTTTCTTTAAAGCCTCACTGAATAGTTTGATCATAGTGCCAGGAAAGGGGGAACCCTTGTGATTATACTAAACCACCCCATCCCCCGCCTTTCTTTGGAAGAAAGGAACACATTCTCTTACAGATTGCTTTCTTTAAGGTTAGAATAGTTGCTGTTTTGGGGGACGAACCCATATCTATTCTCCACCTTATTTATTTATTGCACAGTTTTCTATGTACTAAGGGGGATGAAAGAGTTAAGTACCTTTCTCCCTTATAAGCAGAGTTGGAAGGAAAAGCTTCCTGAGTTCCTTTTCTGAAAGGAAACACGATCCAGAAAAGAAGGGGAGAGTTCAGCATGGCTCAGTTTCAGGGCTGTAGCTATGGCAGCAAACTCGTATGGCTATACTGGTTTATTGTTTCCATTTGGTGTTATTGGAGCCTTTAAAAAATTGCAGTCTCCGTGAAAGGGGATCTATAGAAAGCGGAAGCAGAAAGCGGAAGCAGTTCCCTCCTTCTCTGTGTGTTGACAGACTGCTAAGATTACTGTGTCTTCTCTATTCAAAACAAAGGTTTTATGGTTTAGAATCGTGTAAAGGACTCCCCCCCCCCTCCAACCGAGTTTCTCTTCCACCAGTGTATGATCAGGATCACCTCATGAGAACTGGGGCTGAAGGGTTAATAGAAGGATCATGTTTGGTTACAGCAGGAAAATAAATTGGTTAAATAGCCTCATAATAGATATGATCATAAACTGGTTTTCCTAAGAAAGCATGCAGAAAATGCAAATCAGGGGGGAGCCATCAGATGTTGCTAGATTGCAACTCCTATCAATACTAACTAAAGTCAAGTTGAATAGAATGTGTGTTGTCTGTGCTACTGTCCAGATGTTGGAGAGGTTTGCTAACTTTGCTCCTCTGAAGAAGCAATATGATGCTGCAGCTAGAAAGCTGGCTTAAGTGGGGGAAATGCAGTTTGCATGCTAGATGGTCTTGGAAAACCTTTCACCCGATTTAAAAGAAGGATGTAAGGCTAAGATGGGTATCCTATGTAGTTAAGCAAGCCAGCATGTTCATTTCAATGATAATGGTAGTTTGGGTTACAAAGTTCTACTCCCTGCTTCTTTGAGAATCTGGGATAAAGACTTTTTAAAAATGCATAGATAAAAGAAATAGACCTGGTCTTTAACATGTAGGATTACAGATTATATCTAGTGACTGATACAGTGTCTCACATTTCTACAACAATATTTGGCAATAATGACCTCATAAAATATTTTATGTATTGTGATGGTAAGGATAAATTATACGTAAGTACAGTAGGTTGCAATTAAATTGAATTTTATTGCAAGTAAATGTTTTTATGATCATTGGGTTAAAAAGTGTAATCCATATTTGTTAATTGTTCTGACATAAGGATGCTCACCTCAAAGTACATTTTGGTAGTGGAACATGACACTAATTTGTAATGCAAATCTTAGTGTGTTGGAGAGGTCTTTAGAGTAGTTAAATGTACACACAACTGGGAGTGCATTTGACGCCTGTAAGAGGAACTGAAGAATTAAAAGCAAATTTTCAGTGGAGGAAGGGTTTTAAAAGACATTATTAATAATGCAAGTCAACCCTGGTTTAATCAGAATTGATCCCTAATGAGCTCTGGGATAACTAGGTGTATGCCTACTGTCTTGTTTAAGCTACACTGCAAGAATCCAGCAGTGCTAGGAATCTAAAGGGAAGAAAATATGCCAGACCACTTATTTCTACAAGGGGATACTAACAGCCTCACAAATTCAGCAGTGGAAGGGGTCAAGCAACAAGTGGTAAGCTGCATCTCACCGGCTTCTTTGTCTTCAGACCGCAGCAGTTGAAACCTATTCAGTGAAACAGGTTCAGATTGTGCTGTGTGTGTGTATTCAAGTGACTGAACTGGTAGATGCGAATAACTTGATCCTGGGACACGCTGCTACAACCAACTGGGGTTTTTACATAGTACAGTGTATTATAAAACAAGGCTGAAGAAGGCCTCCACATGCTTGGAAATGTAGCTCAAGGAACCATGATGTTGATGGAAAATACTGTTTCGAGTTGCCCATGAATCCCTATTCCATGGCTTCTTCTGGTTGCTCTGTCTGCAACCGAGCATAGCTACTGGGACTCTACTTTGTCTCTCTCCAGCATTTCTTCATAGCATCTAATTTTGGCCCATTGATGCAAAATTTAGTTTCCTCCAAGTGGTAATAGCACTCCCTCCTCATATCACCACGTGCTATCTTTTGAAATATCTGCTGTTGGTTAAGCATCTGATTAACTAAACTGGTGGGAATGGGAGCAGAGTTATGCTGAAGGATGGGGATTCAAATCACAGGGCTTGCTGTCAAGATTGGACTATTGCAACGCACTCTACATGGGGTTGCCCTTGACTCTCATTCGGCGTCTGCAGCGGGTCCAAAATGCAGCGGCCAGACTGGTGGCGGGTGTGCGTCGATTTGAGCACATCACCCCAGTCTTGGCTCGTCTGCATTGGTTACCCGTTGCAGCCCGAATTAGATTCAAGGTCTTGGTTTTGGTTTACAAAACCCTCCATGGCCTGGGACCTGGCTACCTGATGGAGCGGATCGACCAGCGGTCAACTTCGGCCCGTCCGACTAGGTTGTCGCGGGCGCACATGCTGCGTGTGGCCATGCGCAGGGAGGCTCGGAGAACTTCCACCCGTACCCGAGCCTTCTCTGTGGCTGGCCCAACTCTATGGAATCACCTACCAGCAGAAGTGCGCCTAGCAGAGTCCCTGCCTGCCTTCCGGAAGGCGCTGAAAACCCTCCTCTTCCGGGAGGCATTTGGGTGACCCAAGTTGGTGTTTGTTTGTTTTTTAGTCCCGCCATCTGTTGCTGCCGCTGTTTTGTTTTACTGTTTATTTTAATTGTTGTTTTATTATCTGTTGTGTGCACACTCATTGTAAACCGCCCGGAGTTCCTCTCAGGAAGACGGGCGGTATATAAGCTGTATAAATAATAATAATAATAATAATAATAATAATAATAAGTTGGACTTAAGTCACAGCAGTGATTCGAGTCGGACTTGATTCAGGTTTTCCTCCAGTGACTCAGAAATGGAATTCTAATTTGAAACCCACCCATCCCTCCTTTTTTCTGGGGCAGGGGTGAATCTTGTTTTTAATAGGTACTCAGATGTGGACTTAGACCTAAGGAGTTGTCAACATCCCTGGTTATGCTTTAAAGAAAAGCAAAACTGATGATAGGCAAGTCCTTTACCAACAATTATGTAGTATATTACAGAAAAATAAGCTTTTGTTATGTTATTGTTGAACAACTGGCAGTCAGAAATCCTTGCAGACATGAATAGCTCCTAGTCTTGTGGCTTTCTCCCAGTATTTCAGGGAGTGGTACCACCCTTTGGATCACTACCATCCTTACTTTTAAATCTAATATATGTGTGTGTGTTGCGTTGTTACAGTCATGACCGACCCTTCGTGACCCCATGTCCATGGAGTTTTCTTGGCAGGAATACTGGAGTGGCTTGTCAGTTCCTACTCCAGGTGCCTACAGCACCTGGTATTTCCTGGTGGTCTCCCATCCAAGTACTATCCAGGGCCAACCCTGCTTAGCTTCCGAAATCAGGCGAGATTGTATGTGCTTAGGGCATCTAGGCAGATTCACCCTGCTGCTGCAGGAGGACACTCAAGAGCCTTCAAGAATGTAAATGTAAACAGTGCCACTAATAACCCAGTAATTACACTTCTTTACATTAGTAATCATGCAACTTATCTGGCCAATCTATTCAACGCTAATCATGACCAGAAGATGTTTCTCATTTATTTAAATAGTAACACTCTAAAACCTTGTCCCAAGGAATATTAATTCACTGTAAAACAGAAGTGTGTAATTGATTGCATAATTCAGCTGATAAAGATTTAATAAGGCAACATTCAGTTTGATTCATGTGTGCTTTTGCATTTGCCCGGAAATTCTTTAAGTAACACTTGACAGTGATCTTAACATGTATTCAGCACATTTCTGTGTAGACTTGTTTCTTTTTCGTAATTCCTTCTTCCCTTCCCTTTACTCTCCTACCTCCCTACTGAAAACGTGGCTGGTGTTTTCTGCTTTCTTCCTCGGCAGCTACCTTTGAACGAATTTGCTTCTTAAAATATAGAAAGAAATGGTCCAGAATCCAAGGAAAAAGAAGTGGGGAGGGGGGAAAGAGAGGGAAGATTATACTTTCAATCCACCTAATATTAGTCATTACTCACCCTGAAAGTGATGGGATTTACAGCTCATAGTAATTTCTTCCACAGTCCCAGTAGACTTATATCACAGTCTAAGACTGTTTATTTAGAAATAAATCCCACCGAGTTCAAGACTCATTTGCTGGACAGCCCCAGGGTGCCTCTAGAAGAAGGGGACAGTGAGCATTTCTGACTACTCAGTATGTTGAAAACCCTAGGAAAGGTTGTCATAAGTCAGAACCTACATGATGCCACACAGTTACTACTATGCAGTTGCTTAATGAGGATATTGCTTATCCAGCTCCCCCCCCCCATCAGAATAAGACAGGCGCTGCTGCTTCTTTCAAGTGCCATGTCCTCAAACAACGTTGACAATCAGTAGCCTGAACTGGTTTCTATCTAAAGCTATTTTAAACAGAGCAGCTGTGCTGACTGCAGACCATTGACTTAAGTTCTTAAGCCAGAATATTCTTCTATGCCCCAGGCCACGCTTCCCATCTATTTTCCCTTGAAGGATAGCTTGCAGCAGATGATATTTCTTATTGCGCATTAAGTATCTGAAATACTGCAATTATCTTCTCTTTACAGTATTGAGATTTCTAACTTTTTATTCATGCGCTGTAATACAGCCACATTAGTGACTCTGATTGTCCAAGGTATCTTCAGAATTCATCTGTACGTCCACATTTTGAACGCTTCCAACTTCCTGCATAATGTGTCTGTAAGGGTCCAAGTTTCAACAAGTATGCTGAATACATAGGATCAAAGTACTTGAGTATGATGTCTGATAGATAAGTCCCATTTTATCAAGACTTTCCTCATTTTCTGGAAGGAATTTCTAGCTTGTTAATTCTACAACAAATTTCAAATGAAGGTTCCCAGTTATCTTTGACAAAGCATCCCAAGTATTTATAAGATGATGCTTTCTCAATTGTATCACTGCCAATCTTGAGAAGGGTCTGAACCATTTTGTTTTCTATTGATAGCCATCCATTTTGTCTTTGTGTTAAGTCGCAATCCCATGGCACTGCTTTCTGCAGCAACAGAATCCAATAATCTTTGCAAATCTGCCAGACTTGTTGCAAGCAGGACAGTGTCATCAACATACTTATTATTAACAAGAACTCCAATCATTTTCACCCCTTGGTTCTTTCCTTCAAAAACATCCCGGAAAATTCTTTCTGAATAGATATTAAAAAGTAGGGGTGAGAGAATACAACCTTGATGAACATCTTTCATAACTGACACCTCTTCTGATATCTGACCATCTATCTGGACACCAGCACACTGATTCCAATACAAATTCCCAATCAATCTGATATCACAATTGTCCAAGCCTAGTTCTTTAAGAATATTAGTAAGTTTATCATGTTTACTGAGTCAAATGATTTTTCATAATCAATGAAGCAAACAAAAACATCAACTTGACATCAAAAGATCGCTGAACTAGTATTTGAAGATGAATTAATGCCTCTTGAGTTCCAAATCCATTACTGAATCCAAACTGGGTACAGTAAACCCCCACCGATCGCAGGGGTTAGGGACCCAACCCGACCCGCAATAATTGAAAATCC
>JAHTLZ010003518.1:22346120-22356662 GCA_023846285.1 Phrynocephalus versicolor
AAAATAAATAAATGAATTCACACCAGCAGCTTCTAAGACTTTCAGCTGCCATGATGCCCACTCACTGCAGGTGGAGCCATTCTTGCCTCAAAGAGGCAGTTTAAAGCATTTCAATATTTTAGGCTACAGCCTTACAGTATTCCAACTTCTATGAAAATTAGCCCCTATCATTTTTTTTTTTAAAAATCAAGACTGAGTCTGTTCCCTACATAAGAGGTTCTGGGATTCATCTGTAAACACAGACTGTCAAATTAAAAGTTCTTCATTTTATTTTTATAAACATCCAATGCTTGCCAACTTTTTAAGACCAGTTAAGAATCTAGATGAACTGGAGTGTAAATTTATATTAGCTAAACATTTGATACCTTTTCAAAGCAACTATAATTGTTGTACACAGCAATTCTGCAAGGGTAACCATGGACCCTCATGACTGCATCTATGTCACCTGTCACATTTTCCCTATTACTAAAATTGTAACGCCTTACACCTGACAAAATGCAATGCTTTCCCCTTATATTGCCTCCATCGCTATTGCAAATGCCATGTGGTGTTTCATTATTATGACCCTACTGAATCCTGAGTGAAGTTAATGACAAGTTTGTCCAACCCAATATCTGAAACCTTGTTAACCTATGCTTAAGTGAAAATAATTCAGCAAGGTGTGTGAGGGAATTGGTTTGCAACAGCAAAAATTGTTACTGGAGCATATAATGATATTTTCAGAAGCAAATTACACTGTATTCTATTAGGATGCTAGAACCACGGGTCATTGTTATTATGACACCAGCCAACACCATTCCCTTTATTGCTTATTACTGCTTGCCTGCCTTATGTTCTTGTTTTCATTTGAAAGCTGGACCATTTCTATTGTTGTGACAAGTTTCCTCTAACACAGCTCATTAATAGTGAGGAGGGGGTCAGACACGCACAGTTCATGCATTATTTTTCATTTCTATAGCAGCACTCCAGGAAGTATGGGCAGCTGCCTTCCACATTTCCTGAGGTGCCTTGAGTGTCCTGTTGCCCTGTTAATGGGATGCTGTATTGTGAGCCACATGTCCATGAATGGGATAAAGAAAGACATCAATGGGGTAACAGAGCTGCTCTTATTTTGCAGTTACAGCTGAACAGAACCACTAACACCTGGTTACCTTACACATGGAATTAAGTGGTAATGATTAACTGGTGGGGCAGTGCCCTTGGGTCATTCATTTTGTTAGCATTAAAAACAAATGTTGCTTACACTCTTCAGAAAAGTAAGAGGTGATGTCAGTTGCTTTTAAATAAGATATTTCTAGATCTGACGTGTTTCTCTAAATCTTTCATGTATGAGAATCACAGAAATTAAGGCTCCTTCAGGTTGCAAGGTTGACCCATCCAGCCTACCTAATGTGTAGCCCACTTAGAAACCTGGTCATTTACAGCAATAGACAGTCAGTCATAAGTACCCAGGAAAGAAATAATGCTGCTGTCTTTCATGATTAAATGCTCAGAGTAGATATCTCACCATCTAATTAATCTTGATCTATGATATAACAAAAGGGGCAGGAAAGACACAACAGAGCACTCAACGGAGCATTTCTGCGTTATAGAATATTTATGCCCTTCGTGCAAAGTTGGGACTTGCTCGAGTTTCCTCCTTTCACACAAAGGAGAGAATGCAGCAGTCATTGTTTGATTTTACACAGAAGGCCGGTCAAGCGCTCTATGCAGTAGCCCACACAGAGCGCTCCGCGTCAACTCTATGCGATACTTGCTTCCTTTTTACAGGAACTTCACAGGCATATCCTGTAATAGTACAACTCATACTGTGCTAATTAAGAAGTACTTGCATACACATTGTACTAGCTAGGGCTGTCTTGTCTTGTGTCCTCAGAAACAAATTTATTAGTAAGATTTAGCAATGGGAAACATGGGACACCAATTTACCTGGAGCACAAAGTGTAACCTGTCAAGGCAAGTTGAAATATGTTTGCATCCTAACTCTTTCCAAAACAACCTTAATTTTTCCGTGCGCTTTCCTCAGGCTGATGCAGTCCTTCCCATTGCAATAGCAGCATCACAGCTTAGTAACCATGGCAAGACTATGTTCCATGCAAAAACATTACCCTGGATAGGTAGATTCCTGTTTCATTCAGCAAGAGAGCGAGCGAGAGGGTGACCTCAGCTGCTGTGAGTCATCCTGCAGAGATGAGAGGCGGCGGCGGGGGGGGAGGAGCACGGGAGAACAACAAAACAATCCTGGATCAGACCTGGATGGATGGATAATATGGGAATAGGCAATGTCTGAAGTAGAAGGGGGGGAGGTGCTGGAAAACGGGGCGGGGGACAATCACGGTCTGCAGAAGCCTTCAGGTAGCAACAAGAAAAGAGCCGACCAACCAGGCTCACGCCCCCATCTCCACTTTGGTATATGGTTGCTGAGCTCTCGTAGGTATAATTTCCCATCAGCAGCGTGTTGACAGATTGCTACCATGGCTTCTGTTGCACTTGCCGCCCTGCCCTCGGGTGGGTGGGTGGGTAGGGCGGGCGGTGTGGGGGGCGGCGGCGGGAGGATGAGAGGAATCTCAGAGAACAGCCCTTTGCGTGCGGAGGGAGGGAGGGAGGAGGGAATCTTTCCCTCTGAACAGCTTGCTCCTCTCCTCCAAAATATGAATTTCCCTGGTACTGTATTCCAGCTGCTCGTTTCCAGTGGCGCCGGAGGGGCTCAAGGCGCGCGAGGAATGGGGGAGACGGGGGGAGGGGAGGTTAGTGAAAAAGCACTGCATTTTCATTTACACGGTATTAAGAAACCGAGAAGGGGCGGCTTTTACTCCTCCTCCCCCCCTTTATGTATTTTTGTGGACCAGCTTCGTCTTCCTGGCAACATCCCTCAGCTGCCCTCCTTGAGGCGGCCTTTCTGCAGACACTCTTTCTCCTCCTCCTCCCTCCCCCCGCGTGCACGCGTCCCCCTTCTTCCTCCCTCCATACGGGATGGGAGCAGCAAGGCTTGGCTTCTGCGGCGGGGTTGAAGTTGTCCAGCGACACAAAAAAAACCCAGACAGTGGCCCGTTCTGTTGCTTAGCTGGAGGCCGGTTCTCCCTCCCTCCCTCCCTCCCTCCTTCGGGGCACGGCCGCGCGCGCACACGCGCACGAGAGAAAAAGAGAGCGCGCGGACGGGCTTGTTCGCTGGCTCCGGTAGCAGCTTCCCTCCCCCAACCGACTCCGCCGCGCTCGCTCGCTCTCCCTCTCTCTGTCGCGCGCTTGCTTCCCCCCTCCCTCCTCTCTCCCCTCCCCCCTCCCAGCGCGCGTTTGTGTCTGGCGGAGGGAGATGGCGCGTTGTGCCGGTCTCCATGGCAGTGGGCTTGTGTGGGCGGAATGGTCGGGGCCGCAGCGCGGCTCTTGAGGAGTGAGCGGCTCCCCCGCCCCCCCTCTGCCTGCTTTCCCCTCCCTCTCTCCCTCCCTTCCTCCTTCCCTTCCGTGTGTTTGTGTCAGGCTGGTCGCGGCGGCGGCGGCGGCTGAGCGGCTGCCTGGGGGCGCCCGGCTCGGAGCTCCAACGGCCGAGTAGAGGCAGGCGAAGGGGAGGGCGAGACAAAACAGTCCCTCAGCCACCGGAGTCGGCATCGGGCGGCCGCCGCCGCCGCCGCCGCCGCCGCCGCCAGCCCTCCCCCTCCCTCCCGCTCGCTCTCTTCTCCCCCCCCCCGGCTTCGGCTCGCTACCGCCGGGCGGGCTGCTCTCTTCTGGGCATGAGCGACCCGTAGAGAGAGAGAGAGAGACGTCGGCGGCGGCTGAGGCGCAGGGGGAGGGGGGGTCGGTTGGCTGGCTGGCTGGCTGGTCGCTTGTGCGCTTCGGCAGCGGCCGCCATGTCAGCGGCAGCAGCAGCGGCGTCGGTGGTGGTGGTGGAGTCGCGGCCGGAGCTGGTCGGGAAGCGGTTCTTGTGCGTCGGGCTCGGAGGCGACGAGCCGCCGGAGAAGGGGCGTTGGAGAGCCGGCGTGATCCGCACCGTGTCCCACCGGGACTCGCACAGCCCCGAGTTGTCGGTAAGGAGACCGTGATTTCTTCGTCTGCTCCCCCACCAGCAGAGCGCTCTCTCTCTCGCTCTCTCTCCCGCCATCGCCTCTTCGGAAACCGGGGGCCCCGGAGCCCCTTCCCCCCCGGGGGGGTCGCGAAGGAGGATTCCCTTTTCCCCCCTCAGAGGAAGAAGGGAAACTGCTTCCTCCACTCAGCGCCTTTCTGAGGGCGCAAGCAGAAAGGGGTGAAGTGAGGTATTTCCACACACACACACACACCCATATAGAGAGAGAGGGCCTCTGCTTTGTGTGGGATGTGTGGTGACGGGGGGGGAGGGTAAACATGTAGGTAGTAACAGGACACCCCCGCCGCCGCCGCTCTTGGAGAGAGGAGGGCGGAAAACAGGCGACGGGGGAGTTTAAACATGACACATCCGCTCTAATTTCCCCTTTTCTAGGCCCCGAAGAGAAAGAAGGGGGAATACAGTGGGTAAGCGGCAAGAGAGAGAGAAAATCTCCCCCACCCCCTTCTCTGCCTCCCCTTCCTACTCTGTCTGATTTGTAGTGAAGGGAAGCGCCTATTTCTATCGCTTCTCCATGTTTTTTTCCTTTTCTTTCCCTGTTTTTTTTTTTTGCGCGCACACGCGGCGAGTGTGTGCGTGTTTGGTCTGTTTGGTGAAGAACCAGGTTGACGTGGATCGTGGAAGTAAAAAATGCAGCGAGTAGGGCGGTCGCCAACTGTTGGGGATTTGCAGGTGGAGTTTTTAGGAAAGGAAAGGTCTATCTACACGCCTGACCCCTCCAGCTCCTGCTGCCATTTCCCTTTCTCTTAATGTGAGCCTGGTGAAATTGTTCCTCTCCGCACAGCACGCTTGATAATAAGCAAAGTAATAAAAGGCACAGATTTTTGGTTTGTTTTCCTCTTGCCAAATAAGCATTTGTTTTGGTCTCCCTGTTAATTTTATATCTCACCCTCAAAAAGATGCACTGTCATCCGCAGATCAAGTGGGTAGTGGTGGTTTCTAAATGTTAAAGGTTGAGCAACCATTCCAGAAAAAGTGAAAATCTTCTCTGGTTGAATTTTTGGACAGGAGCCCTTTATCTTTTTTTAAAAACTACTGCATCCTTCTGCCTGTGTTTTCCTAATGGATGGGGGAAAAGGGGAGGAGGGGAAAAACAACCAGCATTCCCTTGTTTAGTGTTATGAATATATAATACGTAAATATAATTTAAATAGTTTTTAAAAGATCTTGCCTTCAATTTTAATGCTCCCTTGAAAGTCTGTTTATGCGATATGTTGCTATTATAATTTCACAATAATGTATGCATATTTTGTGCTCTGGGTGCTTGCTTATAAAAGCATGATTTCTCAGTTTTCTTGATCGCACTTTAATTAGCTTGCTGATTGTTCTGTATAGGTCTCCAAGCACCATTCATTTCAAACCATTAAAGAAGTTTTTCTTAACAAAGGAAAAATAAAAGGTTTCTTTTATATCCTTTTGCTTGCAGTTCTGCAGCCATACACTCCTTCATTTTTATAGTGTCTGATATATGTCCTTTTTGGTTTTTTGTATGAAAAGGTTCAATTTCCTTAGTTTTAGTTTGTGAGTTCAGCAATTGATCCTGCTTTAAGACTATCAGTTTTTGCACATGATGTAAACATAAACATATCTTTACGAAGTAATCAGATTTTATATTTATTTTATTTTATTTATTTATTTTCATATTTATATACCGCGCCTATTTCCCACAAAGGGGACTCAGGGCGGTTTACAACAAGCAAAAATAAGACAGATAAAACAGATAAAAACAGATAAAATATCCAAGATTAAATTAGCAAGGCGGGCCGTGATACAGAAAAAAAAAACAACGAACTAAGTCCCTAGACATTGCTGAAGGCGTCTCGAAAAAGAAGTGTCTTAAAATTTTTCTTAAACGACGCCAACGACGGAGCCTGCCGTAACTCGCTTGGCAGCTTGTTCCAGAGGGTTGGCGCCACTACCGAGAAGGCCCGTCCGCGAGTGCTCATTTTGCGAGCCTCCCTCGGAGTGACGGTCCGCAGCGAGAGGGCCAAGGAAGATCGGGTGGGTCGGGCCGTATTGGGAAGTATTGTATGTTAATGACTTAAAATGGAGTTGGAAAAAATAAGTGCTCTTTTTTATTAATTACTTCTCTCTCCAGTAGTTGAAATATAGGGGCAAGTGTTGAAACAATAACAGGATTTATAATTTCAGAAACATTATTTACCTTATGTACTCATTCAAACCTCATTCCTTCACCAACAGTTGCAGTGGAAGAAACATTTGGCTGAGGGGGTACAAATTGTAGTCTAGTGTAATGGAAAAGAGTACGACGGATTGGTGAGACCAAAAATGGAGGATCCTCACAGCAAAAGCGTTAGATGAAGAAGTTACACTGCTTTACATCAAGGAATGATCTGCATATTTGCAGAATAACCTCAGTAGATTCATGTGCCTGAATTCCTATGTATGCTTACCTGGAAATTATATCTTTGGTAAGTTCCTTGGAGGTTATCAATGAAAAAGCATGCATAGGATCAGGCTCCCAGAATTGCTACATTTCCTTTAATAATAAAAGATGAGGTACAAGATGAAGAATGCCCTAGATACAAAGATCTGCATCTTAATTACAGAGTAAACTTGTAGAAGAATGCTTAGATGTTTCTCTGGGGTAAAGATTACAATAACTATTCTTGTAGAAAAGTGAGAGAGCACTGTCCCTGTGGCTGGAATGTAAAAGGGAGTTTCTTGGCCACTGCTGGCTTCTTTACTATTTGACTGCTGTTAAGGGTGGAGCATCTCTAATCCTTCTAGGCTTCCATTCTTAGATCCTTTCTATGAATAGTACCAGAGTCTGGTGGTACTCACTAAAACAAAACTGATTTTTTTTAGTTGTTCTTGTGGGGGAGGAGGTTTCTTCTGATTCTCAATATGCTGTTTTGATGGCTATCTTTTAAAATTGTCCATTCTCATCAGCTTCAATCTATTGGACTTAAATTGCCAGCAAATCAAAAGCATTAATACCAGCTGTGACTTTCCTTTCCCTGAAACTGTTTGGTAGAATAATTTTTCGGGTTTGCTTTTCATTCCACCACATTTTCATGTTTCAATTCTGAGAGACCAACTGAAATCTATTCTGGAATATTGCAAATTTAGAAAATGAGTATGTGTGGCAGTACTCCCCTCTTCTGCTATTTTTGCATGTATTTTTGCATGTATCACTTCCTCCATTCTCTCATATTTGGCTGTGGAACAGCAAAGTGGTGTAACAAGAAATATGGTCAAACTAGCTGAAAGTGATTATTCTACTCTATTCACTGTCTGAAAAAAATAAGCATTTGTCATTGTGTTGCATACATCTAGTTCTTATCCAGAATTTGAACCCATGGTCAACTTCATTTGTATTTTTGGCTGCGTAAATTCCTTCAGAAATGTGATACTTGTCAACCCCAAGAGGTAATGTTAAATGTGTGCCAGAAATTCAGTTGAAAGCCTTTCAGATAAATATAACATTATGTTGTCTCCCTCAATCCTGAGAGAAACTTTCCTGAGATCTAAAAGTGGGAGCCTCAGGACAGAAATACATATGCTATAGATTTATGTTTATTGTCCATATTTATGAATGCTATAAGAAAATGCCACTAGCATTTCAGAAGACAATCAGTGTGTTAACCTAAGATATTACATTTCTGCTTTTAGTCAGCAAAATGTATTGCATAATATGCTGAACTAACAAGTTAACAGTTGAAACTCAAACCTCACAAGTGTCAACAAATGAAAGATTCCTGTTTATCTTCTCTGTTACTTATAAACAGAAGTTTGAGCTGTCTCCAGATAACACATTTTAAAGCCAGTCGTTGAAACATTCAGGAGAGCTCTCTGTACTTTTAAATACAATCAGAATAGTTTTACTGATAAATTATATAAGTTTGTGAATAACTTGGTACATATCCATATTGAATTTTGGGAGTCACTTCATAAATGTGTAGTATGGTATCATGTATGGGATTGGGGATTAGAAACATCTTCCTGTTGTGTCTTCTGAATACGTGTACATGTATGTTGTAAAGCATAATGGCAGAAGTGGCTTTTAGTATGTATCTTCTACTTTTGACTATTGAAGCCTATTTACCTAAAGGAGTTATGAGCTACTTGGTGGTGCCCTGCTGTATGAGAGGAAAATGTTCTATATGTACAGTATGTGGAATTTAGTATCATAAGACAAGTGCAAATTATGGCAATCTTGAGTATTCTTTATCAGGAGAATGGGGACTCAGCAGATTATAGACAGCAGTTAAATTTTACTGGAATGTGTGAAAAAATAGAACCTTTGGTTTTGGTCTGACAGTTGAACCTGTAAGTGCCAATTCAGTTACTGCCAGAATTCTTTATGGCTGCCATTCTCAACTGGAGGCCATATGGCCACCCTTTAAAAAGGACCACAGACTGGAAACAATTCCTCACATACCACCTTATAAGGTTCTTTATGCAACATATACATCTTGATTCAACCTTTCAAATTTTGTTTATGGCCATGGTCAAAATGAAAAAGGTTGAGAATGACTGCTGTAGGGCTTATGTTTGGAAATACCTGAAAAGGTATTTATTATTTAGAATAGGTTTGGAAAGAATTCCCATTAAGTTTCTCATAGTCATTGATTTAGGCAGTCTTGAAACACCTCCACAAGAAATTTTGAAGCCTTTCAAGATTCTCTGTCTACAGTGAAGAATGAAACAACATCTCACCCCTTTTAATGTCACTATAATTTATGCAAGACATCTTTAGTGTCTTTTCTGTTAGAAAGGCAAAATGCACTCACAGCAGCCACAGAAGACTATCTGTTAAGAATTATGAAGACATCTCATCTGGTGCATCAGATTTTTGAAGAACCAAGATGAAACTCAGGGGTGGACAAGTTCTATAAAATTTTGTGCTAAACCTGGTCATTTTAGCCTATCTGACCTCTTGATATGAGCACCAGGAAATTGTCTGCATACCAAAGAGAAGAATGTTGAAGTTGCTTGTCCACATGTGTGAGAGTGAGACAAGCGAGGAGACAGGTGAGGTTTTCCAGCTTTTCAGCTCTCCCTGCTTGCTGGTGTACTTGATATGTCACCTGATTTTCATGGATCTACAAAGAAAATGAGAAATGTACTATGATAAATCCAGTATGAGTGTGGCAATGAATAAGCATCTGCTTTGTGGGCTAAGAATGCCCTATGATGTATGCCTTTCTCTGTTTGATTTTGGGCAGTTAAGGAATTCAGTCAAGGGTCAGTATATTCAAAGAGAAGATACATGTTGAGGTTTTTTTAAATGCACTTGTATTTTACCTTATTTTTCTCAAAATTTTCCATAGTAATTACAAACAGTCAGGAAAAGCAAAACAATCAGTGTCCACAGGCTTAACATCTTGTGATTTTTTTCTTCCTGTTTTTGT
Organism: Phrynocephalus versicolor; assembly: GCA_023846285.1. Taxonomy (NCBI): domain Eukaryota; kingdom Metazoa; phylum Chordata; class Lepidosauria; order Squamata; family Agamidae; genus Phrynocephalus; species Phrynocephalus versicolor. Next base: position 22,355,571 of record JAHTLZ010003518.1, read on the forward strand.
TGTTTAGATTTATGTTCTGTTGGATGAAGAAGCTCTTTATTTGGTATTAGGTGTTTTTTCTGTGATTCTGTATTAAGTTTGCCTCTTGGCTAGTGTTCCTTTTGTATTTGCTTACTTACCAAATTTGTTTTGGCCTTGGGGTATATAAAAGCTACCAATTTTATTTATGCTTCACTGCCTCACACTCTTAGACACTTCTGTGGGAAGTGTGAACAAAGTTTCTCAGATGTACTTGCTTTTCCAAACAAACTTTGCACATACTTCACAAATATGTAGTAACTGATGTATATCATAATAACACAATGACACATACCTGTTGACATGCAAATACATCTGCAGTATAAGTTGTGTCATGATCTCCATTCTACTTTTCTGCCTTAGTATGATGAATGAGTGCACATGCATTTTGAAAGGGGAGAAAATTGAGTCTGGAAAAGTATGTACATGAGACTGTCCAGGAAAGTGGGAACTGCACTTTCAGAAATGTTGTTTTGCAGCTTTTGTTATTCTAATGTACTCATCTTGTGTTCTTATGCATGACCCGTTGAGCTAGTTGTGGATGGAATGTGCATCTCATTAGGAGTAACGAAACATTGACAAATGTCAGATGAGCAGTCTCACATACGAACAGTTATGGTATTTCCACCTTGTCAGCTGGGTTGTGCAAGAGTTAGTATGTCCAGCGACTTGATATTATTTTTTCTCTTTACAGAATAATTGTGGCCAAAAGTTGAACAGATAACAGAAAGGCTAGTTATGTACAATATCCCTCTATGGAAGATATATTTCCCTTTTCCCACGTATGTTATAAAAGGGAGTTACCACTGTTGATAAATGATTGATGTCTTTAGCTGACTCCCCCTTCTTTATTTCATATTATAGTACTGTACCTTACTCTTTTTCTTTTGTCTTTCAGACTTGATGATAGTAATTCTCATTTTTATTGTTAGCTGGATATGTCAGTTTCTAGCCACCCTGCTTAGAATACAGTATTTGTCTCTTCAGTCTTCACTGAGCAGGCACACAATCTTAATGCAGTGAGCAAGCTTGTTTGTGTACTTCTGTAAGCCCTTTCTAGCAGACACAGCCTTC
>JAHTLZ010003518.1:22363681-22377099 GCA_023846285.1 Phrynocephalus versicolor
TATTATTATTATTATTATTATTATTATTATTATTATTATTATTATTAAAGGAGGATTAATAGTTCCCAATTTCTACTATCTTTATGAATATCTTACCTTCTAGAGTGATTGGAAATGTCAGGTCATTTCTCACCACAGAGCCTGACAGCATACATTTCTACTTTTCAGGCCTGCCCTAGAGACCACTTACTGTTCTGCAGCCTTCCTCCTTGACTGCAAATACAGACAAATAAATTGAGTGCTGTGAAAATGCAGTTATTAAGGGGACAGAAGTTGACATGGTGAGGCTAAAAAATGCTTATTGAGCCCAGTTCTCTTTGTCCTTCACTCCAGAGGTGGAGGGCAGGCTCTGGTCCCTTTCATCGCCAAAGTAGTTGTACAGTGGATTAGAGAATTGGGCAGCCAGTAAGAACCACCCTATCACCATGAACAAGCCAATCTAATTTGAATTTGGAAATTAAGGAAGGGTCAAGTGTGGGAGTTTGCTAGAAAAGTTCCAAAGCCAAACTGATTTTGATTACAGAAAGGAGGATGGGGAAAAACACACATGGAGAGATGTCGTTTTCTCATCCAGCTGTGAAAGACACACACACAAATGACTGACGTGTTCCTCTTAGAAGCCTTCCTTTTTATTCTGTTATCTATTGTTTATAAGCAGGCATTGGAGCAGTTATGAAAACATTGGTTCTGATAGGAAGCAGGTGCCCTTTGACCCTGCCTCAAAGCAAATGGTCAGGGGAAATAGAAGGTCACCTCCTTATCAGATATACCACGTTGGCAAAGTCAGGAGTGTGTGCACTGCACTGAAGCTTCCTCCAAAAAATATACTCTGCAAAGAAAGGTTCCCAAGGTCAAGCATGCTTAGTACTTGGATACAAGACCAGCAGAGAAGACTATGGTTATTTAGGTAGAGCTAATAATAAATCCTGATTGAAATTGAAGAGCCACTACCAATGAGTGTTCCCAGTACTGGCTAGATGTACCAAAGACAGTTTCCTATGTTCCCATATTCCTCCGAAGCGAGGGAGGCCAGAGCCTTGCTTTGTTCTTTTTTATTGACAGAACATGAAGCAAGCATTTACGCACATTGCCAATTGTTGCTAGGAAAAATATCTATTTATGTACATGAAATGGAGCCACCTACAGCTACTGTAGTTTTATGTTTTTTAGAGGAGGCAGAGGATTGTTTTATCTCATCAGATGGTATTGTTTAAAATGGTGTCTCCTCCCCTGCCTCCTCCCCTTTGGGCTACTGAGATGTCCCATTTTATTAATATGAAAAAATTGTAAAATTGATGGTTTTCTGTGCTGTGTCCCATTGTACCATTTTCCTTGATAACTGTTCAAGATATTCAAAGGAGAGCAAGGAAAGTGTAAGCATAATGACACTTAAAAAGGCTTCTTCTGATCCACCTAGACACTTTTACTTTCTTTTAATTTGGGTGCTATATATCCTATTTTGATAGGAGTTCTCAAAGCAGCTTGCAAGACAGAAATATAATTATTTAAAAGTTTTGCAGTTCAGAAATTTACATCATAGATCAAATGAGTTGAGATAATATCCCTAAGGTCACTAGATCTTATATTTCATCACTTTGACTTAATTGAAAGGGAGTTGGAAACTTGTGCCTCTTATGTTTTGCTAAGTGCTAGGTTCTCTTAGTAGATCCTGCTAGTATAACTTCTAATCAAATCTGTAACAGAAGAAACTTAAAATTAGATAAGGACTTTTGTGTTCTAATAAACAAAAAATCTTGTATTTTTCATTTTCATGCTTCGTCATTTACCAAAAGCGAACTTCTTAAAACATGAGTGATTCGTACTCATGAAAGAGGAATACAAAAAAGTTTTGTGCAGTATTATTGTGTATTCCCCTCTTTCATTTAACCTTTCACCTTTTGTCTGTCAAATTACCTGGTAAAAATTTTATCTGATAGTGTCATGAGGGCTGTTGTCAGCACTCAGCTGGAATATAGAGGGCGAAGTTGAAATTTTGAATCTATAAAATGGTCTGAAGTGGCTGAACTGATTCATAATACCCATCTGATTTCTTGGGGACCCCACCCTTCTGGTCCTTTCTTTTCTAGGGTTATTTTTCCTGCTGGCTGTTCCCTGCTGGACTGAAATAAGAAAAGAAGGCATTAAGTTGTCAGGCAGGAGAAATCTCATGTTTTAATAGTTTTGGTTTGGAGGAAGGGGGCTTTGTGTTTTTGCTTTTATTTTCTTGCCTCCTCTTACTTTTGGAAAGAGGAACTGTTTGTGATTTGTACTCTCACTCCATGTGCTTATATATGGGGCTTTCCCTCTTTGATTAATTCTGTCAAGGGTGTATATCTTATATGTTCTTGTTTGTTGTTCTGATGATGATTTTCTTTCTGATATATTGTTGCCTGCTTTTAGAATAGATTGGTGGACATCCATTCTGGTTTTGGTGGATGTCCATTCCGACTATCGTTGATGTAGATCACTGGTTTCCAACCTTGAGTAAACCAAGTGTTCTTGAATTGCAGCTAATGTACCCTCTATTTTTTGTGTGTGCGAGCCTTTCCTTGTGTAGGTTCCATCACAACCAAAACAAAATGGTCATGACAGGTGCACATGGGGGGCAGAGGTGCGCACATGCATGCATACACCCCCGCCCTTAAAAGGGATCTTTGACTACAACACTTGTAAACTTTCACAATTAGCTTGCTGGCCTGGGTTTCTGGAAGATGCAGTCCAAGAACACCTGGACTAGCTAAGGTTGGAAGCCAGTTATGTAGATAGTGGTTTCAAAACATTTGGCCTCATTACTTCCTTGATTTTCTGACCACTGACCACAGCTGCCCTGACTTGGAGGGGCCATCAGATCAGTATTTCCAACCAGGAGCAGGATCTTGCCCTTCCCCTCCCCAAATATTCCTGAGGGCTCACCTCTTTCTAGGTCCTGATGCAGGAAACTCACAAGGTCACTTAGCATGTGCTTCTATCAGAGATTGGGTAGGGAAAGTAGAGGCAGGAACACAGTCTCCCTGTTCATATTTGACATAGAGCTGTGAAGGTAATAGAGGATCTGTTCATAGAACTATGAGTGGCTAAGCTACTCTATACCTTTCATAGCTCCATGTTTTATCTTTTTCCCCTTTGCTTACAATTCAAGGAATTCGCATCAATACCAGCAACAGTTTCTATGAGCACAATCCCCAACAGAACATTACATTGCCTTGTGTTGGAGTCCATGCCAGACTGAGTGAATTGCTGGGCTTGCTTTTATAGTACTTAATGTGAATTCGATGTTTTGTGTGAGTCTCGAGGTTCTTAGATTTCGGTACACATGGGGAGGCCCGAAACCAAACTCCCATGGATACGGTGGGTTCTACTGTATTAGTACTGTGGAGCAGGTTGTGTATGCCATAGTAAACACAATATGTACAAAAACAGTGTCACTACTCAGAATCCTCATATGGGCAAATGATGCATTGATTGGAGTGATCAATCAATGACTCAGGTGTCTGAAGGATACAGCCTTCTCGCTGTGCTGAATAGTGCTGGCTAAATACAGTGAATGATGGGTGGGAATTAGAGGTCTGCATAAGAATGCTGATAGGCATGATGCCTTCCCCCAGGTAATTAGAATTTTGGGATTCAAAACAAAGTTTGTATCACTCAGGCAACCACCTGATGTACAGAACCTCCAGAGTTAAATATCATGCTGATGTGTGCATGCCACATAATCTGATATTAGAACCCTATATCTCCCTCAGTGTGTAGGGTGTTAGCCTGTAGGACCATTCATGCTTTGGCTCCTGCCTATTGTGTTTCCTTTTCTCATTCTAAAACCTGTTTCACAGTTATAATGATCCAGGACTTCCCTGAGTAGCAGCTGTAGCAAGTAAATATGCCTCAGGATTGTTCTGTTGAGCAAGGCAAAAATAGATGGTTCTGCCATCAGGTCATTTAAAACCATCATGCACAGTTGTCAGTCTCTGGCAGAATTGCCCTTGTGCCTTGGACAATAAGCAGAAAGGTATGTGCAGAATGCCTCCAGGAACTCATAGAAGTGCAAGAAAAATAGGCAATAGTTGCTATTGCTGTGGTTGTGGTGATGTGAGGCTGACGTACTGAGAGTTGTAATTGCCTTAAATACACCCAATTGTGGCTTACATGGGAGAACAACCTCAACTTGGAACTTCTTGAGGATGATTTAGGCCCAGACCCACCCAAGCTTCCATATCTGTCCCAGTGGTAGCTGAGAGCTTTCTTTCTAAACAGGAAGTTAAGCCTAGCTTAGTCATAAAGCCTTCCAGTTGAGTTTTTCCCCCCAGGTGACCCACTTATAGGCACCTGTAAGGTATGTGTTTGTCAGACAAATTTCCCAGAATGAAGAGTTCAGACTTAGGGAGTCTGTTTCTATTCCACTTGTGAGGATGTATCTGTGTGTGTGCCCAGCAAGGATGAAGCACATCTATAATACTGCAGTTGCTGCATTTTCTCTATTTGAAACGCCTCAGTATTGACTGGGGGCTAGGAACCAGGGTGGGTGTTTTGTTTCTGGCAACTGCATTTTTGTGTGGGCCAGATTGCAAAGAATCTAGGCAGAGAAGTACAGTATTAGAAAAGTGTGTGCGTTGTGTTTATTCTCTTTTCTGAATCCTCCTGTTGTGTTATATGTTGTACAAAGTGCTGTTTACTGTAGTGTGATATCACCAAAGTGTTACTTTTTATTTAAAAAGTATACAAATGACATTAAAAAAAGACAAACATCAACAGCAGTGCACTCCTTCACCAACAGGATCACTCTTCATATTTACATTCATTATCCTCCCCTCCAGAACAAAATCGATTGTTGCGCGGAAGCCTTACCCTTATCCCGTACAAGCACATATTCAATAAATCTACCCCATATATCATTAGAAAATATCTCTTTTAACACTCCTTTTTTAACCTTTAGAGAACATGTCAATTTATCCTTTAAAGCTATATTCCATACTTCATTATACCATTCTTCTAAGCATAGTTCATATTTAGATTTCCAATTTCTAGCAATTATTACTCTAGCCGCTGTCAACAAATTTGTGATCAACTCTTTAGTTTTAACATCATAACTATGATCCACAAATATTGATAACAGAGCAATTTCAGATTTGGGCTCTATACTCATTTCTAATATGTCACTTAGTTCATATTACTTCGTGAATATGAACATTGTGAAGAACTAGAGAAATATACTGTAACTCCATGTAGGATTTTTTGTCATATGAAGAAATGTCTTCCTGGTTTATTTACTGTTAGAGGTATAATATATTTGCTTGGTGTTTTGTAATGTATCATAACCTTAATCCCTTCACGATAAGTGTAGTTGCAGGGATGTTAATTGTAGGGGGAAATTATTTGGAACTTCTCTGATCCTGCCCTGGCTTTGTGCAAGCAGCACAGACCCATACTGTGAGTTTGAGCTGAGTGAAATTCCGATCCACATAAGTCACCTTCTACTGTGTTCTTCCCTTTCCCCACCCCCTTTTTTACTTGTTTGCCAGCTGATCTCAGACAGCACAACAGCTGTGCTGACACATCTCTAAACTCAGTTAGCACAAGGGACTTCTTTCCATTTCAAACACACAATAGCTGGCACATTTTTGAGTTTCGATTGCACTGTTAACTGCATTCAAGTTTTTAACAGCGTATATCTCTAGCATACTTTTCAAGTAAAAATAACAGTGGGAATACTGCCATTTGCTCTCATGAGTGGCAGTATCCCTGTGTGTGTGTGAAGATACTGGAGTAGGTGGCATTTCTTTGAACATTTTTCATGATGTATAAGATGGTTTTAGTTGAAATTTCTTTAATATCACTAGATTACTGTATCTACACCTTCTGTTTTGTGGAAAATTTAAAAAAACTTTCCAACAAAGTCATATTTTAGCAGGGGCTGAGCTACCTTGAATTTATGTTCATTTCAAAAACTATGTGTTTTTCTGTAAATTTTTGTGTAGCTGTTTTTGTGTGTGTATGCAACTCATTCCTTGTAACATCATTCCTATATTCCAGTGATAGTGGCAGTTAGAGGCTAGGAGACAGTTAAACTTCCAAAGAACATCAGATACAAACATTTCCCAATTTAAAACAAGTTCCTGCTTTTATAATTGCATCAGGCTTTCATTATCATGCACTGTAGGTTTATAGGTGTTTTAGTGTTAAATCCAACATTTTAAATGCTCCTAGGTTTCAGTAATTAATATATAAGAAGAAAGTGAGGTCTTGAATCAGAGATGTGCAAGCTCAGGGTGCTGGGGGCTAGATTTATTCTCCTGGCAAAGAATGTGAAAAGGTCAATCCTGTAGTAGTTCAAAGCAAAACAAAACAGCCTAGTGGATGTCTGGGGAAACTGAAAATTGTTCAGAATGATTGAGAAGCAAACAAAAAGGTAAAAACTTTCCTACTTTCTTGGAGCATTCTGAATATTAAACAGGTGTACCTCGAAATGATCTACAAATGTTTTAAACAAGTTTAGCTTCCAAGTAAAAACTTTAAAAAACTTTTAATACAGCTAAAATAATCAAGCTTTTGGCATGTATACCCGTCATGTCATCTTCTGGATATCAGAAACAACAACTACTGACTAACATTGCAGGAAAAGGTGACAAAAATAGGGTCAAGCTCCTGAAGCAACCAATTATTGTATTCTCTTTGTGTGAGTTATTGAAAAATTGGTTTCATTCTTCCCTGATAATATCTCTGCTTTCAAATTACAGTTCTTCTGGTTCGCAGTTACATACATTTAGTAACATACATTTGTTCTTCTCATGGATTTTAAATTTACAAGAATTTTCTTTGTTATATTTTGCAATATGATAATTTAGAGGTTTTCTTCACTTTTACTTTAAATGTTTATATTTAATAACTTTCAGACTATATTACAGCCTGCTCCTGATCTTGTATTTGTTCTTAGACTTCTATTTTCAATAATGGTAATCTATATCTGAATTGGTTATCTGGTGATGTCCATTTGAGTGCTCATCTGTCTATTGCTTGAAACGCATATTATGGCAAACAATTATTGAATTTCACACAATTCTGTAAATTGCTTTCCTGCTTCATTTCTGACTATTAGGCCAAATTTTCCAACAACATTGTTGTACTTTATTTCGTACTTTGGATTATGATCATTTAGGATTATCACCACATTGTAATTTAGTGTATTATCAGCTTCCTCCTGAATAGAACTTCCTCCCAAAGAACTTCATGCCGGATCTCACACACTGCACTTAAGATCCTCCTTGGCCAGCAGGCACACTCAGCATCGTTGATGAGCCACTTGGGTCGTCCATATAATGCACTGCTGACCTTGGAATTAGCTCAGGCTGCCATTCGTTGCCTGCTCGGGCAGTCAGCCAATCTGATAAGGAGATGGGATGGGGAGAATCCCCCCACAGGCAATGAATGGTTAGATTCAAAGTAAAATATTTTGCAATTATTTCATTGAATATCTATGCCAGTCAAGTTTAGTTCACTCACAGCAAGTTTTGCAACATACAGACATACCTCAGTTGACAACATTAATCCATTCCCCAGGATGTTTCATCTTCCAGAAACTTCTTAAACTGGAAACACGGGGGTTCAATGCATCCTGGGAACTTTTTTTGCAATGCCTTACATAAACAGAGGTATTGCGGTGTGTGTGTGTGTGTGTGTGTAAACTGAGGCACTATTTCCCAAGGGTTTCCTTTCATCAACTGAAAATTAGGTAAACAGAGGCATTTCTCAACTGAGGTACGCTTCTGTAAGTATTCCATTTACCTTTAAAATGTCTTGTAGGTTAACTTGATTCATATTTCTCATATTCCATGTATCAATTACATGCATCATACAGCATCAGATTTACCTTTTACCTCTGTGCACAGTGTATGCATTGAAAGCCCTTGCTGTCTCCAGTTCACAGTGTGTGTACCCAGATAACTCACGTCACATAATGAAGAGTTTGATTTGTGTTACACTGAAAGAGAGAAAGAGAGAATTGGTGAAGTGGAATAGGATTCAGGATACAGTGAGGCGAGACCCATACAAGTTAAGAAAAGTGAGAGTGAGCCGTCCCCTCTTCCACACAAGTTGGAGATGCACAGGTCAGAATGCGGGATGGAAGGAGAGCTACAAACAAAGAGGCTGGAGGAAGATGAAAAAGGGAAAAGTGGTGAGGCAGGATATGTGAGAGGCGCAGAAGGCAAGGCATCAATAGTAGAAGGGTACCTGACAACAGAGGAGAAGGAGGGGTCTTGGGGAGAGTTGGTAGATTATTAATTAATTAATTAATTAATTAATTAAATTTATATACCGCTCCATCTATCTAAACGGCTACTCTGGGCAGTTTACAAAATTGAACAAATATATAACAACCAACATACAATACAATAAATAAACAATCCAGCACTGTATAATGAAACATAATAGCTTAACAAAACAATAGAGAAGGAGCTGGAGAGAAGGAAGGAGGATCAAGGTGTACAAGTGAGGAAGGAAGATCTTAATCCCTTAGAATGGACAATAAATGTGTTTTTGAGAGGTTGCGGACATGGAAAGAGAGGCCACAGAGTGGATTTGATGGAGATCTGAGTGCAAGACTGAACCGGAATGGGCACGTCACCCCTGCTGCGGGACTTTGTGTTCAGGCAGGGGGATTCCCCTGAGGAAACCTGCCGACTGGGAGCAGTTTGGAACCTTCCTCTTCTGTGGGAGGCAATGGAGAAAACATCTCCCTTGTGGAGTAGAGATGGACATTGGGGACCCTGTTGGTCTCAGTGAAGTTATTGTTCATAAAGTTGAAGCTGTTCCGAATAAAAGTTTGTTTAATGAACCACTATTTCTGACTATCTCAGGGGTAGCCGAAGAGGAATTGCCTAAGAGAGAGAAACAAACCCTCTTGCAGATACCTGTCTCTACTTTCTCATGGAAATACACTAGGAGATGGCACTAGAAAAACCACTTCTTCGATACCTTACATATTTTGAAAATCTTGGGTCCTTGTAAGTCAGATGTGACATGCTGACACATCGCAGTCATGATAAGCAAATACTGTACCATATTTCTGTAACATTTAAACCTATATTCTGCATGTGTATGTATAACATTGACTTCATCAGAGCATTGGACATGATTGCTTTTGCTTCTCTGATGTTAAAATGAAAACAATGTGCAATTATAATTTTGTTTCATAATTTTAGGGTCATCATTAATGTAATACCGACAAACTAATAGAGACATACATGTTCCAGTACTGTTGGAATTTGCATTTTACCTCTTTGAAAATATAAAGAATTTGTGGTCTCATCAGACATGGGCTGGGAAGAACTGGATTGTTAATGTAATAGCTAGACAAAAGACGGCAGTTGGAGGGAAAAGATCAATCAAATGAGTATTTGTTTGTTTGTTTTGACACAGTGTTGCTTTTCCAACCTATGTACTAGAGTGGATGTAGGCTGGCGGACTAGCATTTACGTGCTTTTGGGATGCTGGATCCTTCAGCCTGTTTACAGTAGGGCTTTGTATATAAAGTGGCTTATTAAAGCAGAAATTTGAATGGAAAGTCATCTATACCCTTTTGTTTTGAAGCCAGCTGTTAGATCACAGAACACAGTATCATCGCAAGCTGTGACATACAATCAAGAAAATGAATGAAAGGGAAGCTGGAACTGCCAGGCTCTGGGATGAAAGACAATGCATAATCCTATCTGGTCTTTTTAAAAAGGATTATCTTTTAGATTCTGTGTGGTAGCATGATTCTGTTCTCTGGTTATGCCTATGGAATATCAACACTAATGAGTAGGGCATTGCCAATGTAAGTGGCAAAAAGTAGACAAAGTTGAGCACCTGCTGTAGAGGAATACAACATTTGGTATCCTAGGCTTTGTATGTACTGTATGTCCTTCCCTGTTGAAGAATGATATATTATGCATGAGTGTCAAAGAAGAAAATAAAGCAAAACAAAGTGACACCCCAATAGAGAGTCCCAGGTGATTGCCCTTATCCAGGTGTAATTACACATGTGATTGTTCGCTTAAAATGTCAGCATTCTTTTTGCAGTAGGGTCCTTTAATTTTATCTTTAATTTAAACTTAGTAAAAATCACACATCCATAATAGTACTTACAGATTTTCGGTGATCTGGGTAAGGAAAATTGTCATTTGGTAGGTGAAAATTCATTTGGTTTAAAGATTCACAAATAAAACCAAAAGTTGTGGCAGTATTGCTGTCTTCATTATACCATAGGATTCTAGCTAACATGGCAGTCAATAATCATGTTAGAATGGCTATGCCCACTCTTACAGGAGCAAAGATAAGTGTCTCTATATACAGTGTTTTTCAGTGTACAGTATAAAAGTATATTTTTGTCTAAGATTGAGGGTTGTCTTTCACACAGAAATAAGCTGAGGAGAGAACCATGCAGCTGTGAAACTGTAATTTTGGGTTGGAAAAGAGGGGTGTGTCTTATACATGATGGCATCTTATAGACAAAAATATGGTAGGTGAAGAAGGGGGGAAATTGCTATGAGGGAAATTTGTGCAAACTAACAACCAGATCTAACCACAAACATAGAAAGAACAGATGAATCAATATATTAACATACCATATTCTGTTCTAGACTGAGGACTACTTCCCCACCCCATTCAATTTCCAAGTCTGTAATAAGGCAACCTGTGTGGGTGAGCTAGGTAGTTGCTGGTTAGGGACCCTGAACCTCCTGTATCCTTATCCCTTGCCAGTACAGTATTATCCTCTACTGGTTCAGCACATCTGCAAGGGCACCAGATGAAGAAAAGCTGTTGTGTGTTATAGGAACTGAATGGCTGTCCTAGTCTTACTGTGCTGTAGCACTGATGTTGAGAAGTATTTTGCAGAGTTTTAATCCTCAGTAATTCTTTCTCTGATACCCCATTGCAGCATTATTGTTGTTGTTGTTGTTGTTGTTGGCTTGGTAGGCAGGACAATGATGCTGGCTTAACACAGAAAATTTATAGGCTAGCATACCCTGAAATGTCAGTGAATAATTATAGTTGCTTTTGACCAATCCATCTACATCTTTGCTGTCCTTTACAGACATCGCGTAGTTCTAGATATTGTTTCCAGTGAATGATATCAGAATCTTCTACAAATGTGTTCTCTGCTGGATTGTTTGATAGTAATTGTTTGATAGTACTGGCTATTTTTAAAAATATACACTTGGAAAATAGTTTCAGAAAGTTATAGTGTACAATGATCCCCCGCCTATTGCGGGGGTTAGGGACCCAACCCGACCCGTGATAATTGAAAATCCGCGATATGCGGATACAGGTCAGGTTGGGCCTGGGGGGGGCCCTAACTGGGGTCTCTTGTACTTACCCCCAGCCTGGTACTGCCCCTAACGGGCCTCCCAGGCTTTCTGGAAGGCCCTGGGAAGGCCCTTGCAGGCCTGTTAGGGGCAGCGCCAGTCCTGAGGTAAGTTTGGGAGGCCAGAAACAGCCTTTGCCCCTTACCCAGGCGGGCTTCTTTCATATACTATGGTCCCACAATATAGCGTGACCGCAGTATATGAACCACAAAAGGGCGGGGGACTACTGTAATTTTTTCTAAAGAAAGCATTCATACAAATATATATATATAAACATTTTCTATAATTCATGAGTTTTTTTAGTGCCAGTGAAATTGAAAAGTCGTCGTAGTAGGTGGTGATGAGCCACAGTGTTCAATAATATTAATGCCCTGTTTTCTGCAATGACTTTTTGTAAATTATGTTTGAAAAAGTAAATTGTGCATATGTAAGTGAAAAAAATAAATCTTAAAATATGTTCCTATTATAGACTTGTTCAACTGTTATCTGGGTATTAGACTTGAGTTGTAGAAAAATATAACATAACTAAACCAATGCTGAACAGCTACAATAAAATGACAGACTAAGAATGAAGCTGAATCCAAATTTGCCAGGGATGGTAATGTTTTATACTGTTGGTCATTAGAGGATTTGTAAGAATGATGAGAAACATTAATAGTAAATAGTGTAATTCAGTAATTATGCTAAAAAGCAGTCTTTTATTTTCTCTTCTTTTCTTTCTTTCTTTCTTTCTTTTTTTTTTGAATTTGCTTAAAGCAGTAAGAGTTCTGTAGCCCCATTGATTGGTTCTATGCAGGCGAAACCTGACCTTTAACAGATGTTTGAAAGCCTGCCAATGCTCAGTGTGATCAGTAGACTAGACTGTTCTTCCTTACCTCATGTTGGCAGAAAACCTACATTGTATTAGTACATTATTATAGCAGTTTAAAATATTTTTAAAATGTTCTTATATTTAAAAATATGTTTAGGTAGTAAATGAAAACAGTAGGAAGTAAAAACATTGTTGAAAGCCTTCACAGTTGCTATGTTGACAGCTATGTTACATGAAACTTTTGGTGCAAGTTGTGAAGTAAGTAGATGTGACAAAAGATGTCTCTCATCCCCCATATGAAATAATAAGATTTTGATTTGTTACTTCTTTCGGTAGTTACATAGTTTTACCATTGCTTATTTTTCCAAGATTGTATGTGTGAGAAAGAAAAAGAGTGAGTGAGCAAAGGAAATGGGGAGAGAAATGCTTGTTTGTGAAATAAAAGGGCTGATTAAATTTGAAACAGCCCATCTGGAGCTATTGGTTGGAAAGTAGATGTGGTATGATACTCTGTGAAGGCAGCTTTTACAGCAGTATTTTAAGGGGACGATGCAGCTGTTTAGCTCCGAGAGTTAAAGGAAACAGAGCGTCTATTGTTCATTTCAAACTCTATCAGACTTCAGGAAAATGTGAGTTATCTGATTAATGCTTAAACAATGCCACCAGCTTCCAAGCCGGATCTTTTCCTCTAGCTGCCTATATACTTCAGGGTTTTAGATGTACTTCTGGCCTACAGTTCTTAGGAAATTTTTAAAAAATAACAGTATGATGGCATTACAAATAAAAGAATGCATGTACAGTGGTACCTTGTATAAAGGAATTAATTCGTTCCAAATAAAATTATGTTAAGCAAATTTTCCTTTATACAAATTCTCATAGGAATGCATTGAAAATGGAGTAATCCATTTTATGTTGTATGGATTTTCCCCATAGGCAATTATGTTAAGCAAATTTCCCCTATTTCTGGAATGTTTTATGTTGTACAGATTTTATGTTATACAAGCTGTCTGTTATACAAGGGTCCACTGTATTTCACTCTGAGATACAGTGTATTCTGTTTTCTGAAGTTTTAATCTGGATGACTATTTCTTATAATCCTACATGGATTAATGTTTTGGCTAATTCCAGGATGTTCATGCTATCAGTAACAAACAACCATTGTTGATAATTTGCTTGCCATTGCTAGCAAATTCTACATGCAATTTACACCTACCTACAAACACACACACACACACACACACACACACACACACACACACACACACACA
>JAHTLZ010003518.1:22385242-22494583 GCA_023846285.1 Phrynocephalus versicolor
TGTGTGTGTGTGTGTGTGTGTGTGTGTGTGTGTGTGTGTGTGTGTGTTAAATTGAGACTTTGAAGCAAACTGTTGTAGCAGGTATTTTAGATTAATCTGACTTGGTTTTCTTTGCTTCTGAATTCATCAGCATAAAGTCTCTTGGTATACAGCTGCTAAGAAGGGCGGTCAACTGTAGCTGTGCAGTATGTTCTCAGTTTACCTAATTGTGATGTAGCTGAATTTGACACATCTGTGTGTTGTATTGATGCATGCATTGGAATCCCTTTCTCTAGGACAGTGATGGCGAACCTTTTAAAGACCGAGTGCCCAAATAATAGTGGGCGATTCAAAGCCCACTATTATTATTTTTTTTGCAAAGTGCCAATACAGTCATTTAACCTGAATATAGGTGGCTTTGAAAGGGTGATGCCAGGTGCCCACAGAAAGGGCTCCCAGTGCCACCTTTGGCACCCGTGCCATAGGTTCGCCAACACTGCTCTAGGATTAACTTGAACTGCTTTTTAAAAAAAGTTTATTTGGAAAATGAGCAACCTAATACCATTCAAGACTAATTTGCCTAGTGCCAACTTATTTTCTGTTTCTTAGGTGCATGTAGTTTAATCTTAAAATCTGGCTCTGTTTAGAAACATATTAATGTTTTCTCAACTGGTTTTTGTTAATACAGTACAAGCATGGACAGGATGTTTATGGGTGTTCTATCCCGAGCTTTTAAATTGTTAAAACGAATGCTAAAGCTAGAAACTGTTTTGGAAGCAAGTATGCATTTTTATTTTCTCCTTATTCTAGAGTTCCCTGGGTCTGTTATGCTTTAGTGACTCACATTTTCAGTGCTGGCTCTCAGCCAACCTGCAGATAAAAGCCCTCCAGCTGGCTATCCATCTTGCTGTACACTTCAGCAAAGGAACTGCATTGAAGAATTGCTATTGGCAGTACAGTGTAGTTCCCTAAACCCAGTTATTTTAAAATATTTTCCACAATTTCTGTGAAGGTTAACAAACAATTGCACGTGCAAGTAGTAGTTCTTAATAAATATTCCTAAGAATTCTATGTAACACTTTTTAAAAAATGTTTCTACTTTATTTATAATTCTTTCAATATTAGGAAATATTAATATTGACCTAATGAAATTTGTCTTAATGGTCTTGTAGAGTACAGTGAACCCTTGTATAACAAACAGTTTGTATAACATAAAATCTGAACAGTACAACATAAAAAAATCCAGAGATAGGGGAAATTTACTCAACAGAATTGTCTATGGGGCGAATCTGTACAACATAAAAATGGTCGTGATTAGGGATTACTCCATTTTCAATGCATTCCTATGGGAAATTTGTATAAAGGAAAATCTGCTTAACATAATTTCATTTGGAATGAATTAATTCCTTTATACAAGGTACCACTGTACTTTTAAATTCATACTTAAGAGAATTTAGACTAATGTTATTTCATGGACTCAAACAGAAGAATCTGACTATGTGCCTTCAACTACTAGTAACCCCATTAAAAATAAGTTTCATATTGTTGAAGTACATTTTTTCTAATAAATGAAAGGTGGTATTTTCCTTGTTGTGCTCTAATCACATTGGAAAACATTTCTGTAAAAGGGAAGGGGAGCACACTGCTAGCAGAAATACACTAGAACATGGCTATAAGCCAAGATTGTAATTGAAGGTCATGGATTGTTTGCTAAGTGCAGTTCTCTGTGCTACTTTGGTCTATAGGGGAACTGGCATTGCCAAGAAACAAAGAAAGCTCTGTTCACATTTTTGAAGGTTATAGTATGGATTGCTTGACAGTTAATGCCTGACTGAGATGAAGCAAATGGTGGCTTAATGAAATAGGCAAAGGGAAATCCTATAATTGTAAATGAAGCTTGTCAAGTGTGAAAGTTTGTATACCTCAGTACTGTACACTGTAATGCTAATGTCAGAAATAAACCAGTGATGTGTACTATGCTGTTTCATTTTTACAGTTAAATATTTTTTTATATTATGCTTATATTTTCTTCCTGAACTCAGATTTTGAAAAATGACAATACTGTGTAAATTATTTGAATAGAACTTCTACTGAACTCCATGTGTGGGTAGTAAACATTGACAGCTAGTAATAATTACATGTTGCCAAGTTGATTCCAACTTGCGGCGATCCTTTCCAGGATTTTCTAGGTATAGAGTGTTCAGAAGTGATTTACCAGTTGCTTCTTGTGGGGGTGTTCTGGGATAGTGTATCTTGCCCAAAACTACACTGGCTGGCTCTTCAAGACATAGTAAGGAATTAAACTTCTGATCCCAGGTACTCCATGTTGCCAAACCATCCATCTAGGTAACTTTGTATTTACAGCGGTACCTCAGTTTAAGTAATGAATTTGTTCTCCAGGCCGTTTTGTATTGTGAAAACTTCTTAAACCAAAATGCGGTTTCCCATAGGAATCCATTGAAAACCAATCAATCTGTTCTGGAGCTGAGAAAAAAAGGCAAACGGGGGCATCCCATTTAAAATTTTCTTAAACCAAGGCATCCCCATTCTTTTTGTCATGTGAACATCACACATCAACTTTTAATGCCTTATGAAAAAAACTTAAACTGAGGCATCCCCATTTCCAATAATTTCTCAAACCGAGTTTTTCTTTAACTAAGGGTTTCTTAAACTGAGGTATCACTGTACAGGTGAAACAACAAATTAGAATATTGTGCAAATGTTCATTTATTTCAGTAAGTCAACTCAAAGGGTGAAACTAACATATGAGATAGACTCATTACATGCAAAGCGAGATATGTCAAGCCTTCCTTTGGTATAATTGTGATGATTATGGTGGGAAAGGCCCGCATTGTTTAAAATGTCTTCCAGACAAGGAGGGAAGTTGCCTCTGTGGCTGAAAGACATTTTAAACAGCGCACACTCCCCCCCCGCAACCCGCCCCAGTTTTTTTAAAAAATTGTAAGTCGGGGAAACCCGATCTCCTACATGTAAGATGGCAGAAGAAAAAAAGTCAAATAATCCTGCTCTTAAATCTGGATTTTCATACGTTGGGTGCGTAGTAAATCGGGGTGCCCCTAGTTACAAAAAAATTGAGTTACAAATAGAAATATGTGGGTATAAGCAAAATTTGAGTTACAAATAAGCCTGTTTCCCGGGTTGCAATGGCTCCTGCTTGTTTGCAATAGCAATACTGCCATCTTGTGTCCACCTGACTCCAATGCTGCAATTAGAAAATGCTGCCATTTTGAAAAGGAAAGCTGAGAACCGAGGATTTTTTTTTTCAGTGACCTTTTCTAACTGCCAGTTTTGGAAATATTTGGCATCCTACAGGGACTTTTTTGGACTTCTTTGGTAGATTTCTCAAGTGGTTATAATGTAGGTTGCTCCTCTTTTGTAGTTTGCTTTCCTGTTACTGTACTTTTTGCTTTCTGGGGAGTTGACTTCCCACTTGGAACAGATTACATTAGGACTCCTGTATCCACTGATTCGATTGTCCACTGTTAGCAAAGGAAAAAATAAATAAATAATCCAGCAGTAGCAAAGCAACCTACTGTCAAACAGCAACTGTGAAGCAAGCTAATGTCGCAAAATAGCAGTTTTTTGGGGGTTGGCCAATAGCAGGTTTTCTCAATGGGTTTCGTTATCCACGGGAATGCCTGGAACTGATCCCCAGCAGATATCAAGGTCCTACCATAATCCGTTTCTAGTGCATTTCTATGGGAAAGTATTTCGAGTTAAATAAATGTATTTGGAATGGGTTGATTTCATAATTAGAGGTAAGAGGGGTATAATAACTCTTATATCCAACCCCCCAAAAAAACATAATTACAAAGCATAAAAGTTTATACACACATAAACAGATGAGTTTACTCTATTAACTTGACTATATACCCAAGCAGCCATGTGGAGCTCTCATGCCAGGAAAGAGGGTTAACTGGACTGCCACTAGGAAATGCCTTGCTGCCAGCAACAGGGCCTCTGTAAGTCCAAGACCCACTTTTCTCAGGACATTTCACGGAGACAAATAGCAGCACTTTGAAAAAATCCATGTACAGTGGTGCCTCAATTTATGAATTTAATCCATTCCGAATGCATGCTCTTAAGTTGGGGTACCTATCTAAAAATTGAAAAAACAAGTTAAAATATCAAAAAATGAAAAAAATGCAAGTCGAGCAGACCATATATAAAATTTGTAAGGCGGCATTTAAAATGCCAACAGTTTTCCGCTCTTAAGTTGAATTGCTATTAAGTCAAGCTGCTCTTAAGTCGGGGTACCACTGTATAACCAAAACTGTACTGCTCAAATCTGCAATTCAAGGGAGAAGTGTGCTTTGTTCTCCCAGTTTAGAATTCTGTCCTCATTTTCCACCTGTTGCACATACTAGCTTTTACTAGAGAGAGTACAAACATAGTGCTTCCCATTCCAGTGAATGGATAAGAGACTGTGAGTAGCATGCTTCTCATGCATAATCGCTCACTGCACTTACATTCAACATACTATTAGCTTGTCAGCATGAGTGTGAATAGTACTTAATCCCTAAACCATAGCAAGGGGCAACAGGAATATTCACACAGAAAATAAGAGGTACTGGGGAAAAGAATACACTGCAATAGCATTAGCCATAGATTGGAGGTAAGCAAACTGGTTGAAAATTAAGTGATAAATTTTCTAGTTCATTTATTCCCATCCTTGGATCCCTTGATGTTCTTCAACTACAACTTCTAGAATCCTAGCCAGCATAGCTAGCTGTGAAGGTTTCTTGGAATTTTAGTTCAAGAAAATGTGGGGACCCAAAGTTGGGAACCATTGTTGTAGGACAGAGGTTCCCAACCTTAGGTAACCCAGGTGTTCTTGGATGGCAATTCCCATAAGCCTTCACTGCCAGCTGTGCTGGCTGAAGTTTCTGGGAGTTGTAGTCCCAAGAACACCTGGGTTACCCAAGGTTTGAAACCACTATTCTAGGTGAAGATAACTAATGCAGTAGGACCTTGGGATAGGATGTTGATCCATTCCCTGCAATACTTTGAACCTGGAAATTACATAAACTGGATCCTAGTGGGGCACGGTGTATTCTGGGAAATGAAGTCCTTCGGGGGGGGAATGCGTAATTTGGGTTTTTTAATGCAAAAAATGCATAAATGGATGCATTGTGTCTGAAGGAATTCGTTATGTAACCCAGAAATTATGGGTACCACTGTATACTTGAAATACAGTACTCATTGCTTTAACTTTTGATCAGTTTGGTCTATGTAGATTCTTATTTCACAATCTGCATGATCCCTTGAATTGCTCTTGGTTACAGAAAGGCAGTGACTCTTGTTAAGAGGAATAAGAAAGGCATGCGGATAATGAGGGACTCTTCAGTTTCCTCTATGGTGTGTGGTATGCAGAATGTGTCAGAATATATAAAGCAAATTTAGAGTGCACTGCAGCAAACAGTGACAAAATTGTGTTCTCAAAGGCTTTCACAGCCAGGATATGATAGCTATTGTGAGTTTTTCAGGCTGTTTGGCCTTTTCTTCCTGACGTTTTGCTAGTCTCTTTGGTCAGCATCTTCAGAAGATAACAGCCACAGAGATAGGCAAAACGTCAGGGGGAAAAAACTTCCAGAACACGGCCAAACAGCCCGAAAAAACTCACATCTATTAGTGACAAAATTGTTCTGAGGCTGTAGGTAGGAGAGTGTGGCTAAGACATCCAGGAACTCCCTGTTGTGTAAAATTTGAGTGGTTGATTCAGAGAAACACATGATTCAATTGTTCTAATCATATAAACAAGTCTCTTTAGTTCTAAACAAAACCTATATATTTAGTAGAACTACTATTACAGCGGCTACTAATATTCTGTGACTGAATGCTATTAATAAACCTGTCTGGATATGCAAACCATGCCTGCTCTCCAGTCATCTTGATGATTTGTGTTTTAACATATGTTTGCCTTGGCAATATGGAAAAGTCCACACCTCCAAACTCATTTTTTAACAAGACTTCAGGTACAGTATGCTAATGTTTGACTCCATTGGCTTTTCTGAAGTCAACTCAAGGGTTCACTTACTTTTCCCACTAGCATTTTGAATGCTGAATGAGTGTGTTTAATAAAGTCATGTAAGATTTTTTGTTAGTATTTCAGACATATAATATTTGTCAATACACTTGACTTACAGGAAGATCAGATCTCATTGTATGACACATTAATGAAGAACACCAAGACATTTCAAAAGGTTCACATACTTTTTCTTATGGAGCAAAACAATTCAAGGAGCCATGCAGCCATCACAAAAGACGGGAGGGGTGGTTTGCTGTAGAAGGCCCATGCATTTCATTTGAAGATTGGAATAAAATTTGTAAAAGTCCACTGAGTATAGCTAATTGCATCAAATAAAAGGAAAGAGATTACCCAGTGTTGCAGTGTTGCAGTGTTTGGATTGACTGGGACAATAAAGAGGCCATCTCCCCCCCTTCCTCCTCACACTTCGAATGCAGCCCAGAGAACATCAAGGCTCCAAGCCTGAAGTAAACTGCCTGGCTTTTTTCCATCTTGCCATGGACTTAACATCTAAGAAATAATGCCTGGCAAATCCATCTTTTGCCATGATATTACCTATTGGTACTGCTCTTGGTGAAGGGGGCTTGCCCTCAAAATATTAGCAATGTTTTGTTATTTTTATAGTAGCCTAAAGGTATCGCCTGTTCCACTTTTATACTTTTTCTTGCAACTGCATGTCCATGCTTGTAAAAATGTATAGTTTGTAACACTGAGGGCAGCATACTAGAATGTATACTCATACATTTCACAATACTGTAGCTTTTTCCATTCCTTTCATAATTTATATGAATGAAAAAGCACATCAAATAAGTGTTAGATAATGCACATTATCATGCGTATGTGGGGAATGCTAAATATAATTTGGGCATATGAAATACTAATGACATATATTTTTCAGCGTGAGAGTTTTCACAGCAAATCTGGAAAAGCAAAGTTTGTAGTTCCTTTCTGTCTTAAAAGGCAGATTTCTAAAAATGTGCTTCATAGAAATTGCTGACTCGTCTAAGCAGATATTTGGGTAAATTGTTTAACCCATGAGAACATTTTCTGCATACCTCTTAGTGTAGAATCTTAGTAGCAGATACCCACGGTTACAAACTCGAAAAATTAGAATATTGTGCAAATGTTCATTTATTTCAGTAAGTCAACTCAAAAGGTGACGCTAATATGTGAGAGAGACTCATTGCAAGCAAAGCGAGATATGTCAAGCCTTACTTTGGTATAATTGTGATTATTATGGCGTGCAGCTTATGAAACCCCCAAATTCACAATCTCAGAAAATTAGACTATTCCATGACATCAATAACACAAGGATAGGAAATACTGTAGAACAATATCGGACCTCTGAAAAGTATAACCATGCATATGTACTCAGTACTTTATTTGGGCCCCTTTTGCATCCTTTACTGCCTCAATGTGGCGTGGCATGGATGCTGTCAGCCTGTGGCACTGCTGAGGTGTTATGGAAGACCAGGATGCTTCAATAGCAGCCTTCAGCTCATCTGCATTGTTCAGTTTCATGTCCCTCAGCTCTTGGCAATGCCCCATGGATTCTCTATGGCAGGCATGTCCAAACTTTGGCCCTCCTGATGTTTTGGACCACAACTCCCAAAATTCTAAACTCAAATTGCCAGTGGCAAAGGACCGTGGGAGTTGTGGTCCAAACATCTGGAGGGCCAAAGTTTGGTCATGCCTGCTCTATGGGGTTTAGGTCAGGCAAGTTTGGTGGCCAATCAGGCACAGTAATCCTATGGTCATTGAAACAGGTTTTGGTATTTTTAGCAGCGTGGACAGGTGCCAAGTCCTGCTGGAAAATGAAGTCAGCATCCCCATAAAGCTCCTCTGCGGAAGGAAGCGAGAATTGCTGCAAAATCTCCTGGTAGACAGCTGCGTTGACCCTGGACTTAATGAAGCACAGTAGACAAACACCAGCAAATGACATGGCTCCCCAAATCTACACAGACAATGGAAACTTCACACTGTAATTCAAGCATCATGCACTATGTGCCTCTCCGTTCTTCCATCCTTGGTTCCCACATGAGATGCAAAATTTGCTCTCATCAGAAAAGAGGACTTTGGACCACTGAGCAACAGTGTTCAGGAACAGCTTGACAAGAGGAATATGACATTTGAAGCCCGCGTCCAGGATATGTCTCTGTGTGGTGGCTCTTGATGCACTAACTCCAGCCTCAGTCCACTCCTTGTGAAAGTCCTCAACACTTTTTAATAGCCTGTTCCTGACAATCCTCTCCAGACTGCAGTCATCCCTGCTGCTTGTGCACCTTTTTCTTCCACACTTTTCCCTTCCACATAACTTTTCGATTGATGTGCTTTGATACAGCACTTTGGGAACATCCCACTTCTTTTGCAATCTACCTTTTGGGGCTTTCCCTTTTTGGGGTGTCAGTGATGGTTCAGCAGTCTTTCCCATGATTGTGATTACTACTGACCCAGCCTCAAAGACCATTTAAAGGCTCAGGAACCCTTTGCAGGTGTTATGGATTAATTAGCTCATTAGAATGGGACACAGAGAACCTAGAATATTGAACCTTTTCACACTATTCTAATTTTCTGTGATTGTGAATGTGGGGTTTTCATAACCTGTACGCCAGAATCATCAACTATACCAAAGTAAGGCTTGGCATATCTCGCATTGCATGTTATGACTCTATCTCTTATATTAGTTTCAGCCTTTGAGTTGACTTACTGAAATAAATGAACATTTGCACAATATTCTGATTTTTCGAATTTCACCTGTATTTCTGTATTTGTCCAGCCTGAATGCAAATGAATTCTACAGAGGTATAGCTCTTTCTTTTCCTATGTCTGAATTACCTGTCAGTGTACTTTATACATGCAGGTCAATATTCTAGCTAATGCTCTTTTGCCTTTTGCTTTTGAACAGTCTATATGTTTTTGAAGTTCTTCTGATATGTTCTCACTGTGTCTTAAAGGTCCTAGCTAGGCCATAGTCCTTCCTGTGTGCCAGAATAGTCAGTTTGCCCTATTTATTTCCCTTGTCCTATTTTAGATTTTTGTATACCAAAACCACAAAAAGAGCAAATGTACTACAGTAACCCCCTGCCGATCGCAGGGGTTAGGGACCCACCCCACCCGCGATACAAAAAAATCTGTGATATGCGGAAGTGGGTGGGGGCGGGGCGATTGCGCAGCGCACCACGGCGTCACGGGGATCTTACCTCTGCCCACCACCCGCCTGCCCGCGCGGCCCCGAGGCTTCTCCGGGGTGTATGGGAGGGCCGCATGGAGCGACCGGATTGCTCCCAGCAGCCCCTCGCCTGGCTCGGAGGCCTCCCAGAAGGGGTGGGGGCGCGGAGAGCGATCAGATAGCTCCCGGCGGCTCGGAGGCCTCCCAGAAGGGGCGGAGGGGCCGCAGAGAGCGATCTGATAGCTCCCGGCGGCCCCCCACCTGGCTCAGAGGCCTCCCAGAAGGGGTGGAGGGGCCGCGGAGAGTGATCCAATCGCTCCCGGCGGTCCCCCCACCCGGCTCGGAGGCCTCCCAGAAGGGGCGGGGTGGGCGCGGAGAGCGATCTGATCTCTTCCGGCAGCCCCCCTCCCAGCTCGGAGGCCTCCCAGAAGGGGCGGGAGGGCCGCGGAGATCGATCCGATCGCTCCCTGCCACCCCCAACCCCATGAGGCCCCGAGGCCTCCCAGAGGGGCCTGGGGGGCGGTGGAGAGCGATCGGCCCCAAGGCTTCTCCGGGGTGCGTGGGAGGGCCGCGCGGAGCGACCCCACTGTGCCCCCCACCACGGTTCCGGTATTGTGGTCCCACGATTTACTGGGACTGCAATACCGGAACCGCGAAATGGTGGGAGGTCACTGTATGAACCAATAACAGTCAGTTAAAAATGGGTATGTCTTTGCATCCCTGGTTATAAAAATTAAAGTACTGTAGTAGTAATTAGATATTGTTTATAGTGGTTGTAAGTTTTTCAGGCTCTTTGGGCGTGTTCTGGAAGTTTTTCTTCCTCTATAGTAAAACTTCTAGATCACAGCCAAACAACCCTGAACAACTCACAACTATCGGATCCCAGCCATGAAGACCTTCAAGAACACCGGAGAGCAATCGGCACCCAGGAAGAAATCTCGCCCTTCAACCAAGGGCAAGCCTTCAAAGGCGGATAAATGGGCGCACAAGTCGGCTGTACGATCCAGCCCTCTACCGCAGCAGCAGGAATCCACCCCAAGACCTTTAGAGACAGCTGAGGTCGAGCAGTGTAGAGCGGTACGCGCCATTGCCTCCCCGGGAAGCCCGCCTAGCTCGCTTGTTTCAGCTAATGATTCCTCTGAACTGCCGCCGGTAACACAGGGTGTTCTCGCCACCCCGGGTAACGGCCAGAGCGCCTCCATGAGCTTGTCTTTTCCAGCCTCTCAAGTTCGGTGCGCGACCCTGCCAACAGTACAACTGAGGCGACGACACTCATCTAGCCCGTCAACCTCGCCACTCCGAGGCAATCGCAGGAGGCGACGTGCGCCCTCGAGACACTCTGACAGAGGCCAGTCGCACCATCGCCGCTCTCAACAACCGACCTTATTCCCGCGACGTCGCTCGCGCTCTGCTGCTAGGACACGTCGACGCCGTCCTTCCATCTCCTCAGAGAGGTCGTCCGCGCCTTCGCCGCTATGACGCCCACTCTCCGCTGCGCCAATCACGTCGCAGCCGCTACCGCTCTTCCTCGTCCTCTGTGGACTCCGACCTCCACCGCCACAAAAGGCACCGCAGGCGTTACGATGAGTCTCTTCCCTCCTACTCGGACGACCCTCACCATGGCAGACCTTATTGTTATGATCACCCCCAGTTCATCTATCTGCCCCCAGATTACATGGGCTTTCCACCTCACCATCAGTACAGACGATGACGACGGTCCCCTTCTACCACGTCTTCCCGCAGCTCTGCCCGGCGTGCCTTTCCACCCCAACGTCGCCCCAGGCTGGCAAGTGATGCAGCCCCCCCAGTAGATAGATGTCAAGTATCTCCTATTGTGGACAACCCTGTGCCTTCATCTATGCAGAGTGCTCCATCTGCTGGCACTGCCCAGTCTCTGCCTCATACCCAATCGCATTGACCTGCACAGCAGTCCACCTCAACAACCACAGGAGATTTCCCCCCGCAGAAACGCTCCACTCCATCAGAGCGCGGTTCAGCTTCTGCCTCACAGGACGCGGACCCGTCCTATTCCCCTTCCAGAGACACTTTTGATTCTGACTCCTATGATTCCCAGTCTACTCGTTCTGGGTGCTCCCGTGTACACTCTCCGACACCAAATTCTGATGTGGGTGACGACCACGGTCCATCTCCCTCGGAGGACTATAAATCTTACTCCCAGATGATCACCAAAATAACTAAAGCTCTTAATCTATCTGTTGTTCAGCCTCAATTGGATGATGACGACCAGGTCTTTGACGATATTTCTCTGGACCAAGCCCCACCTTGTAGACTGGCATTCATCAAACCCATGCTATGTTTGATTAAGGAGTCTTGGGAGAAACCTTCCAGATGCCTCGCAGAATTGAAAACCTGTACAGAACCCACAGTGACCAGAACCCACGGCGACCATTCGGGAGTGGGTGTTTGCAGAAACACCCACTCCCGAACTCATTCATTGTGAACTCTACCCAGAGCAGAGCTCGGTTTAGATCTTCCACTGCTCCCTCGAATAAAGAGGGCCAGAAATTAGACATGCTGGGTCGCCAGTTGTACTCTATGGCTTCCTTTGTCATCAGAGTGGCAAACTATTCTGCAGCCATGGGTGCCTATCTGCGCAACGTCTGCAACACGATGCAGCCCCTCTTACACCTGCTGTCTGAAGACCACCGTGCGAAGGTGTTGGGCTCTTGCCAAGACATCATGGCACTGGCCAAACATCAGAGGCTTGCTGCCAGGCACACCGTTGATGCAGCTTCCAAACAGCTGGCCACCGTGGTGGTCCTCTGCAGACATGCATGGCTTAGATCTACCACCATCCCGGATGAGTCCAGGGCCTGCATAGAGGACCTACCCTTCGACGGGAAAGGTCTCTTCGACCCCCAGACGGACGATATTTTGGACAAACTGAATAAGCTGAGCAAAACATCACGCTCTTACACATACCAGAATAGCTATAGATCTTACCGCCGTCCCTGGAGGCGTCCTTCCTTCTATCAAAAATACCTACCTGACAGGCAACGCTTTCAGTCCAACGCCGGTTCTTCCAACCACAATGCTGCCGGGAGATCTCGCAACCGCCCTTCTCAGCGTAGACCTGAGAGGAAGGGCAAACAGGGTTTTTGACTCCCTTCCAGCCCTCACTTCCCATTTGCCAGCCTCCGATCACATCACCTGCCAGGCCCCCCATCTTTCTGCTTGGACAGTTATTACCACAGACCAATGGGTATTGAACACCATTACCCGCGGCTACTTCATAGAGTTCCGATGCTTACCTCCTTTGGGTCATGTCCGCGCCACTACGTCCTCTTGGATCCTTCACGAGGAGGTCCTCTTTCTCCTAGAAAAGGGTGCGATAGAGATTGTAAACATCAGCCAGCTTCACCGCAGATAGTATTCCCGATATTTTGCCGTCCCAAAGAAAGATGGAGGACTTCGCCCCATTCTAGATCTCAGAGGCTTGAACAAATTCCTCATAAGAAAGCGTTTCCGCATGGCGTCCCTGGACTCTGTCATCCCTCTACTCAGGTATGGCAACTGGTTCATCGTCATCGACTTAAAGGATGCCTACTTTCATGTTACCACAGCCCCCACCCACCGTTGCTACCTTCGTTTCCTGTTGAACAACACTGTTTATCAGTTCAAGTCCCTGCCATTTGGCCTTGCCTATGCCCCGAGAGTGTTTACCAAAACTATGGCTCCAGTTATTGCCTTCCTACGGCTGCAGGGCATTACTATTTTCCCATATTTAGACGACTGGCTGGTTGTCTCGCCATCCATCCTACAGCCAAGCAGTCCGGGATACTCAGTTCACCCTCTCCCTGTTGGCGAAACTGGGTCTCCAAATCAACCCACAAAAGTAGTCTCTCACCCCGTCTCAAACCATGCCATACATCAGAGCCATTCTAGATTCAGTCGCGGGCCAAGCCTTTCTTTCAACGGAAAGAATCGAAAAAATTGTGGCCGCCATAATTCACGCACAAACCCGCATGAGAGTTACCGCAAGATTTGTTCAACAGCTTCTAGGCCTCATGGCCTCTACAACTTCCACTGTTCTGCACACCCGTCTCCACCTGAGGCCTCTACAATCATGGTTCCTGTCGGTCTTCGACCCCATCTCAGAGGACCCAGGAACTATTCTTCACATCCCCCACCACATCCTCCAGCAGTTATCATGGTGGGCGCAACTCCTGCAAATTTATCGGGAGGCATCGCTTTTACTCCGCTCGCCGCCGAGGAACAGGTCACCACCGATGCCAGTCCAATCGGATGGGGCGCTTACTGTAACAACCTGACGGTCCACGGCCTTTGGTCTCCCACACAGACCATGCTGCACATCAACCAGCTAGAGCTCTTGGCCGTCATCCTCACCTTCAGAGCCTTTCTACCACTCATAGCCGGCAAAGCTGTTCAATTAGTCACAGACAATTAACTGTGATTTATTACATAGACAAGCAGAGAGGTACCCATTCCCTACCTCTCCTAAAACTCACTATTCACTTTTGGAATTGGTGCATTCTGCATGACATCACACCTCTCGCAATCCATCTTTCCACCCGAGACAACGAACTGGCAGACGCTCTCAGCCGTCGCACGTACGACTCACACGAATGGTCCCTACACCCTGACGTCTTTCATCGGATCACCAACAGATGGGGGGCACCACAGATAGACCTCTTCGCCTCCAGGCAGAACGCCAAATGTCAGCGCTTTTGCTCCAGGGTGGGCAGGGACCCCAGGTCTCTGGACGATGCGTTTATGATCCCATGGACAATGGACTTTCTTTACCTGTTTCCTCCGATTCCCCTCTTGCAACGGGTGATCATCAAGCTCCGACAAGACCAAGCAAATGCTATATTAATAGCACCTTGGTGGCCTCGACAAATATGGTTTCCTGCACTGCGGGAAATAGCGCCAACACACTTCCGCCTGCCAATGCGCCAAGACCTCCTCTCTCAGAACAACGGCAGCATTCTCCACCCATAACCGGAGACCTTGCATCTAACGGCGTGGAGAATTTTCCCTCAGTAGACGAGATAATCCACTCATCCAGAAAGCCCTCTACCAGAACTCGCTACACCTATAAATTCAAGGTTTTTACATCATTCACAACCTCCCAGGGCTTACCATCGATACCTACCTCCGTAGATGTCCTGCTGGCTTTCCTTCGCCACCTGGCTGCCTCTGGCCGATCTCTCTCCACACTGAGGGTCTACATAGCCGCCATTGTTGCACACCAGCCTCCGGCATCCTCATCTTCACTTCTCTTTCGGCACCCTAAAGTAAAACAATTCCTTAAAGGCTTACAAAACATCACTCCTCATCGTGCCACGCCGACACCACAATGGTCCCTTTCTCTGGTCCTGTGACAGTTGATGAAACCACCATTCGAACCCTTGGTGAAGGCTTCTGACCACTCATTGACATATAAGACAGTATTTCTGGTTGCCATCACGTCAGCAAAGCGAGCTGGAGAACTCGCAGCATTTCGTAGGGACACTCCGTTCCTACAGTTTCACCCTAACAAGGTGACCTTGTTTACCGACATTTTATTCTTACCCAAAGTCATCTCAGACTTCCATGTTTCCCAGCCCATTCATTTACCTACCTTTTTTCCCAACCCTTCCACAGATTTGGAACACACCCTACACTCCCTGGATGTCAAGCGTGCCCTCTCACTATCTTCATCGAACATCATCTTTTACAGACTCCAACAGACTCTTTGTTTGTTACTATGGCCAAAAACAAGGACAACCTATGTCAGCACAGAGTATATCCAAATCTATAGTACACCTCATTTCTCTGGCTTACCAGCTAGCCAACAGTCCTCTCCCCACTGGACTCCGAGCGCACTCGACCAGAGCCCTGTCCACCTCTACAGCCTTTTTGAAGGGTATTTCCATACCGAACATTTGTAAGGCTGCGACATGGTCCACTCCATTGACCTTCGTGTCGCATTACCGTGTGGACACCAGGGCTTGTGCCGAGATGGCCTTCGGCCACTCTGTGCTGACTGCAGTCCTGCCGTGACTACCCACCTCCGGTAAGTGCAGCTTGTTAATCACCCATTGTGTGCAATCACAGAAGACCACGAAGAAGAAAAGGAAGTTACTTACCTGTAACTCCGGTTCTTCAAGTGGTCATTCTGTGATTCCACACAAACCCGCCCTCCTTCCCCTCTTCCGTCACACCAGACTGTCTCTGTTTCTTTCATTATGCTCCTGACAGCAGCGAAAAAGGTTTACGGAACTGAGGTGGAGGAGGGCGGAGCCAGCCTATATAAGGTGGGAGGTTCTCCAATCATTACAGCTTTCTAGAAGATTCCGAGGTCTGCTGTGTGTGCACACATTAACCCATTGTGTGCAATCACAGAATGACCACTCGAAGAACCAGAGTTACAGGTAAGTAACTTCCTTTTCTTGTTTTTTAATTTGCAGATAAAATGCTGAGCACCATATCTCAATTATTATGTTTCTTGAGCTTTAGAAACATTTGTTTCTAAATGTTAAACCACATATTCTTCGAAGCCATCAACTATCAGAAGCTTATGTAAAATCTGTCCAGTAGATTTCATGTTTTATGTTCCTTGGGTTAGAGAAGGCCCTGCGGCCTTGTTAAAAAAGCTTAGGGCCATTATATTACTATTTTGCAATTAAGCTTTTTTCATATATTCCCCTCTTCAAACAGTACATGATTAAGTTTTATTGTATAAATTGTTGAACTTAAATTTGATTGTATGATTTAAGACCAGGAAAAAACCCCATGCTGATTAATTTATGATTTCATCCTTAGGTTCTCCATTGTTTAAACTGTAATTTGGTTGTATTTTCATCAGAGGATTCTTCATAATGATACTCTGAAGAGTATCCTCTTAGGAGTTTAAAACTGCTTTGCCATATCATTTCGGATTAAGTACATTTGTTGTTAGGGAAGGAGAGAAATAGAGCAAGTTTCATTGTATACATGGGTTCTTTCCCACCAGAGCTGCAGCCTGTACACATTCACCTCAATATAAGTCTCATAAAAATCAGGGGGACTTCTTTCTGATTCTATGTGCATAGGATCATATGTACATAATTCAGGAAAGTGGAAAGTTGATACGTGAGTTCTGTACAGAGATATTCAGCTTGAGCTTCAG
The DNA here is from genome assembly GCA_023846285.1 of Phrynocephalus versicolor. Taxonomy (NCBI): domain Eukaryota; kingdom Metazoa; phylum Chordata; class Lepidosauria; order Squamata; family Agamidae; genus Phrynocephalus; species Phrynocephalus versicolor. The sequence continues at coordinate 22,401,575 of JAHTLZ010003518.1, forward strand.
TCTCTCCTTCAGTCTGTCTTTGTCTGTAGTTAAAATTATGACCATGCTCTCTAGGCCAGGCCAGCCAACTGAGTAATCAGTAATGTGACTCATGCTGGAAGTGACTCCATCGCCACCTGTGACGGGGGATTAGTTACAGTTCACAGAGCACCGCCTCTTCCCTTCTTTCAACATGTGGTAAGCAGAGGGATAGCTTCTCTTTTGGGTGTCACTTCTGCCACAAGCTCACAATGTGTATGGAGAGGAAAAACATTGTTCCAGACATTTTCTCTCCTGTGGATTACTAGCTGATGGCTGCTTTGTACCTTTGAAGGCTGCTTTGTTATGTAAGCAGCCTTGGCAGAAATTATCATGACCTAGATCTGGGAACTGGGTAAGTGCCTCTGTTGCAGGATTTCCTAGTTGTTAGCACACAGATTTGCTGATGACAAAGAGAGTTGTAATCTGCTCAGTTAGCCTGGTTGTGGTGGGGGGAGATGTTCTCATTTGTGTAATTGCTAGGTTAAAGGCTAGATTCTTCGTACAGATTTTGGAATTGTAGTTGACCTTAAGTGCTGTTGATTGGCAACTGTATTTAAGATACTATACACATTTTAGATTTAGAGGAAAACAGCACTTGTTACTCCCTGGCAGGCCTTGTGAAATTTCCTTTAAAGTAGAAAAGCACCTGGAAGTAAAATAAGTTTATTTTGTTAGGATTTGTTTCTTAGGCTTGCTATAAAAGAATTCTGTCTTGGCAGGAGCATGCATTTAATTGTCATGATCGTGCTGGATCAAGATTTAAAGTAAAACTTAGTGTAACTATACCAGACAATGCACATCATGGCTGATTTTTGTTTCACACTGTGTTTTTAAATTTCTGATCAATTTGTTACTTCTGGTCATGGTACGTGATAATTCTGATATAATATCTAAATTCTCTTTTCTAGTTTTGTCAGGTTTTTTTACGTTGGCCTTTGCTAATATGCATATATACAGAGCTGATAAAAACCTGTGTTAAATGTTTAAAACTGTTCCAAGATTTACAGAATATGTTGGAAAACAAGTGGTGAAACAATATATGGATATTTCTGAAAAGATTGGATGTGCAATGGGGGACAAACTAAGTGGCTCAACTCTGTTAAAGAGTTTGGTAATTGAAAAGTAAAGTCTTTAAGGAACGAATCACTCACTCTATTTTTTTCCTCATGTGAGTGGAATTTAATGCTGCATAGAAATCCAGACAAGACACAGTTATTCTGAGACTAGTTAAGTATAAACAGGAGGCCTTAACAGTTATGTTAGGTCTTTATTCTACCAGCATTTTATCCAACCGTGATTTATGTGCTATTGCTTCTGTATTCATTAATGCCTTCCTTCTTTTAGGAGTAGAAAGATGTTTCTAATTTGTTCAGTTCTTGCATTTTAACATGGTAGTTCACAGTATTGGTCCTGCACTGGGCTTCAGGTAGCTTCCTAATCAGAATCTCAAGTAGTGTTCAGAGTAGTACATGCTGGTCCATGAAAGCTGCCTCTGAAACAAATTGGTTAATCTTTAAAGTTCCATGGCACTTTGTCCTATTTTCCCCTTGTTTCCTACCTTTTAATTTTTGTAACAGACTAAGGCAGAATATTTGAGATACAGTATAAGAAATAGGCAGGTCTGATTATATTCATGGACAGAAAAATGCAGAATTTAAACTTAACAGAAGCCGTATATGGTCTTCTTTAATTTTTTATTAAAGAAGACCATACGCAAAACCATACATTGGGGGGGGTCATTGAAATGAGTTTGTTACATTTGGTGGAGAGGTCACATAGTGCCTAATTTCAACATCTACTTTCCCATGTAGCCAATAATAGTGTTCATAAATTGAAAACATTTGTGTACATCAAAGGACTATTACTCTAGAATCGGTGCTATGAAAAACACATCATAACATCATTCTGAAGTATTTAAATTTGTTTTCTAAGCATTAGTTGCTTTAGAAAGAAAATTGTAAATGTATTGGATTAACGTCTGGTTTAAATCTATACATAAAGAGATACATTTGCCAATCTATAGATTCTTTTTTAATCTGCAATTTATAACTGTCCAGTTCATTGGTAGCCTTTGCTTATAGTTTCTCCTTAAGGTTCTCCTTATGAACATGTTTTAGAAACTGGGGAATTGAAATTCAATTATTTTCATAATTATATTGAATCATATACTGGAAACTTGATTTAGCCAGTATTACCAGATGTTTAACATTGATGTCAGAACCTTTTGACACTCACACACGGAGGAGTGTGACAGTTCATGATATCTACAGGAAGTATTTTCACATTAGAAGTTCTGCAAAAGCAAACCACCTAATTAACATGTGTGATAATAAATATAAATTGATTGGATTGCCTCTAACCATGTTGTGCTTAGTGAAAGTGCAGTGAGATCAGTGGCACAGTTTAGTCATGACAAACTGAAGGCCATTTGATCTCTTTAGGCTGCTCTATAATCTTGATTTAAGATTACGTCCAGCCCAGTATTTTTTATTTGAATTTATTGCTTGCATGTTCAACGATTGTTTCCAACAAATACCTCTGTGTCTGATTAAGTTGGCAGCCCACACAGACCTATGCCAAATGAAGTGTGTTGCTCTTTAAGATAACAGTTCTGTTTCACCATTTGCTACAGTAGTTTGTAACTTTCTTGAGAAAAACTATTTAAAAATCTAATTGAGAAATATTATAAGAAGTGTAACAGACAATAAGAATTTAATTAAAAGAAACTTAAAACAAAGTGAATATTATTTTTAAAAAGAATTGTGGTGCATCAGCATAAATATCAGAAAGTCACTAATGTCTTACTTTAAAAAAGTGCCCACTTCCAAAATTTTGTGAGAGTCTTTCATATTATGGAAAACATTACAGCTTTATGCAGGTCATGAAATCTCAGTTTAGATGATAGGAAAATCATGCTCAAGTCCTAAGGGCAAAAGTGAATAGTGTTGCTGGAAGAAGACTTTGAAGCTGTGAGACAATGTGTCACACAGTGTTAGTATCTGAGACAAAGGATATACAGTGGTACCTTGTATAACAGACAGCTTGTATAACAGAAAATTTGTACAACATAAAAAATTCCGGAGATAGGGGAAATTTGCTTAACATAGTTGCCTATGGGGAAAATCCGTACAACATAAAAATGGGATTACTCTGCTTTCAATGCATTCCTATGGGAATTTGTATAAAGGAAAATTTGCTTAACATAATTTCATTTGGAACGAATTAATTCCTTTATACAAGGTACCACTGTATAAGTGTTTGGTACTGAAGGCCCCTAACATTTTTCAGGCTGCTTTTGAATTAACCAGCCAGATCTTAGCTGCAAATCTCTAGTTGTTCTTTAATTGCCGCTCTAGCTTTCCATTAACAAAATGCTTTAAGAAGATTGCCAAGTTATTTCAGGCAAAATAAGGCAAGTACACTATATAAGGCAAATACCTTAGGAATAAAGTCAGCCTAAGGCAAATGAGTTCAGTCAGTACTTAGTATGTACCTATGTAAGATAAAATGGTGATAGGATAGACTTTGTTTACAAAGTATAGCAGTCTCATTTTTCAGCATGTGCCCTCCGATTTACAGTGAGAATTAGTGTTAACTACCTAGATGTTGTCAGATTATTGTGAAAGATGAAGGGTGTTGTTTTGAGGACACATCATTGAAAAGTCCTTGCCCAATGTGTATTTAGTAGTAGATCAAATAGTGTGTCAAATTCGAGGCATGAAGCGCAACAAAGCACTTTGTATGAACCTATAAGCACAGCACCTCAACTTTCACACTTTGTTTCCCCTCCCCTCAGAGCTGGCTGGCTCACTCACCAGCCTGTGTGTGTTGCTGGATTCTTTCTTCGCCAGACACACACTAATGCGGGGGGGGGGGACTCAGCCACCCTGTCCCCACCTATTTCCAACAGCAGACCACTCCAAGAGTGAGACAGAACTGGGGTTCTTTCCATACAGCCGATGAAGTGCATACAAAGCATTTTGTCACACTTTGTGCCCACCTCTGCATGGGAGTAGAGGCGGCCTGTGAGGCCTAGGGTAAGCTGCACAGTCCCCCTTTGTCCTCAGAAGGGAATGATGGTAAGCCACTGCTATTCAGTACATAGGAGATTCTGAAAAGAATTGGCATAACATAGAATTGACTTGATAGCACATGATTATTATTAGAGATTACTGTATTTTGATTACTAATTAATTAAACAACTGAGGTAGCTAGTTAACAGTAAGTAAGTAAGCTAGTTAACAGTAAGTTATCTGTAGGCATGTGTGTCTTTTGTTTTGTTTTTTGAATTACTGATCCCATAATTTTCCATTCTGGCAGCTCCATCTGACAAGCAGACACCTTAAATGAGGCTTTCCTGGGAGAAAAGCCTAAGTAAGCTGGAAGGCTTAGTGTCGAAAGAAGGATGACTCACTGATAGCTTTCTCCCAAGTGAGCCACATTTGGATGTCTTGCCTGGTGGAAATCCCAGGATGGAGAATAATGGGTGTAGTCTCCCCCCCCCCATCAAAAAATCCCATGCCTAGTAATTAAGGATAGAAATACCCAGTGCTGGGAGCCAAGCTGATTCCAGTGAAGAGACCATTGCACAGCGTATGCACCCCAACAGAGAAGGCCCTTCTTTTTAGGCCAACCATATGAGCCTCATTAGATATACACAGTACACACACCTCTCCTAGCCAAATATGATCAAACTGGCTTGTAATGATAGTTATGGTAAAAATTAAAGATTTGTGCTTGAGATGTTAAAAATAGAAGCCATTAAAATTCTTTGGGGAAAGTTTTATTTAACGTTGCAGGAATTTAATTATTTGGAATGACTGGGGACACATGTAACAAGCTTTAGTAGTTGTACAATGTTTATTCTTTCTTGCCTTGTTTGCTTCAGTTTGACAGGACCATCTACTGAGAGCAGCTTACCTACCAAGAATAATTTAATGAGTTTATTTGGCTTATATCCTGCAGATTTTTGTGTCCTTGTGGGGATTTCCATGGTAACAGTTTGGAACTGTTAGTGTTGTTTATCTACATTCTCCTGTGAGTCTGAATGTGAATTACAGTGATGTATGAACTAAAATACAAACTAAGAACAAAAACATCTTTACCTGCTAGGGTTATAGTGAGAGAGAATAGATGTGTAAAATATTTATTATTTAATTATTTGATTTTTATACCACACCATCTGACCAACGGTCACTCTGGGCTGTTTACAAAATAATAACCATGTGCTGCCAAGTGAGTTCTGACTTGCAGCAACCCTTTTCATGTTTTCCAGGTAGAGAATACTCAAAAGTGGTTTACCTTTGCCTTCTTCTGGAGTTTATTTATTTATTTATTATTGCCCCAGTACTGTGTGCAGCTTGCCCTAGGTCACACAGGCTGGCATTTCTTGTGTGGGGCACAGTGGGGAATTGAATTCCCAACCTTTCCTCCCCCCCCCATAGCCAAATACGTAAACCAATGAGCTATCCAGATAGCTGTGTGTAAAAATGCTACATGTAAAACCCAAGAATAAATAATTATTTCAGCTAAATAATTAAGAGAAATATTCAACACTCATTCCTTGTGGTCAGAGGATTTATACTGCAACCACTTTGATGAACAGGGTGGATAAAAATCAATGATTTTTTAAAAAAAATATTTTAAAAAATCAAAATCTGATTTTTTAAAACTTTAAATTGTTATTTAAATCACAGAGGAGGCTGGTAAATGGACTCAATGAATTCCAGAGCTGCACCAGACAGTCCACTGCCAGCCTGCACATTGAAGTCCCCAACAACCAAAAGGCGGGGGGACTTCAGCAGTGCCGCTGCGATAAACTCCGAGAGCTCTGGGAGGGATTGTGCTGGGTTGTGGGGAGCACGGTAGCCCAGCATGATGCCAAATCTGTCCCGCTGTCCCACCAACAGGTGAAGGCATTCTAACCCCGGACTGACCAATCTCGAGGCCCTGCTGACATGAAGTGATTCCCTGTACACAATGGCGACCCCCCCCCCCCGTTCTGGCCCTCCAACCTGCCCAGTCCCTGAACCAGAATTCTGTCTGGGAAATTCTTGAAGAATTCTGGATTGTGAATTTAGATATGTGACTTTCATATATTTTTTGCTACAGATCACAGAATTTACCTGGAATCCTCCCAGATAGAATTCTGGTATCTGAAACCAAAAATCCAAAGTCCTCAGAGGAGTTTTAGTACTTCTTGGCAAGTCCCTGTCTGAAGCAGTGACCATTTGCCTGAAGAAAGCGGAAGTGGGTGAGCAACTCGGATCCAGGAAAGGCGCAGGGGATTAGAGGTCTGATAGTATTTTGAGAGACACCCTTTAGGGAGCCTATGGTTATTTGTTTAGGCTGTCCCATCTGTTGTGGGCAGATGGAGTATGGAAAGAAAAATCTGTGTGTGTGCGTGCGCGCGCATGCGTTCCCTTTTTATGACTTCCTTTCTTTCCTTTTCGCTGCTTTTAATTTTTTCTGGGCTGGCTGGAGAACAGAAAACCTTTCATGGCAATTGACATAAGATCTTACTCAAAAGACCAAAAATTAATCAAACCAACAAACACCAACTGTAAAACACCAGGAGGGTGCACATTTGAGGTAAAGGGCTCTTTCCTCCCTGCCAGGCAGGACTGAAAATTAGAGGGGACATTGAGCAGAAGTGAAATTTAAAACACAGTGGGGCCAGAATCCTGTCAGCATAAGGCAACATGGAAATTTCCTATCACACATCAATCATGTGATCTGGTGTACAATATAAAAGGCTTCTCAGACAGCAGCAATTAACTGCTGGAGGTTGTGCTATTGGCATTAATCTTAGTATCTAGCAGTGTCCCTATAAGTATGAGAAACCAGCGTATGTATGTAACTTCTTGTCTGTTTGAAAAGGTTAGAAGCTATTAGGTACAACCATTGGTTGTTACCAGAATGGTGCATCATGACAGTGAATGTTAGAACCGTTTAAATGCTCTACTATAGCCACTCATTGGGGAAGAAAGGGAAGAGAATGGAATTGAATTCACATGTAAACATACCTAAAATAGACATGTTGAAATCAGTAGAACTTGAGCTAGCCACAACTAGCTTAAACCTACATTAATTTCTGTTGGTCTTTTGTTGGGGGAGGGAGCTAAATTTTGATTAAACTTACACTAGTGTATGCAGAGTATGTGTATGAGAAATAAAAATTAATGCAGACACTTTCATTGCGTGCCAGTAGTAGTATATGTTGAATTATCCTGTCCTATATTTGGAAAGAAATAGAATTTATCCCTTTACAGGGAAGACTACATGTATATATTACTCTGCATATTTTTATTGTAGAGCCAGTAATTATTGCTCTAACTAAGGCATGATTCAGACTCTATATGGGTTTTTTTCACTAAACATGTTGATGTTTTGCTGTGGTAATAGTGTTCTAATGACTGTTGCATTTATGACGACATATGATGAAGCTGCTTGGATGAGTAGCGAAACGTTTCGCTCTCACAAGAAAAGTCCAGTTGCCTTGACTCAGCCTCCAGATAACCTCACCTGGATGACTGAGAATCTTCACAGATATGTTGCATTTATTGAATTTCAATTAAAAATGCACACACATAACATACATGGATATATGAATGTTTGAATCTTTAGATACCATGATGATTAAATTATTTTATGTTTTTTTCTCATCAGACTTTCAAACCTTTGGTTGGAAAAAGTGTGTACAATTCTATAACGGCAGTTGAATTTCTTGTGGACAAACAGCTGGATTTTGTAACTGAAGATAGTGCCTTTCAGCCCTATCAGGTAAGAAGTTTAGTTGCTATTAATGTATCTTGTTCAGATGCAGTGTATATGGTTTATCTTCTGTGTTGGTCTTTTGCAGATATATGTTTTCATGCAGAGTGAGCAGAGCTATCTTCAGGAGTTTATTAAACATCTAAGGAACATTTTAGTAGCATACTGCACCTGATATAGCAACATTATAGTCAATTGTATTTATAATAATCTGTACTTTATTATTTAGTATTCCGAATCTGTGTTGTAGTCAGAGAAGCTAAACTTTATAAATATTTTCAAATATTATTTATGAGTATCCTTTGGAGCAAATAGGCATGGGCCTTTTGTTTCGGAATGGGTTCGGTTCTGAAACGAAGCATAGCAACACAAGTGCTGTTTAGAACTTGGACCCAGCCTCCGAAATGAAATCACCCATTGACTTACCTTACCTAACGCGGGGATAAACTCCAACCAAGAAGTAGCCTCCCATGCGTCATCATTGCTTCTTTCTGGTGCCGGCCAATCAGGAGCTGTGCAGGGACATGCATCCCGCCTCCCTGTCTGATTGGCCAGCGCCAGGGAGAAGGAACAATGGCACATCTGAAGCTACTTCCTGGTTGGAGTTGAACCCCGCGCAAGGTAAATCAATTGATGATTTTGTTTCGGAGGGTGGGTCCAAGTTTTAAATGGCACTTGTGCTGCCATGCTTCATTTCAGAACTAGACCCATTCCTAAATGAAAGGCCCTTGGATGGGAGCAAACCAAACTTCCCCCTCCCCCTCCCCCTCCCTCCATCTCCCTTGTCTATGTGTGTGTGTGCTCACCACCATAGAGTAAATCAATTGAGGCCAATTTATTTTGGAATAAGTAGCTTGGAAATCACTACCTGTACTTCTTTTGTAACTAAAATATTCCAGATCTACTAATTAGTTGGGACAGTCAACTGCGTATAAGTGAGGGGACTGCACAGGGATGGGGACTTGTATCACAGGACTTGCTGTCAAGTCAGACTTAACTCTCATTGGTGATTCAGCTTGGTGGTTTTGTTTGCTTGTTTTCCCAATGACTCAGATTTGCAACTCAGAACCCACCAACCCTCCCTTTTTTTCTGGTGGAAAATGCTTGTGTTTAATAGGGACTTGACACCAAAGACTCGGACTCTGGACGTCGACCCAAAGATTTGCCAACACTCCTGACAGTGTGTTTGACAACAAAGTACATGAAGTATTTTAAGAGCAGTCTCTTTCCTCAAGGAAAATAATTCAAAACAGATATTTTGGGATAATTGATGGCATACGCGAATGCCTGCCATGAATACATGCTATCCCAAGACCTCCGTTTAGAAATTTATATTGGATGCTGTTCCTTTAATTAAAAATATAAATGAAAGTATGTTGGAGCATGAGTTTATTTTAGCATGCCCAAACAAAATTATTTTTGATCAAGAAGATGAACAATTCAGAGGTATGTTTGGTGGGGACAAGAGAGAGGGTCTTCTCTATTGCTGCTCCCAAACTCCAGATCTTCCTTCCATGGAAGGCCAAACTATCCCTATTTTTGCTGTCCTTCTAGAAGTAGGCAAAGCTTGATCTTTGGCCATTTTTTTCTTAGTGACTGGCTATCTAAGAGGGGTGGGTTTTTGTTTTTGTTTTGCTATTTTTGATTGGTGTGTTTTGTTTTTACATGTTTTATGCTATTTTAATGACTATTTTTAATATTCTATTTGTGTAATTCTTTTTAATATCACAGTAACTTATTGTTTAACTTGTTTATTTCTAATAATGTAAGCCACCACAGAACCTTTTTAGAAAAAAGGTGGCAAATAATTATTTTAAATAATATATATAAAACTAATGAAGAATCACTAAAGAAAAGTGAATAATTATGATATAACACATGAAATGAGAACATTAGACACGATAGTGAAATGAAAAGTGCAGATTGTTACAGCTGGTTATTCAGAATAAAATGAATGGGAAAAGAAATGGAGAAATGTGATAACCCTATTCGCTAAACCATCTTGGAAATAGGGTTGGATACAACACTACATCACTGTTTAGAGCTGATGCATCCAAAGTCAAGATCATGGGAATGACATCCAGCCTCCAATGGAAAAGGAATAATATATCTTTCTAATACATTGGTTAAGTTCTTGGTTGTTGTTTTAGCATCCATATTTTCTAAATGTTAGTTTCAGACAGCTTTTTTTTTTTTTTTGGCCTATCCATTTACAAGCTCAGTAGAAGAACATTTCTGAGATGGAATTTCTTGGAGCTAAGCACATGGTGGCATTTGGGTTATTTGCTGTCCAATTTTAGAAATGTTCACAATGCTAGCTCACACCCCCTTTTTCAATGAATTTATGATTCTGGAGTGAAAATAAATAGTGTCACATACTTTTGTCACATGGAAAATCCTTCATTTGGCTGTTTTACAATTGTCAATTCACTTGCTTTTATGTGTGAGATTTTGGAAGTTTGAATTAGCCATCTATAAAGATACGGCTATAGCTTTCTATTTGCCCTGGTCCTTTTTCCTGTGATAGTCTCTCTACTCCTCAGCCCTTTCCAGCTTAAGGTGGGGAATCCCTAGGAAAGCACAGGGGTGAGAGAATGTTCCAAGGTCACCCAGACCTTTTCCCACTACTTCCTAGCGTGCAGTCCCTTTCCTGCAGTTGTGCCTTTTACGGAGTAAAAAGAAAAAACAGTAGCTTGGCAAAATTATATAGACACTAGAAATAAGTGCTTAGATTTTCTCTGTACACCAAAGTCGAACCAATGCCTGGATACAATTGTTTTGTATTTCATTAAATGGTACAAAAAGCAAAAAGGGAAAGTTACCGAAGAGGCTCTTTGCAACATAGAATCAAATCACATTTTGCAAAATCTTTCTTGAATCTTTTCAAAGAAGGTACACACTTAGGAAAATAACAAAGTCTCTAACATTATTGTTGTTGTGTCATTACAGTCATGACTGACTATGACCCCATGTCCATGGAGTTTTCTTGCCAGGAATACTGGAGTGGCTTGCCAGTTCCTACTCCAATCTCTCTAATATAGCTCTTACTTATTCCTAACCCATGATGTTACCTGAATGAGGTATCCTGCCATGTAAACAGACCTGCTCTGTAGAGATGGAATTAACCCTGGCTTCTGGGTCTCCATGTCCAGCATGTCTCCGTTTCTTTAGAGAAACAAGCCTGATGTTACAGAAGCTTCAAATACCTGCCATCATGGCTAATCTTTTAAAGTGGCTCCTGGCTAAAGGATTACCTTCTTAATCGGAATTAATCCTTTAGTACTAATTGTCACACCCTCTGGGCAGGAAGGAGTTTCCTCAGAGATGTAACATACACATCACAGCCTGTTTGGAACTGTTCCTTAGTTCAGCTAGGTAGAAGGAGAGCCATGGACCATTCCCTCTTTGTAATTCCACTGCCTAATTCCAGTGACAGAGGGCAATTCCAATATTTATTTCCATTTGGTCTTTCTTCAGGCATGCCTTAAGATTTTCCCCAGCATATATTATGATTTCCTGTAGCCCCTGTTTCCATTACAGCATTTTGGAGGCTGGAATCCCATTGGATTTTTCAGGGGTGCAAAAGTGGCTGATTGAAGCTAATTAAGGTGCTAGTCCTATAATCATGATTATATTACACAAGGGCAGGATACAGGTGGACCTTTTGAATTATTAAGGATATTGTGACTCTCGCCTGTTTTTGTGGATACTAACGGAAGGCCTTCATCTATAAGAGTTCTTTCATGACACCAGATATATTTTTATCAAAGCAAAAAAAGAAAGAAGGAAGGAAGAAAAGAAAGAAAGAAAGAAAGAAACAAACAAACAAACAAACTGTGCTCAGCTAGTAGATTAATTCCAAACAGCTCATAACCATTTTTGGAATCTTCATGGCTACTATTAAAGACTGATTCTTGACATCCCTCTCCCAGTCCCTACCACCAGCTCACTGATTTACTCTTTGCTCAGTGCTGGTGGTCAAACTGGTCTAGAGTGACATCAATAAGGGTGGTTGCAGCAGAAATGGGCTTATATAATCACAAGCCTTTTATTCTTTTGAGGTTGGTAAAATGAGCATGAAGCTCACTTGGGGTTTTGTGTGTGTATGTGTGTGTGTGTAGACTACATTCTTTATTTGTAAACTTCTCAGAGTGCTTTAAATGCTTTAAGGAGGTATATAGGTAGCATATTTTGCTTTGCTGTATATATTCTGGTACATGTCTACACTGCTGCTGTTTTCTCTGTGTCCTTTTCTGAACTCTGAAACTTCAATTACATTTTCTATACCTCATTGCTTGTTGTTAACTTAGTAGAGTTAGAAATAAGATTTAGGATTAGTAGAATAGATTAATACCATATATACTTGAGTATAAGTCAACCCGGGTATAAGTCGAGGCCCCTAATTTAACCCCCAAAACCTGGGGAAACGTATTGACTCGAGTATTAAGTCTAGGGTGGGAAATGCAGCAGGGCCTGGCAGCTCTTGCTTTGTGAGCTGGGTGTGTGATGTTTAAAATAACTTTTAGCCACTGATGCAAGTGCTTGGGTCAGTGGCTAAAAGTCATTTTAAACATCGTGTGCCACTCCCCTGTGATGCAGAGGCGGGGGGTCATGAGAAGCGGCATGCAATGTTTTAAATGACCTTTAGCCGTAGATGACTTACCTCAGTGGCTAAAAGTATTGACCCGAATATAAGACAAGGGCCCCCTTTTTCAGCCCAAAATTAGGGATGAAAATCTAGGCTTATATTCGAGTATATACAGCACATTATAAATCAGCAGGGAAATGGTGTATTAGATTTAGCACCCTTTGGGGTTATATACAGCAAAGGAGTAGCATATAGACAGATATATTAGGTTAATAGAATTTGTGGCTGTGTGTGTGTGATTTCACTGGAAGGGTTTGTGTTCAGCTGTACCAGAAGCGGATGCTGTTTTTCTTTGGACTGTGTCTGTGGGCGGTTTGAAACATGGATCTTGTAAAAGAAGTAGGCACTTGGAGAAGGCAGCAGGATTGCTGCCCGCCGCAATTCATTGTAGCAGTTTTTACTAAGAGGCATAGGAGATGGAAAGGAAAAAGCCTGTACCTGCTCTCATGAGCCCCCCCCCCCAATAAAATGTCACCCAGTTTACTTATTCATCACTGACACAATAAAAGAGCAGCAGGCAGCAGTACAGGGTGTGTATATCTCTGCTAAGGAGGTGGTGTGGAAGACCCTGAGTCTCAGGGTGGGACAGATATGAATGAACCTCAGACATATTCCAGTGACATATAATGTGGAGGTCTCCTACCAACCTTCCAAAGACTGAAGAAGCTACTTGGATGAGTAGCAAAACATTTCAGTTTAATAAGAAATGAAATCCAGCTGCCATGACTCATCTTTTGAATTCCAGCGATGTCTTTGTGCAGTACAGCTAGGGTAGCCAAGGCAAGGCGCCAGAAGAGATTATGAAAAAAAAAAAACTTTTCTCCCAGAGAGCCAGTATGTTAGACAAGGGCAAGGATGGCATGTTCAATATAGGCAGCAACAAAGCTGCAGCTTTTGTGGTTGGGAAAGGGATTGAAAGATTATCAGGCATTGGCTTCTGTGAGGGTTTGTCTTCAACTCCATGGTGTTCCGAGGGAAAATAAGGACTGTCCACGCGTTCCGGGAAAGGATCCAAATAAATTTTATTATCATAACAAACTTCAGCAACTCCAGTGGACCTGACCAGCAAGGTCAAGGACCTTCTTCAGTACAGGTTTGCCTCCTTGTTAAAAAAGGAAGAGTATGCTCTAGCAACCCTCTTGGATCTCCAAATTGAACAGTGGAGAATGTCATTAGGCACCAGGGGAGGGGGCAACTACCAGGTTACTTTCTGTTGCATGCAGCAGCAGCTAACGAAGAAGGTCCAGTTACCACTAAGGTTGGTTGCACAGAGCAGGAAGAAACCAGCAATGTTCATAGCACTCAAAACAGTAGTAATAGGAGTGGTATTCTAGAATCCAGGAGTCCCTCACCCTGGCAACAACAAAGCAATTGTTCTGGGACACTGTCTTCACAGACATGTTAGGCCATTCCTTGAGAAACACCAACCTAGGAAGGACATTACAAAGGTACTAATAATAATAAACTTTATTTTTATGCCGTGTTTCTCCCCAAAGGGAGAATAGATACAAACTCAAGCCCTGCAAACCACAAGAGATCAATCTCTTCTTTTCCTGGGCTGAAAAGGACTCTTTTGGGGATGTTTAGCCAAGGAGGTATTGCTGTCAAGTAGGGGACATTGTCAGTCCACATTGCTCACTAACACAACCAGGATCTGTAGAAAAAAAAATATTTTCCTTAAGGTCAACCTACTGTTGCTAGGCTTTCCTGAAGTCCCTCTTAACTAAGACAAAATGGCACATACTGCGCACAGTACAGTAGCAACCATGTGTCAGCGAGGAAAAGGGCACAAACGTCTTGGGTCTGAAGGAGTGGGGAAGAGCTCTGGTCCATGGGGTCACGAAGAGTTGGACACGATTGAACAACTGAACAACAACAACCTCGACTTACGAATTTAATCTGTTCCGAATGCATGCTCTTAAGTCGAACTACTCTTAAGTCGGGATACCTATCTAAAAAACTGAAAAAAATACATTTAAAAATGAAAAAAAAGGAAAAAATATTTGCAAGTCGAGCAGACCATCTGTAAATTTTGTAAGGTGACAGTTAAAATGCCAACAGTTTTCCACTCTTAAGTCGAGCTGCTCTTAAGTCAGGGTACCACTGTATACCTTTTTCTGTCACAGGGAGGGCAATACAACAAGAGAATTCCTATCTTGTCCCTGCCTCTACTTTTAAGTACATACATTCAAAACCAGGAAATTGGGAGACATGACAGAGGGATGGAGTTGTGGTAGACTATTGCCACTCCACCACCCTACCCCCCTAGTCTGGCCTGTTGTTCCACAGAGAAACCTGGAGGACAGAGCTGAGTGAGGTTGACACCCCCAGAGTCATCCAGCCAAGTCTCTGATGCAAGTGAGATCAGCACGTTCTTAACATACGATAAGATAAGATAAGATAAAAGATAAGATAAGATAAGATAAATCTTTATTGATCCCACATCTGGGGATTCATGGGGGAATTTACTTGTTACACAGCTTCCAATATAAAAAACAAGTAAAGATAGCTAGGTGCACAAAAAAGTGTAAAGTATGTGAGAGAAAAAACAAAATAGCTAATAGAGATTAAATAAAATAAGAAACCCAATATACAAATATTACACTAAAAATTCGTATATAAAAATAAATATAAAGAGATCAGGTCCTGAATGATTGTTGATTTCCCATTCACTGATCCTATATTTACTAGCAAAGTTTTCAGTCCAGGGATCCTGTCACTGTGTTTTTAAAAGCAATTCAAATTTGTATGTACCTTGGGAGTTATCAACACTCTGTAGTCCTTCCTTCTTCTGTAGTGCTGAGGAACGTTATGATGGCTATGTCTTCCACTATCCAAGACAGTAATAATAGGTTTTTCGACATTGCCTTGCATGTTGTTTTACTCTGGAATTTGAGCAATATCTGCGGCGCTACGTGCCTCTGGCTGGCCTCCCAATTTTATGGTCCCAGTAATTACCTGTGGAAAGAGGGGAGGGGTGAGAGCCTGGTTGCCTGTTCTCTCTGGTTGCAGCTGCTAGAGATGTAAGTTTTCATCTTAGTTTCTCACTGAGCTGCTTCTCTCTGTCCCATCATCCTGCTACCTCTTACTCCCAGCTTCTCAGTGAGTCTCCCTCTGTATTACTTGTTCAGACAGTGAATAAAGTTAAGCACACTTCTGGATCCTAGTAGCACAGGAAACCATGGTAAACTAAAAGTGAACTAAATCCCTGAGTACCCCTCAGTTAAAAAGAATGTGGGAAAGGAAGGAAGGAGAAAACTAATCCTGATGCTTGTTGCACATTCTTGTTTGTGCACATGCCTCTCTGATAAAGCCCGATTTAATATGAGACAAAAACACAGTAATTAGTTTAGTCCAGATGTTCCATTTCTGATCCAGCAAAATATGGTTTGAATCAAGGATTATTCTGGCTTTTTGATTTCATTCATTAATTGACCAGTAAATGCTTTGTTTACACTTGCCAGCTGAACCTGTGGGCGCAGTGAAGTTGCTGTTGAGAGATCAGCAGATCAAATGATCTATCACCAGACTGAAGATTGATGGCGTTCTATGAAAATGCAGACAAAAGTAAAAACTCTAGTTTGGATCAGAAAAGAACAACCATAGCTTCCTCTTTTTATTTGGTTGAACGTTTGTGGAGTAATAGGTACTTCAAAGAAACCTAATAGCTTACCTATTCTTCTAAAACCTGGTATGCTCATATATGGGGTTAGAGCTGGGGGAAAGTACAAGATGTTTCACTGCCAGTGATTGATGCTGATGAAGGAAGTACAGTGCAATACTAGTTGTATCATTAATCACCATTAAAGCCAGTTCCTTTCATCTCTCCTAAAAACCCATTCCCTTGCATGCCAGAATCTCATAGTCAATAGGGCTGCAGAAAATTTAGTGCAATTCATTTTAAGGTGTTACCATACCATTTATCTTTCTGAGAGTATTTTAAGCCAAGGCCACAAACATAATGTAGGAAGTGCTACAGCAAGGTCAGAAGTCAGGTATGCTCTGAAAGATAAATGATGTCCAGATATTACATGAAACTGCTCGGGGCAATTTGCTTGGCCATTATGTCCAGGATAGCAAGGCTGAAAATTGTTTATTAGTAGCCTGAGAAAACAACAATAATTTTGCTCTAATTTAAAAAGCAGTAATTAAATACTTCAAATGCAGGGTTCCTGGCACTCTCTCCCCTGCCTTATACTGTATATTGATTCCTTGCCCATCAGGGAACTAAAGTTTTCTTTACTCGTTTACTCTATGAGTTAGCATGAATGGGCAAATACTTAGTTTCTCATGGGTCATTCACATCCCTTTAGCATCCATAATTTCACTTTGGCAAGATATCCTGCTGAAACCTTTCAAATACAGTGGTAACCCAGTTTTAGAAGTTAATCCGTTCGTCCAGAAACTACTTAAACCAGAAATTATGTAAACTGGAGCCACCCAGGGGCTCAGTGCATCCTGGGAAATGAAGTCCTTCGAAAAATACGTAAATTAGGGTTGTGAAGCAAAAATTACTTTAACTGAGGCATTTGCAAACCAGGGTACCACTGTAACTAGAATAAGTCTGTGCCTCCATAGTAAGATAATCATTGTCTAACACCAATAAAACCAAATAAGAGCCAGCCACGTTGTTTCTTACTTGACAAATTGGTTACAAGAAACAAACCATGACAGTCACTGGCTTTTGGCACTTCATATATTGTGAAGAATGTTCTTCTCTGTCCCATTCTGTTTTGTGAACTTTATTGATTTCAATTTTCATTTCTTGATGTTGCATTATAGTCAAATCTGTCCACTGAAATTTGCTTTTCTACCCCATTTCCAAGTCTACATTGAATCTCTACTGGCTGCTGGATTTACTGCTGCTGGCACTCTAAATTTCACAGGTGCTGCCAAAGGAAAATGTGTTGAAAGGGGAGGCTAGCCATAGAGGCTCTTTATTGGATGAATATTGGTCTGCTTACAGCTTTTAAAAAAAAAAACTGCACTTAAAGCTAAGCCAAATGTACCCTGTCTTCTGAGCCACATTACATAACTCAGTGAAAATAGAAGAAAGCATGTGAGGGGGCAGCAGGCATACCTCATGTTGACTTGTTATGTGGAAAAGCTGTTAAAATGCTATATTTGTATTCTTATATTTTTTAACCCTATAATTTTCAAATAAATAAATGATACAGTTATAAAAAATGGAATGCCACTTTAGTTTTGATTCCTGTTTTTTTCTTACTGTGTTATGGTGTGAAGTAGGTAGAGGTCTCACCATATAGCTTTTGTGAAGCAGGTTTGTTTTGAATTTCAACAGCAGAAGGAACTATTCCTTCTAAATAATACTGTGTATGCTCAAATATGTCTAGTTTTTCATTCCCAATTTTGGGCTGAAAAAAGGGGCCCTCAACTTATATTCGGGTCAATACTTTTAGTCACTGAGGCAAGTGATTGGGTTGGTGACTAAAAGTCATTTTAAACATCATGCGGTGCTTCTCCTGACCCCCCTCTGCATCATGGGGGGGCGGCATGCAATGTTTAAAATGACTTCTGTACTCCCATCTTCAGGCTCCACAGCTAGATATGTAATTGATTAAGCTATCCAGCCACCTAACATAGCACAGTACTTACAATGATATTATTCTGAAATTAAATATAACCCTTGAATACTTTTCAAGTCTTGTCTAACTTTTTCCCATTCCTGTCCCACTGCCTTTGTTGTTTTATTAATCAACATTTTATTTGTTTATACTGTTAGGTTAATGATCCAGTAATAACCTCTTCAAATTCTTTATTTTTTCCAGTGTTTCTGAAATCATTGTGCCTTAAAAATGCTGAGTTTTTAGTGGAAAATGCTGAATTTTGAAATGATGGTGCTCCTTTTTCCTTTCATCTTCAGACCTATATTATACTGCTATAGCAATAACTTATAGCCTGTAGAAAAACATAATATTGATCCATGCAATGAAGAACACACAGTGCCATGTAACTGTAATTATGGAGAATAATTTAATATTATAATTCACTACAAATGGTAATTTCTTGGTTAACAACCCTAGTAAATATATCACTTCCCGATAATTATGGAAAATACATCTTACAGAAGAAAAGCATCCATAAATTAATGCTTAAGATATCATTTTGAGCTCCTACATGTTTGCTTTAAAAACAAGGTGGAAATCTGCTTGTATAGTGTATCATTTTATTAAATGTTATGTTAAGTGTCTTAGACAAAAAGGGAGTTAATTCCTTGTGATGTATATTTTGTACTTAAAATTACTACCATGTTAGTGCATATAAAATGTAAGTCATATTTCACATTCAGTATGAAAATAAATTGATTACTATTTGTGAGGTCCAACTGTAATAGATCCATTGAATAAATGGGATTTGAGAAAATCACTTGCTTTACTGGATCTGCTCTAGTTGGGAGCAACTATTGCTAATATCACCTCAATTACAAGAATATTTAATAATTAGGATTTTAAAGACTCCCTAGTTATCATATATTTAAAAATGTGAGGACTGTACTAAACTATATTTTGGTCCTATTGTTTCAAGGTCTGTAGCATTGTTAAAGGAAATAATCTAAATGACTTTCTGTGTTAAAATTGTCTTGTCAGTACTTGCATAGTTAAGTTTCTCTTGTTTCATATTCTTTTCTACAGCACTGATAAAATTGTTATACTCCCCACCCCTTATGCAGCTGCCACCACCACTGAAAATAGAGCTTGATTTGCTTAAATAGCAGCACCAGCAGCACATAAGCTGTTCTATCTAGGTCACTGAAAACATTAACATTTGGTTTCTATGAAATCACAAAAATAGAGACTGTTAAAACATTTGGTGATGGAAATAGTAACCCAAAAAAACAACAACCTGGAATTTAACTAGTGTCTTCCTGCCCTGTTGGGCTACAAAGTATCCAAGGTAGATATTATTCAAGGTTCTCTTTTCTGATAGGTAGTGGGTGTGGAGTAGGAACAACTGGCTGATCCACAATAAAAATAATGTTAGATGGGTATAAAACCTGGACATGTTATATTATTAGGTCCATTGACTGTTAAATCTTTTCATGATATGTACCATCGTAATGTGTACTATCACTATGAGGGTCCTGATTTTTAAAAAATAGCAAGATTGGTTATAGTTGATGTGGGAATAATTATGATTTCATTACCAAATTAACACTTCAGTATTTAGAATTTGATATTGATATTACAGTATATTATAATTAACAACAGAGAGTGGAGAAAGATAAGAATTCATTTGAAGCTAGCATATAAGTGATGTTAATATTTCTAACAAATTACAGTTGTTAAACTCAGATCTCAGCATGCATCATTACTTTTAATTAATATTTCTATACTCACTGCATTTGTTTGGAAATACTGTAAATAACACTATGATTTTAGAGCATATGCCTTTTGATAGAAAGGCATGCCACAAGCTTAAGAAGTGAACAGGACAAATAGGTAAATATACTTTCTCGAGATAAAATAGGTGATTACAGACTTGAACTATAATAATTCTACCTGTGTACCATTACATGAACGATAGGTGGCCTACTGGAAAAATAAAGTCTAATTTAATGATTAATATAATTCAAGTCCCTCGTTCATCCTTAGAAAGTATTTGGGTGAATCTGTTAGCAAAATACAGACTTTCTGAAGGTTACTATTATATGATAGGCAGTATTACCTTGAAAGGGGTGGGGCATTCTTCATGGTCACTGTGATTCACATACATCAGTAGTTCTGTGTCCCCATAGACTTTTTCAGTAAAGAATTTATTAGTAAAGATTTCTCAAAAAATACATGAGCATTGGATTCTACTTCTGATACTTTACTGTACAGAAAAAGTTCTTTACCTGATAAGGGACTTCAGGAATGGAAATAATTATATTGTTACAAGAAATATGGCAAACATATTTCTAAAGCAGTTTGCAGTGGTAGATTTAAAAGAAGCCAGTTTCCACATAGCATTATCATCAACCTATCCTGTTTCCTAGGTCATCAAATATATAAATTCAGAGTGCTCCCTCTTGACCTTTCAACAGAGTTTTTACAAATATATGGGCACCAGTAGTAGTGTATCTGAATAAGAGGAGAAATTATTTTCTCCTATATAAACCAATGCTTAATTGCTGCTAATTTACTTATTTATTTTGAATACTTTTACCCCACCTTTCTCCTTTGAAAAGGAACCAAGATGGCTTACAATAATGAGGGACAATATACAGCCCAGAACATTTAAGACAGTGCTTCTCAACCTGTGGGTCCACAGATGTTCCTGGACTGCAACTCCCAGAAATCCTTTACAGCACAGCAGGTGGTGGAGGCTTCTGGGAGTTGCAGTCCAGGAACATCTGGGGACCCACAGGTTGAGAACCACTGATTTAAGACATACTCAGGAACAGGGAATTAGAAGAGGCATCTTACAACATTCAAAGATAACATTAAAGCTAGAAAGAGCACATGAAGGGGGGGGGATCCATTATTAGGGATGGAAACTAACATGGAAAACAGTGGTGTTCATGTATGGTAATCCATCTGAAAGTCACATAATGGGTTGTCCATCATTCAGGGAAAGCTTTCCTGAAGAGGTAAGTCTTTGACTGCTTCCAGAAACACAGCAGAGATGGGGCAGTCCTGGCCTCCAGTGGGAGGGAGTTCCAAAGCCTGGGAGAAGCAGCAGAGAAGGCCCTTTCATGTTTTCTTATGAGATGCACCTGTGAAGGTGGTGGGGATGGAGAGAAAGGTCTTTCCTGATGACCTTAGCATTTGAACTGCTTCATACTGTGAGATTCAACTTTTGAGGTAGCTTGGACCCAGACCATTTAGTGCTTTGTAGTTTAAACCCAGCACCTTGAATTGTGCCCAACAGCTGATTGGCAGCCAGTGGAGCTGCTTTAGTAGGGGTGTAATGTGATCTCTGTAACCCACCCAAGTCAGCAATCTGGCTGCTTCATTTTGAACCTATTGGAAGTTTCCTGAGACTTTCACCCGGTAGCCCCACATAGAGCTCATTACAGTAGTCCATCCGGGATGTCACTAGGGCATGTGTCACAGTGATCAGAGCAGGTTTCTCAAGAAATTGGCATTGCTGGCGTACTAGTTTAATTGTGCAAATGCACTCCTGGTCACAGCTGTGACCTGGGCATCTAGGCTGAAGGATGAGTCCAGGAGCATCCCCGAGCTGCGCACCTCTTTTTTTCAGTTGTGGGGAGATAATCCCCCCCAAAAAACAGGTTGCATCCTTCCTTGATCTCCCTTTCAATGGACCACAAGCAGCTCTGTCTTGTCTGGGTTTAGTTTCAGTTTATTCCTTCTCATCCAGTTCATGACATTTCTGGGAATAGGAAAATCTCATAAGATGAATTTTTCCTATGGAATGCCTCGCAAGACGAATTCAGTGCGCTCCTATGGGAACCATGTTTTATAGGATGAATTCTTTGTAAAATGAATTAAATTCATCTTAAGAGGCACCACTTTTCTGAAGTGGGGATTGCCACAAATAAACATTTTTGTTAGACAATGTCTTGCAGACAAGGGTTAAAATTGCATGGTGGATATATTTGCACAGACTTGGTCCGGTGCCCTCATGTGTTCCTTCACTTTCCATTCATCACACAGTTGTGAAAAATCAGACAGGAGGTGATATATTCAATAAGAATTCTGATGGCCACAGTAGTAATGTTTTATTATCATATCACCAATGGCAATGGACAGTTTGAGACTGCCAGCTCCTAGCGTGTCACAATGGTCATATTTGTCACCTAGACATAGAAATGTTAAAACTAACTGTGCAGATATCTGTGAAGATTCTCAGTCATCCAGGTGAGGTTATCTGGAAGTTATGGCAACTGGACTTCATTTCTTGAGAGATCAAAACGTTGCACTACTCACCCAAGCAGCTTCGCCAGTCTGAGGAAAGTTAGTGGTGAGGCTGCCACTTGATTTTACATCACATAGTCTGAATAGGCTGATAAGTTGGACAAGAATAGGGTTGTTAGGTGAACAATGGTCTGGGGTGCATGAAAGTCCCACCTATGCAAACCTTCCCAACACCCATTAAGTATGTGACCACTAAGCTGTGACCTTCCTGGTGGAGGTGTGAAGTGTTTCTGATTTGTTTTGGGATTGACAAAAGGGCAGCATGAAAGTAGCAGATAGACTGTTGAGAGAGGGGTTTTCAATACACCCGACCCAGGGGCGCGCTTCCCTCGGGCTCGCCGCGGAGCGCCTGCTCTGCGGCACCCGTCCCCGGCTCCCGCCCGGATGCTTCCTCCTCTAGCCTCTCCCCCCACCCCGCCCCGCCGCTTCCATTTTTCTCCTCCCCACCCGGACCCTCCTCCTCCTCCTCCTCCGCTTGGTCGCCGCCGCCTTTCCCTCGGAGGCGCCGCTCGCTCTCGGCCGAGGTGAGGACAGGCGGGCGGGCGGGCAAGTGGGCGGGACGCACGGGCTCTGCCGGCGCATGGCCACCACCACGATGCTGCCTCTCTCCTGGGCCACCTTGCTCCTCGCCCTCGCCCTCCTCCTCTGCTGGAGTCCCGGTGAGTCCGCTGCGCCGCCGAGAGAGCGAGAGAGAGAGAGAGAGAGAGAGAGAGAGAGAGAGAGAGATGCTTCTGAGGGGGAAAGAGGCGGCGGCGACGGGGGAAGAGGGGGCCTCTGAGCGCGTGCAGAGGCGGGAACGGACCGGCGGGGCCTTTGGGAGCGCCGCCGCCGCCCGTGTGTGTGTGTGTGTGTGTGTGTGTGTGTGTGTTTGTGTGTGTGTGTGTGTGTGTGTGTGTGTGAGAGAGAGAGAGAGAGAGACATGGCTGGCGGGGCCTTTAGGAATGCATTGGAACGGATTAAGTCCACTTCCAATGCATTCCTATGGGAAATGATAATTTGCTTAACGAAAAAATTGCATAACGTAATTTAATTGGGAACCAATTAATTACGTTATGCAAGGTACCACTGTACTCACATGAATGGTTTTCCTGATGCCTCTCTCAAACCACCTCTCTTCTCTGTCTAATATCTGTACATCCTCATCTTTGAATGAGTACCCTTTGTCCTTCGTTCAGGTATATTGCTGGCTCTGGTCCTGAGCTGTTACCCCTCCTGTGTTGGTTGGACCATCCTCCTTAGTGGCTGTTTGGTTTCTCCAATGTAGAGCTCTGTACACTCCTCTCTACACAACTCCACATTTACATCCTTGAATGGGCATTTCATATACTAGATGTTATGTGTGCTCTTGCTTTCTGTGTTGACAACATACAGTGGAACCTTTACTTACATGCTGCTTGACTTGCATCATATTTGACTTGCATCAAGAAGGGGGCTGTTTGACTTGAGTCGCAGGCTTTGACTTACATCTCGGAGCCCCAGCGCAAGGCACTGGAATCGGGCAGCAGCCACGACCCAGCATCGCGGCTGCTGTCTCCAAACTGCTCCTGCCTTCTTCCTCTTCTCCGGCAGCGGCAGCGGTGGCTTCGGCGAGGCCAGCTCCGAGCACCTGGAGCTGGTCCTCGGCCTCGCTGAAGCTGCCATTGCCACCAGAGGAGAAGAAGGGCCAGGATCTCGGGGCTGGCCTCGCTGGTTAGACAGTCGGCTCAGTCTTGTAAAAAACCTGGCTGCAGAAGTCTGGTCCACAATGGAAGCATTTTAGTTGGAGAGCTGTACAGTTGTGGGACTCTAATGCTAAGCATAGAGTTGTTCAGAACTTGGAACGTCAGGTTAAAAATCAGTAAAACTTAAATGTTAGACATTGTTGCTATGAACATTAAAAAGTGGAGGCGTATAACTTGTGGACTATAATTCCACTGCCTCCTCCTCTCTTTGAAGAGACATTTCATTTACATCCCTGGAAGGAATCTCCTATCCCAGTCAAATTTGTGTTAAATTGCTGTTTTCAGGGGTCTTTCTCATCATCTGGAACGGATTAATCCACTTTCCCATTACTTTCTATGGGAAAAGTTTGTTTGACTTAAGTCATAATTGACTTAAGTCTAGACCTCTGGAACAGATTAATGACGTACGTCAAGGTTCCACTGTATAAGCTATGTGTTCTATGTTGTTCTTTTAGGAAAACTAATAAGACAGTTACTACAGAAACAAAAAAGGTGAACTAGTGATGTCACAAAGACTATCTAAATTGGAAATGAAAGCAATCTCATTGTCATATGAGTTTGCCAAATACCACTGCCTGCTACCCATAAGGGATATTCAGCCCACGCAATGACAGCATTGGCAGGCTTTTTAAAAGGGGTCCAGTTATAGATTGTTTGCAAGGCTTCACCTTGGTCCCAACCCTATCAGCTCTGTGAACCATTATAGGTTGGATATCAGAGCCAAATTGGATGTATAATTCATCATGTTCTGCTATTTTCAGTATGTGTCATATCCCAACAGTTGGTAAGTTAACTTGGGAGCCACCATGTGTGTAAATCACAGAGAATTTAGAGAAAGCAAACAAGTTACTTACATGCAACTGTGGGGTGGTGGTTAGTGGACATCTGTGAATTTGCCCAACCTCCCCTTGATCTGTCACACTATTTCTGCTTATGCCTTGGAATCAGATAGAGGGAACTGATAGCAGAGTTAAAGCTCCATGAAGACCCTGAGACAAAATCTATCATACTCCAGAGGGTCATATGTAGACACATTCTTCCCCTTGATGTCTTTTTCTTTCCATTGTAGTGACAAAAAATTATATGACTGCTACTGGAATTCTTACAAATAGTGGTTGACCTACAATGAATCTTGTTCCCACTGCAGAAAAAATATCTTAGCACTGATTCTGCTCTACATCTTTGGGTCCAAAAGGCAAAGGAGTAATATGGGTAGATGTAGGTTAAGTCATAAGCAAGTGTAAATTGGTATCCTTTCTTTGGGCATATTGTGAGTGCTTAAATCAAAGGTTTTTTTTAAAGATACTCTGTGCCCTATTGGTGGTACAGAGATCCCACCCACCCACCCCACGAAGGGACAATATGAACAGTATACTATACATAGGTTACAGTGTGCCAACAAGGATATGGATTTTTAGGTTTCTTTAGCTTTGACTTGGAAGATATTTTGTAAAACTGAACAAATGGTAGACTCAGAGTATATTTCTTAGAAGAGGAGCATGTAAAGATGCCCAGTCCAACATTTCTGAACAGAATGTTATTGTGCAATTTGTGGTCAGCATGAAAGCTGGAGTTAACAAATCATGTTTTTTCTGGCTGGGACTAAAAGAAGTGCAAATTTGCCTCTGCTTCTGAATAGAAGAGTTTAAGCTTCCTATTTCTAGCAGCTGTGCCCACAGAGATCAGGGATGATCTGGAGCACAGCCACATGCCATATGTGTATGTGAGGTGATGGTTTGCACTGCAAGACGCAATCTGCCCCTCCATCACCCCCCCCCCATGGATCTTAAATCAATTTCTACACTGTCTTCTTTAGATTAAGTTTAGTTTTTCTCTCCAGAAATCCTCATACTTAGGATATAGTTTTCCTTTATAAACATTCTTCAAAATGTGACATAGATTTCTCTCAAATAAAATTTTCCATGGCAAAGCTTGTTTGGAAGGAATGAAGTAAAATATTATCTAGATTATTGTATGCAGTAGTGCTTCTCATTTCTGCCTCTGCCCTGTTCTTAACAAGTCTGGAGTTAGTGCCAGCTGCAGAATAGCCTAAGAAATTTTCATCTTCCTTGCACCATTTCTGCTCAGGAATGTAGCTCATTACAATGGCCATTTTGAAATAAAATCACTTTGGAGGGAGACCAATGTTTACTGCTATTGTTTGGTGAACAAAATTAACAGTTTAAGATAATGTGAAGGCTATGGAAAACAGTAAGCCAACCCTACACACCAGAATAGTTTCTCATGCTCACACTCACCATTTCAGTTGATACATTAAATAGGAAATATAAGAGGGAGGTCATAACACAGCTATAAATATCTGTAGAAGGTCATACTTCTTGGATTTGTAGCAGGTGTGCTTGGAATCTAAAAAATGTGGAAGAGCTGTACGAAGGCGGGGGGATGCAGATTTAAAACTGCACCTGTGGCATATCTCAGTCTCATGTGAAAGATATCAGAATGCTACTTTGTAGCATATAGCTGTTTGCCCACTCTCCCTGTCCCTACCCTGACTGTGGAATACCTCCCAGTTCCCAATACCAGTAATTGCACTTAAAACATGCATGAAGGTTAAGGCACTGTCTAACCATAGATGGGTTGTGTAATATATATTGGGGCCAGAGTCACCCTGAAAGTGAAGTAGGCTTTGCAAAAATTGCTTAACTGCATTCTTGACTGTCTGTCACTCTGTCTATTTGGTCCTGTCATACACCTTATAAAGAAAAGGGATAACAACTCCCCCCCCCTCTCTCTCTCTGTGTGTGTGTGTGTGTGTGTGTGTGTCTGTCTGTCTGTCTGTCTGTCTGTCTCTCTCCCTCTCTCTCTCTCTCTCACACACACACACACACACATGGCGGCGGGGGGGGGGAGACCCCTTGGATTCCTAGACTTTGAGAACACATAGATGTCACATAATTGTCTCAAGGTAGGAATGTAACTTCTGGCAAGTTCCTCTGCAACAAAAGTTATATCGTTCTAATAAGTCACTTTGACATAAGAGTAAAATTTGTGAATAAATTTCTTTCCATTGGTTGTGTTGTTATTTATGTTGAGTATCATGTATCTCCTTTTCACTAGAATCGCTGCTTTCACTTCATGTGTCTCTTGGTTATTTTTTCCTTAGGATTTCAGTCAGGAACTTAATGATTTATCTCATCTCCAATACTTAACTTATCCATTTCCTTTATTTTCTTTCTTCCAAGGAAAAAAACTTGCAGCACAGCTGTTAACATTATTTCTTCTAGCCAGACTCTAGGACAGTGATGGTGAACCTTTTAGAGATCGAGTGCCCAAATTGCAATTCAAAACCCACTAATTTTTTTTGCAAAGTGCCAATACAGTAATTTAACCTTTATACAGGTAGCTATGAAGGGGCGATGTCGGGTGCCCACAGAAAGGGCTCCGAGTGCCACCTTTGGCACCCGTGCCATAGGTTCGCCATCACTGGTCTAGGAGAAAGAGTTTGATGTAGCAGCCAAACCCAGAATAATGCCAGATGTTTCTTTGTCAAAATGCTTTCCACTAATTTCAGCAGGGAAGGTTGTTGAAGATAGCGGCTTTAATAGTGAAAATGTGAGGTTATAGAGCACATAGAATTAGCTCAGGTTTGCAAATAGTTAGTTGGCCTAATATAAGAAGATGGTAGGTTAAGATACAGAATCCTGAGAGTAACACTGTATAAAATGAAGGGCTTATCATGTGCCAGGTAGAGCTCTGCAGTATTTCATCAGACTTCACCAGCTGCGACACTGAATACCTCTCTGGTTTAAACAAGGTGATCTGTTGCTATTAAAATTTTGTCCGAATTTAGGTTACTACAGTTGTTAGTGGAAAGCAGTCTTTTATATCTAAATTGTATGCTGCTCTTTTAAGATGTTAAATAATTTGTCTTGAAAGCAGAGATACCGTTAAAAGAATTTTTCATTTGTACCAGCTCTCTTTTCATTTCTTGTCTTAACTCATCTGTCTCTAAGCAGCTAGTGGGAGCTGCAGTTAATTAGACCACAGATGGCAAGGACATGTGTTGCTGACCTCCATGAGAACTGCAAAATCTTCTTATCTTTCTTTCTGGGCAGGGGGATATGCATCTGAAAATAATGCTTAAAATGCATATTTGTAGGCTTTAGCAGGGAAGATGTAGTTATAGCTCAGCAGGTGAATCAGCAATTCATGGAATAATAGAAAGAGATCTGTGGCTTTCCTGGAACACTGATTTTTAAAAATATTTTGTTTCAACTCAAATCCTATTTTCCATGTAACTGTATAGTAGATTTGGTTGTACGTATGCTATAGAAAATGAACAAAGAGTTGCATATAGAAGAATAAATTTTATACCATTTGAATTTTCAATTATTTTATATAATTTTGCTTGTGAGATTAAGTTTTCAAATAATGTTTAAGGATTGGAGTAGTAGAAGAAAATAAGATGAGGAAAGATATTTGCAGGTAGGAGGAAATGGAGATCAGGCTTATTTCATCAATAGGCTTCAAGGATGAGAGGGGTAACTTTCCAATCCACTGAAAGTTATTCAGTCTCAGTCTGCTGTTTCAGGCTTCATCGTCAAATTGTCTTCAAAGAATCAGAACAAGAGAAATGCCCTTTAAAAGAGGGATATAGAGAACCAAGATCTTCAGAGTGCTGAATTTATTAGAAATTTATGAGCTGACATTACCGACAAAAGAAATACTTTCTGTAGAATAGATCATCTTCAAATTTGCTGAAGTATGTAAAAATACAAGGAGGAACAGTGAGGAATTTGAATAAAAGCATTGCAATTTTGCAAGAGTGATTGGGAGCTATTGGAAGCTAACCTTTGATGAAGACATGTTTTAACCCACCTATTTATTTGAAAACATAGTAGTTCTGAACACATTAGACTGTGAAGCAAATAGAATGGATGGAATAACTTTAATCAATTGCCTGACATTGTGTTTTACTTTCCCATGTTTCTATTATATTGTTGGAGTTAAGATCATTTTGCTTTGTTTTGTTTTTTTGTTTTTTTTAACTATCAGGTTGAATATCATAATGGCTGCTATTCAGACGTTAGATGCTATTTGGCTATTTTGACTTCTAACTTCTTAGAGTGTTAAATGTGTAAACTTCAAGTGTTTTTTTGTTTTGTTTTTTTAGGACGACGTAGACAGTTTAAACCCAGTTCTCAGGGACAACCCTCAACTTCAGGAGGAAGTAAAAATTTGGGTAAAGGAACAAAAAGTGCAAGAGATTTTTATGCAAGGTAATTTTTGATAAATTTACTTCATTTCTGTATCCTTTGAAAATGTATGTTGGAACATTATTGAATGAACAGTTACATGAGAAATAAAGAATCATTTTCAAGTGTTCTGATATTTATAGATCTGTGGTTATATCATGACCAGATTTTCCCTTTGTTGGGAGCAAGATAAGATAGAATTGAAATAGCTGAGTAGCTATCTTGGTTATGATTCTTTTTGAATATTCATGCATACCTCTGACTTTTAAAAATGTCAGGTGAATTGTGTAGATGTTGAAAAGTCTGTGTTACCACCAGAACAGTTTATTACTGGGAATTAATACAAAGAATACAAAGAAGGAAAGCTTAGAGTAGCCATGAGCAGTAGTGTCATCTGAATTGTTGCATACATTTACTTATTAAATGTAACTATATGTAGTACCATTCTGTATCAGAAGAGGAGGGGCACATATTCTGCAGGAAGTAGACATACCTTTTTACTGAATCTGGTTCCCATAAGAAGAGCCCTACTGGAGCAGATTGCTTCTCTTTACTCAAACCTCTTTCCCTCAGTGGCCAGCCAGATACTTTCAGGAAGCTGACAAGCAACAGCACAGATTGTTAGTAGTCTTTCAGCAGCAATCTACACTGCACCCACTTCTTCATGTCCACTGACTTGTAGTGTGTATGGTCAGTGTAAACTACTTGCTCATGGAACTTCTCTGCACAGCACAACAACAACATAAGGACCATGAGAAAGAAACTGAAATATAGAAGTACTGTATCCCAAGTTTTAACATAGAACTTATTTTAATTTTTCCTCGTAAGGGTGATGATAAATTATGGTTTTTTATAATATCCATGGTTTCTTCAACACAGAGATTGAATAAGTTACCTTTTGTGCTGCAATCTCTGGAGCACACAAGCTGACCATTTTGGCAGAGAGATTCTGGGAGACATGTTCCAAATAGCTAGTACTGTCTCAGTCATCATAGGCATCCTTCAGTCTCGAGAGACTATGATATTGTGCTCTGCATAGAAGTCCTAAAGCAACATCTACTGTGGCTACAAAGGCCAATTCAAGAGTGACAGTCCCTTCCACGCTGAGGACAGATACATTCTGTCCCTTTCCCAGCCCCCAGATTTCACTGTTTCCAGGACTGCCTCTTGCCTTTCGAACAAATGTCCCTTCAAATTGAAGAAGGCTGTGCTGTATCTTTTGCCTCCAGGCTGAATGATCAGAGGTCAAGGTTTCCCATCTGTTAAGGTCCATTCCCAAAGTCTCCAGATCCCTCTTGCAAGATATCCTTATATCACAGCTGTTGTCTACCTCTGTGGTGCTTTCCCTGCACTGATTCTTCATACAGAAGATTTTTCAGAACCCCAGCATCAGTCATTCTCACGACATGCTCAAGCTAGCATAGATGTCACTGTTTCAATAATGTATACATGCTAGAGATTCCACATTCCAGGACTATGCCATTTGGAACTTGATCATGCCAAGTGATGCCAAAGATGCATCAGAGACAGCACGTATGGAATCAAAATAACATATACTGAGTTAGGATGTTTGTTCATTTATTTATTTAGGGACATGTTATAGTTATAATAGCTTGAGTTTTTAAATGGCTGCCAGTGGTAAGAATTCCTGTTCTTTCATTTTGTCAATTTCTGCAGTCACTATCCCCCTGTAAAATCAAGCTAAGATTAGCATGGCCTGTTCTCACTGGCAGTGATTAGTAATTGGCCAAAATCCTGTTGCATGGTGTAGCATAGTAAGTTGAAAACAGAGTAGACCCATTTGAAACAGTGGAACTGACAGAGCTGGGTAAGTCCCCATTCAGTGGGCCTACTGTAGTGCAGCTGATTATGCTAAGCAACAGGATTTTAACTGCTGTTAACCCCTTGGCATCTGCAGCATGTTATTATGGTGGTTGCTCCAGAAATAGCAGCATCAACAACAAAAAGAACAATGTGCTGTCAAGTTGATTCTGATTTTTCAGATAAAGAGTACTCAGAAGTGGTTTACCATTCCCTTTCTTCTGGGGGCACCCAGGGAGTTTGCAGCTTGCCGAAGGCAACACAGGCTGACTGTGCTTGCAAGAGACACAGTGGGGAATTGAACTCCCAACCTCTTGCTCTGCAGCTAGATGGCTAAACCACTGAGCTACCTAGCCAACTTGGATAAGCATTAGGACTGCTAAAAACACAATTAGCAATAGACTCCTGGGAGTAATCATTAGCATAGTAAATTTCTTATTTATCTGACATAGTCAGGATGCACAAAATCCACATGTTTTCCAAGAGAACTGAAGCACACAGTTCAATCCAGTACACTGAATAAACCCTTCAGAGTAATTTTTCATAAATTAAGTTGCATTTCATATGTAAATTGCACTTGAAGCATTGGTTATTAAAGGTTTGAACAAAGCAAAACTCGAAGAGGTGCATCTGAGTACTAGGTTTGCATAGTGAGGAAGGATTTTTTTCTCAAAAATCCACTAACAGACGTCTCTCAAAGCATATTTCAAACTTGCTCTCTTATTTGCCCCAAATTGCAAGTGTTTTATAGAACAACATAAAAACATTATGGTAAGAAAAAGAATCTGGGGATACATAAATATGATCTCACCCTCCCTCCACAGCTAAAAATCAATGTTTGTTTCAAACAAGCCATGTGAGAGTGTATGGGGGTGCAATTGCAGGGTAATTGGTAGGCTTTTGGTCTCAGGTGCTGGGTGTAAAAATTCCAAACCTTGCTGGAGAGACACTAGACTTAAGGCTCAGACTCAATAAGAACTGCAATATCTTTCACAGACATGTAACATCAGTTTTTGTCTCTAGTTTTTCTGCAACATGTATGAAGAAGGTGTGCTCTAGCCTTCACAAAAACATGCTGTCTGTTTACTTTTCTAGTGGTCCAATAAAAGGTATCACCCACTCTTGCATTTGTGTCATCCAGGTACAGTATCACATAGGAAAATAATTCAGTTGAAGTTAGTTGTGGCTTTACAATAGTCAAATAAGTGATGACAATAGAAGAGAATAAAAAGGCTTAATGTAGTTTAGTGGAATGCATACATTTTAGCACTGCTTCCAGACAAAACTACTTACTGAAAATTTCCTTCATTTTCACCATAGCTCTCTAAAGTGGTTTCTTATTTGTGGTTAAAACATGATTTACAGTATATGTTTCATCTACTTGGTTTTATCAATGCATGATTGTTAATAAAAGTAGGAGTCGGAAGGAGAAAAGGCTCCTGTTTGTGTGGCTGTGATTTTCTTAACTGGTGCAGAGGATTCAAAGTTCTCTGGTCCCTTTTTGGGCAGCCTTGACAACTGTGAAATCCAAACTTCAGGAACTAAATTGTGTCTTTGTCCAAAGCATTTATGCATATGAGCAGCTGCTATACAGCTTCTGTTCAAGGAGTTAGGCTTGCTTTTAAATTTATTATTATAATTCAGGCTTATTTCTCACACCCTTTGTCATAGTGAGTTATGAAGATAAAAGCCTTACCAACATGTTGTAATCTGTTAAATAAGTTGCTTGTATTCATAGGCACACCGTTGATCTTGAGAAAAAATGTACAGTGACCTTCAAGACATAATGGATCTTGCATTTTTGTTTTCTAGCATCTAGTTTTTAACAGTCTAATATACTGTCTATGTGGTGTGCACTTTTAAAACTAAACTATGGTCTGGAATTCTCTTGCAATAACTCAAAGGCCATTTTTATGTTTATTTTTTTAAGGTCCATATTCCTTAAACGGCTATAGGGTGAGAGTGTACAGACAAGACTCTGCCACCCAGTGGTTCACTGGTATAATTACTCACCATGATCTATTCACTCGCACTATGATTGTTATGAATGATCAGGTAACTGTTTCTTACATTATTGAAGATACTTGGACTACAAATGTATAAATCTTGAACTTTTTGTCCAGGCTTCACCGCACTGTTGATGTAAAGTGGCCCATAGATTTTGTCTTGTGTGGAGGTTTTCTGGCACTATGGTTACAGGATGCCCTTATGCCAGGGGTGTCCAAACTTTTTGCAAGGAGGGCCAGATTTGGTAAGGTGCAAATGTGTGAGGGCTGACCATTCAGCCACATTTGGCCTCTGTGCCGGACTTTAGACAAGTATCTATAACATGCAAGGAGGCAGGGAGGATGCTGCAGCAGCGGTAGGCTCGGCAGGTGGCGGGGGGGTGGACAGAGGCAGGGAGATCAGGCAAATCATAAATCTGCAAGCTGATGTCTCCATCCAGTTTGGGGAGGGGCCAGCTGGTAGGGATGAGTGACAGGCTGAGCCGGTGGGCAGAAGAGGCCGCGGGCTACTCAAAATTTGAAAACGGGCTGCATTTGGCCCCCAGGCCTGACTGTGGTCATGCCTGCCTTATGCATTCACTTCCTTTAAAAATGTTGTAGTATTAAACATCAATGAATGTTAAAAAGAGTTCTCATAAGAATTAGAGTTTTTGTTTTTGTTTTGAAAATGTACTGTTGATTCATTTATTAGAAAAGTATTAAATGGTTATAGATTGCTATGCATTTCTGCTTTTACTTTGTTTTTAGTATTACTTCTGCTGCCAAATTCTCAAAATGGCATTTGTTTGTTCCTTAATGTAGACTTACTGTTTTTAGCTTTAAATATTATCTTTCAATGATATAAAGTGTCTTGAGTCCTTTTAAAGGAGAAAGGGAGGGTAAAAATGGATGGATGGATAGATAGGTACATGGGTAGATGGTTAAAAAGATAGATGTTTTGAACAAAGTAAACTTGGATGTTTATTGTAGCGGTCCTTAGTATTCTCATGGCATAGATGGAGAAGTAGAACTTAAGGGACACTTTAGACTACTGGCTCAATGTTCGGAAGATCTATTCTTCCTTAAATTATCCAGTGTTGAGAGGAAAGTAAACATCAGTCTAAACTTTCATCCTATTTCCTACTTAGCATTGCTTTAATGGGTATCATGAAACACTATTGTCCTCTCATAAGCTGGAAAAAAATTATCTCCTCCCATGTTTTGTTCTTTTCTGGTTGTTGCTTAATTAATTGATTTTACTTTAAAAGTGTTTTCCATTTGGGCAAGGAAATGGGAGTCGGGCAATGCTCTGATGAACATTCTAACATGCTGGCTTTGAAATGAAAGGATGTCACTTCTATATTCCGCTAAAAATCTTTGTTAGAATATCAGTTTTGTGTTTGACAACTGACATTTGCATAGAAAATATAATCACGAACTGATTGCAGACTTTTTTCTCCCATTAAACCAGGTTTTAGAACCACAAAATGTCGATCCCTCTATGGTTCAGATGACCTTTCTAGATGATGTTGTTCACTCTTTGCTGAAAGGTGAAAATATTGGCATTACGTCACGGCGCAGGTCTCGTTCCAACCAGAACAGCAACACAGCTCATGTAATTTTTTTTAAAAAAATTAAGTTATATTGTCATTTATTCATTTTGTCAACACTCAATTTCATTGTGGAGCTGGATTAAAAGCAGTATTGTTTTGTTTCAGGGTCATTATACCCGGGCACAAGCAAATAGTCCCAGACCAGCAATGAGTTCTCAGAGTACAGCACCAAAACAAAATTCACACCACCAGCCACGGACTGGTCGTCCAAATAAAAGGAAAGGCTCTGATAGCAGCATGCCTGATGAAGAGAAAACTAAAGAGGAAAAATATGACTATATAAGTCAAGGAGGTAAAGACACATTTATAAGAGTTAAATGAATTATTCTTTTAAAATGTACTGAACTTTTTAAAAAAATATCTTTTTTTCTTTGCAGAAAATTCCAAAAATAAAAACAAATTTTTTATTTCTAAAAGAAGAAAACCAGAAGATGATGAAAAGAAGTTGAGTATGAAGAGACAGCGGGTAGATAACACTTCAGACTATTCTGAGAGCAGTGACTCAGAAAATTCAAACAAAAGACTGACGGATTCTTCATCGGAGCAGAACTCAGAGAATGAATCAAAAAGCAAGAATCCTTCAAAGTTGAATGGGAAAGAAGGAAAATCTCAGAGCAGTGGTGTGGTAGAAGAACAAACACTAACAGACAGCCAGTCTCCTTGGCATGAAATGCAGGAAGATAAAATACACCAAGAAGTAGAAAGGCCAGAGTCAACTGACAGAGAGTTGCAAGAAATCTCACTCCATCAAGCCGAACAGCCAACAGGTTATGATCGGAGTGCTGGTGACATTTGCATTAAAGACTGTACTATAGAAAAGCAGCACCCCAGAGAACTCTTGCCCACGGAACAATTCATGCCTAACTGCCCCACACCAAAAACTTGTATTGATATAACTGTTGAAAATAGTTCAACTAATGAGACCCAGGAAAACATATCAAATTCTTTTGGACTGCAAGCCTGTCAGAAAGCAGAGCCTTCAAGTGGCGATACAAAACATCTGTTTACAAATTCAAATTTTCTGGAAGTAAGAAAATTGGGAACTGATGAGAACTGGAATAACACCACCAGTAAAATAGATTTGATACAACCAAAAGTTGTAAAAAATACATCAGGGAATGACCATATGAATTCTGATAAAGTTCAGTATGGTTCTTCTTCATCCTTAACTGTAATTTCTATAGCAGAAGAGGGCAGAATACGTAAACCAAGTCCAGTCTCTGATGCAGTAAAGTCAAAAACAAGCCCCCTGATTGAAAATCCTAAAATTAAATCAAATTCATCACCTGAAATGAAATACAAACATGCCCCGTCTCCTGATACTGTGAAAGCTAAGGTTAATTATCTGAATAGCCATGTTACTGGGGTAGCAAGATCAGCCATTAAAGCTGAGCATGATTTGCCTAGGTCTAGCTTCCATCCAGTACCAGCTAGAGTTAATTCATTAGAGCCCACTAAAAGCCCTCTTATCATTGACAAGAATGAGCATTTCACAGTTTACAGAGATCCCAATCTTATTGGACAAGAAACAGGAACAAACCATATATCACCATATTTACATCAGCATAACTATCCTCCTCATTCCACTTCTCATCGAACATGTTTAAATCCAAACACTCACCATTCTGCATTAACTGGTGCGTCTCATCTCTTAGCAGGATCCCCAAATCAACCCCCTTTGTCTGCTATTAATACTCATCCTCTTAATAGTGCATCTCACCATTCTGTTCATCATCCACATCTACTTCCTGCAGTGTTACCTGGAGTGCCTACAGCCTCTTTGTTGGGAGGCCATCCACGACTAGAGACTGCTCATGCTAGCAGCTTAAGCCATTTGGCATTAGCACACCAGCAACAGCAACAGATGTTGCAGCACCAGTCTCCGCATCTTCTTGGGCAGACTCACAGTTCTGCTTCGTATAATCATCTAGGACTTTATCCAATTATTTGGCAGTACCCAAATGGGACACATGCTTACTCAGGACTTGGAATACCATCATCTAAGTGGGTCCATGCCGAATCTTCTGTTAGCACTGAGACTCCTTTGAGAAGAGTAAGTGGCGCTGAATCTTATACACTGGGTTATAGAATATCATTGGCCAATGTGGGGATGGGAGGCTAGGAGGAGAATCAGTTTGTAATATTTTTGTACAAGTAGGTTGCACATTACAAAATTGCATGGCAGTAACTCACCCAACTAGCAGTTTTAAAAAATTGCTCTTATGTAATCACACTTTGCTTTTTGGGATATGTTATTCATCTATCACAGTGTTGCTACAATTGTGTTGAGACTGCTGAAGTAACTAGACTAATACTTCTTGAAATCTATTTTAACTTAATATTTAAGGTGAAAAGTACTGGATGTGTTAATTTTTATAATGCTGATCATTATAGGATGCTTATACTTTTCTAAGCATACAAATTCAGCCTTGCAATTATTGCATTTATTTTCAACCCAGCTTAGCGCTATCTGTGATACAATGCCACTCATGCTGATGCTAGCCATGGAAGAATGTGGGAAGCTTCTAAACTCCTAACCACAGTCAATTACGAGTATTTTTCTTCTTCTTGTCTGGCATTGATTAACTCCTCCATCTTGACTCAAAATCTGTTGGCTTTGCCCTATCTTGTCCTAGTTCCCATACTATGATGAGCGACTGTGGCTGGAAATTATGGCTTCACATGCATAAGCAAGCATGCTACATTGTGCTGTTCACTCTCTCCTTGTTTTTTTCTGCCAGCAGGTAATACTAAACAAACCAAGGAATCTCCACCTGTGGTTTATATAGCAGTGAATTCAGAGTAGGAGCTGTAGCTTGTGCTCGTAACGTAAGCCAAGGAGCATTCCTGATCTAGATGTAATGCTAAACAAATAACACAGAGAAAGCTTCCCTGATTTGTTTAAGAACTTCCTCTGGCAGGAGGAACCACATGTGAGAGAGAACTTTCAATATGCACTGCCATGCTTACTGCTTACTCAACGTAAGGAGAAATTACAGTAGTTCTGGCACAGCATGACTTTCTAACCAGGCCATTCTGTTTTATACTGTGTGTGCATTGTGCAACAAAACAAATTTTTTTAAGAGAATTGTGTTAAAGAATTGACAGTTTTTAACCAAGAATGAAATACAGTATCAGATTAGTTTTTTAAAGTTACATTTTTATTTTTTTCTAGTCACTTGGTATGTTATATTTAATATTTAAAGTATTGCCTTGCTTTTGAATAAACTACACATAGTAAAAAATTGAGAAAAACATAATTTATATGAATGCTGAGAACTTAATTGCATTTTAATAAGTCAATCATTGTAAAAATTGTTAAACAATGTGCTATCATGGGATGCTGGTAAGAGGGAGTGATAATTATGCATAGTTACCAGTGCTAACTATGAAGTCTGATTTTGTTGCCATCAACAGAATACTCCTAGTCCTTGGTTACATCAGCCAACCCCTGTGACCTCAGCTGACAATCTTGGATTACTGAGCCACATGCCTGTAAGACCATCCAGTGCAGAGCCTCATCGGCCACTCAAACTGACAACACACTCTAGTCCACCATTGTCAAAAAGTATTGTGGATCATCATAAAGAGTAAGTTTGTATTGTTTAAATCTATAAACACAGAGGTAAGATACTGCTGAAATTGTGAAGGTATGCAGTTATCTTATGTCTTGCTCTAAGTTATTGTAGCTGTGTATCGCTTGTGACCAAGAGGAATATGAAAAGAATACTATAAAGAAGTTATTGATGCTAATATATATTATGTGAACCTTTGGTGGACAAATCCAGTTAGCTTAATGTTTTATATGTATTTGGTTAATTTGAAACAAAAATCTAATCCTATCTATATTTTTTGTACAGAGAGTTGGAGAGGAAAGGAATTTTTGAACCTTTACATTCAGCTGCAGCTACTCCGGCAAAGTCTGATCTAGGGCATAACAGATCACAGATTGCAAAAGAGAGCCATTTACAGAGACACTTTGTTGATCCTCTGCAAAGATCACTTCAGGAGACAGGAGAGAGGCTAAGCAAATATAAAGAAGAACACAGGCGGATACTTCAAGAAAGTATTGAGGTTGCACCTTTTACAGCTAAAATTAAGGCACTTGAGGGTGAACGGGATACTTACTCCAGAATAGTACCATTATCTTCTAGCCCTCAAAGCCATGGAGTGAAACATGACAAAGATTCAGAACTCTATAAAATGAAGCACTCAGTACCCCAGAGCTTGCCACAAAGTAATTATTTTACCACATTGTCTAACAGTGTAGTGAATGAACCACCACGAACTTACTCATCCAAAGAAGTTTCAGGCACATGTGCTGAGAAACAGAATAGTTGTCCTTCAACAGCTGCTGCTCAGTCACTCACTTCTTTCACATCTTCTCTTTCAAAACCACCGCCTTTGATTAAGCACCAGCCAGAAGCTGAAGTAGGTAAGATAACAGATCAGCTTTCACAGCAAGCAACTTCTCATTCAGTAAATTCATATCAAACTGAATCCAGAAGTCCTACCCAGTTGTCAGTTTCATCTTCAAGTGCACTCCGAACCATGCCTGCATTACACAGAGCACCAGTATTTCACCCTCCAGTCCATCACAGCTTAGAAAGAAAAGAGGGAAGTTACAATAGTCTTTCTCCTCCAACGCTAACTCCAGTGCAACCAGTTAACACTGGTAGTAAAACCCATGAATTGCAGAAGCCACCAACCTTAGTACCTGAGCCAAAGGAAGCACAAAATATTTACAAAAGCCCTTTGGAGCAAAAATTTTCAGATATGTGGAAAAGTAATAATATTTCAAGCAATGATAAAATGGAATGGCATACTGAGAGAACTAGTGGAAAATCACCTTCTGCCACAGCTTCTGTCATTGTAAGCCCACCTTCAAGTATAAAGTATGATACTGTGTCTGTCCTACAGTCAGCTCCCAAAGAGCGAATTGCGGAAATATCACAGGCAGGGACTTACCAAACGGATTGCTTGAAACCAGCTGAAACCAGAGAGCCTGGAAGAATAGTTGTGCCAAATGTGAACTCTGACACAATTCATACCCAGTATGAAAAGAACTTTCCAGCTGTTTCCCAGGGCAGTGTTCCCAGTTCTGTCACACCTACTACAACTATGCTGTGCAGTACCAAAACAGATGTAACCACATCTGTGGTTCCTACTGGCGTTCCAAGCATGGGCAGTTCAGAAGTGACTTACTGTTTATCAAATGCAGCATTAGCCTGTTCATCAATAGAGAATACTCCTTCTAGAGCCATAAAGCAGGAAGTGGCACACATACAAGAATGTGGTGTCAGCACCACAGGTCCAAGTACCCTACCCTGCAGCAAAATGGAAAGTATTCTTCAGACCAGTTCTGGATTCTCTGGACCGTCTGATTTTATTCACTTGAAAAAGCACAAGGCAGCATTGGCTGCAGCTCAGTTTAAAAGCAGCAGCATCAGTGATGCAGAGTTCAGTGCTGTGAAAAATCAGACCTCTCCAGCCTCTGTTTCCCTAGACAGTACTGTCATTTCTATTACAATAAACAAAGCAAATACTGTAGGCAATGGGCAAGTTTCCCAGACAAGTCAAGCAAACTGCCACACAAAACTGAAAAAAGCTTGGCTTACAAGACATTCAGAAGAAGATAAAAATACTAATAAAAAAGAAAATTCAGGGAACAGTGTATCGGAAATTATTA
The DNA here is from genome assembly GCA_023846285.1 of Phrynocephalus versicolor. Lineage (NCBI taxonomy): Eukaryota > Metazoa > Chordata > Lepidosauria > Squamata > Agamidae > Phrynocephalus > Phrynocephalus versicolor. Next base: position 22,441,943 of record JAHTLZ010003518.1, read on the forward strand.
AGCCATGTACTGTTAACTTAATAGCTTCTACATCAAATGATTTGCAGAGCAATGTAGATAGTAAAATCCCGGGGGAGAAGGTTGTGAAGGAAGAGAAACACACACGAAGAAAAACTAAAAGAGCTTATGAATCTGGCTCTGAAAGTGGAGACTCTGATGAAAGTGAGAGCAAGTCAGAGCAAAGGACGAAACGCCAGCCAAAGCCAACTTACAAAAAGAAACAAAATGATTTGCAAAAGAAAAAGGGAGAAGCAGAAGAAGAAGTAAAACCAAACGGTGTTCTCAGCAGAAGTGCCAAAGAAAAAAGCAAACTGAAGTTACAGAGTGGCAGCAGTAATAGTAAGTACAGTATATAGTTAAATAGACATTGGAACAGATAAGAACTTATTTTATCATATTCAGGGCTGTATATTCAGTGCTTTCAAAGCAAACAAAACTCATTTCATACCAAGAAAAGCTGGATTCTGAGGCTGAAATAAATCATGCTACTGTGTACATATGTTTTACAATTATTATGATTCCCACCATGAGGGCAAATAAGGAAATTCGACAAGCACCAAACCCTGTCTGCCCTGAGGTTTCATCATAGCTTCCCCAAACACTTTACAGCTATATTTTGCCATGTTAGAGATAGAAATTTAGCTTCTTTTTATGTTTAAATGAAAAATGTTAGCAGGCTACCAAGTTCTGAATTCTACACTTGAATGTGTAAATTTACAATTAGGGAACACACAGCTTTTATGTGCGCCAGCTAGAATCCTGTTGGTTAGCTAGGATAGTTTGCAGTGGCATAAATTACCACAGTGAGTTGTTACTATTACACAAGTTATGCTTGTCCCAAATGGCACACCAAATCAGGTCATCCATGTTTAGTGAGGAATAAAAGTGCCAACTTCTCTGTCAGCAACTGACATTTCGCTTCTGCGGGGTTTGTCCCTGCAGTTACAGTGGCATAACTAACCAGTAGGGGTCCAGCCAGTGTCTGACATAGCAAAAATTGGGTGGGTTTTCATTCTGTTTCACAGATTGTGAGACAAATTGATAACAAAAGAAGGGATTAAAAATTTATGGAGCAGCCTCCCCCCCCCCCCAAATTTATATGGTTTTTTTTTTGCCCCCCCCCCCAATTTTTGGTGTAAACATTTTAAACTGTAGATAAGTTTGCTTTCTAAATTGTTGCCTCCTACTGTAGTTTCTTTTGTCTTAGTGTTATGCATTATTGAGATTAATTCATCTTTATTTTGTTTTATGTATTTGTTTCTGCTGAATAGTAACTTTTTTTTTTGCAGCTGGCATACCTCGTTCAGTTTTAAAGGACTGGCGCAAGGTAAAGAAGTTAAAGCAAACTGGAGAATCCTTTTTGCAGGATGACTCTTGCTATGAAATAGGGCCCAACTTGCAAAAATGCAGAGAATGTAGGCTGGTTAGAAGTAAGAAAGGTGAAGAATCAGCTCATTCACCCGTGTTCTGTAGATTCTACTACTTTCGCCGGTAAGTGTTATTATTTTTTAAAAATGCTTGTACTTCAAAGGTGCATTTTGAAATACCCTGTTATGGCCAGCCAAGAAAAACACTGAAACCAAGAATAGCCAATTCTTGGACTTTTTGTGTTTGTTCTGTTTAAACAAAGCTGAAAAGCTTCCTGGAGCACTTGATATGAGATCAGTAATAGATAAGACATTCCTTGCCCACTGACTTGCAATCTGGTACAAAAAATAGTGTAATGAAAAGAGAAGTTTGAAAGAGCACGCTTGGGCACCCATTATTAAAGTTGCATAACTCTTACATCAACCTGCTTGAAAGGGAAATGTTCAAAGCAGACCTATACCTCAGGCCAGACTGTTAAAGTGGGCTCTGCTTTCCTTTTGTCCTGTGTTGCTGATACAGTTGTTACATTCTCATGTCTCTGTTTTAGATTCTTGAACAAGCATTTTTGAAATAGAAACACTGCTTCTTGTCAGTGGGTTTCCTCCATCATTGGATGGTTGGACTGATTAGCCTTTAAGGTTCTTTACAGATACAGGATTCTGGGTTTCCCCCCAATTCCTGTAAAGTTATTGATTTTGAAATAGATGGTGTAATTTTTTATTTGAATCCAGACTTGGATCAAAGTTTGTTGGCTTAATTACCGTAGTTTGTATTTTGAGCTAGACAGGCAACATCCTTTATCGCAATTTTTTGCTTCAGTTTAAATATATTGACATCTATTTTGCTCTATACTAGTGCTCCATATATTAATCAGGTTCTCTGCATCCTTTCTGTACTGAATTCAATTGCTAATGCAAATGGAAGACATATTGGCTAGAATTCTGTTCCTTAGTGTAGTACGTTGCTTTGCAGTAAGCCATTGAGTAAGTAAGGATTTGGTGCATCAGTTTATCCATCAGGTCTTTTAATTCAAATGAGCCTAATCTGATTTTAACTTACTTTAACAAATAAGAATGGGCTCATTATAACCAATAGAAGTTGGAGGAGCAGACTATCCAAATCTTCGTTGAGTCCATTGGCCTACTCTGTTGCAGTTTACTGCTATAAGTAATATTTCAACCATTCAGTGTGAAAGGAAAGTAGGAGACTGGAAAACCTGTAAATTTTTTTGCAAGGAGAGAAACTCCTGAAAAACTACCGAAGGGAATAGGATTGCTATCCCCTACTTTGGAGATTAAAAAGTACCTTTGTGGTATCTGCAGCTATTAAGCCCATTAGCACAACACATGTGCCTGTCTATCAAGTACATCTGAGCAAAATGAAGGAGAGGAATGCTGCTCCAAATAATACCTGGCAGTGTTACAAACATTAACTATTCATCAACACAATAGGAATGAGAAACAACTGAGTTAGAGTGAATGTAGAAAGAGTGGCCTGAACTAAGAGGAAAGACAATGTAAAATGTCAAGGCTATGGTCTCAAGGGAAGTAGCAGAGAGTATTCAAGTCTGGGCATGTTCTGCAATCAAATCCTGAATAAATTTGTGAGATTGCATTAATCCTGCTTACCTCTGCAGGAGGCATTCTCAAAATTAACTTTTAAAAGATTTTACTTGTACTGAGGTTAGCAGATACAGTAGATTCCATGTAAAAATTCTCCCCCATTTAATATGAAATAAAGGAGAGAGCCACAGTTATTGTCCTAATGATGGTTAAATTATGCATTGCAGCTTTACTTATGTGTGTGTTAGTTTTTAATTACACAATCCTATGCCCTCGAAATATATCGTGTTAAGGTCAGGTAGACTCATTGCAAGGTAATTGCTGCTATGTTTCCTCGATTTTAACCAGCATAACTAACTTCAAATTTGCTCAAGAAGCTCATCTTAAACTTACAGGGAAACCCAATATAATCTTGTTTGAGTAAAGGTGTATTTGTGCTGGGGTGGTAAAAATACCATGATTGTATCTCATCTCCAGGAACAATATGGGAGTTAGAATGCAAATTTTACTATTGTTTTGTATATAGACACATCAGTGGCTTAAATGCACTTGTGAGTCCCACCAAGAATAGACTTGTTGACTCAATAGGTGTCACCAAAGTTCCACTGATACAGAGAATCTAGTTGGAATGATTACTTGGATTAACAGTACAGTGGTACCTCGATTTATAGATATCTCGGTTAAAGAAAAAATCAACTTAAGATTGGGTATAGGAAAAATTTGAGTTACGAAAAAAGCCTGTTTTTTGTTTGTTTTTTAGTTACGAAAGGGAAGGGAAGGAAAGATTCCTTTTCAATATAGCTCCAGCTTGTTTGCAGGAGCAATACTGCCATCTTTTGGCCACCCAACTCCAGTGCTGCAATTAGCAAGAAGGAGCCATTTTGAACAGGAAAGCTGAGAACCAGGGCTGCTTTTTTAAAAATAACCTTTTCAAACTGCCCATTCTGGATATATTTGGCACCGTTTGGGGGACTTTTTGGAACTTTTGGGTGGATTTCTGAAGCAGTTGAAAGGTAGGGAGCTGAGTTTCTGTCATTTCCATTCCTGTTAATGTGTTCATTTGTTTTTCATTCTGGGGTGGGGGTGATTTCCCACTTGGAACAGATTAATCTGTTTCCAGTGCATTTCTATGGGAAACACTGTTTCGACTTTTCGACTTAAGAAAATGCATTTGGAACAGATTAATTTCGTAACTAGAGGTACCACTGTATATGTAATATAATTTACATGTAAATCAACCAGAACAGCTCAGTCTCTCTTGCAACAGACAATCTAAATTGCAGTTTACAAAAGGTTAGTGAATTGCCAAACCTGACTTAATCAGCGGCTTTGCCTTACCTTTCTAGCAGCATTTTACAGGGCTAATAAATTGGTTACATAAAAGAATCTGACACATGTCATTTTGTGAAGTTTTAATGAATCACAGAACATTACTGGGACATAAGACGCACCTAGTTTTTAGAGATATGTATGTGTGGAAAAAAAATATTCACGTATACATACTATGGTTGGGTCTGGTGGTTCCTGTGGTGGCGGCCGCTGGGTGCTTCCACAGCAGTGGCTGTCGGGAACCTCCAGGTCCTGCAGCCCTCGGCATGCCCAGGGAGCTACTACAGGGAGGCGCCTTCCAGGCCAGGACCAGCCTCTGCCCATGATGGCTGCTGCTGCTGCTGTCACCTCCTCAGCCGCTGCCATCTTCTCCTGGCGACTGAGAGGATTGCAACCCACCTCAGCCTGTTCTGCTCCCCAGGCCTCTGCTTAATCTTCCTGGGGAGGGAACCAGCCTGTCCTTGTGGCTTTTGCCACCGCTGCCACTGCCCACTTGTTTCCCGGTTGGCAGGGCCTAGAGGCAGTGAGCACCACTGCCTCCACCTTAGGAACCAGAAGGAACCAGGCAGGGGCGCTGCAGCTGCAGAAGAGGGTGGCTCACCTCTTCTTGTCAGGAGGCCCCTGCAGGCTGGAAGCGGAACACAGACATGTCAGATCGGGGCTGAGGTTTCTTCACTGCCTCAGGAGCAAGGTGGGCGGTGGAGGTGGTGGAGGCAGCAGCAGTAGCACTAAGGCGGAGGCAGTGACACTCACTGCCTCTAGGCCCTGCCAACTGGGAAGTGGAATGGCCCCCGAAGTGGGCAGTGGCAAAAGCTGAGGGCAGGCTGGGTCTCTCTGCAGGAAGATGAAGTGGAGGCCCCGGAAGCAGAATAGGCTGAGCTGGGGTACATTCCTCTCAGCTGCCGGGACAAAATGGCAGTGGCTGAGGAGGAGGTGGCAGCAATAGAAGAAGCCACAGCAGCAACAGTAGCAGCAGCAACCGTGGACAGAGCCTGAGCCCAGCCTGGAAGGCACCTCCCTGTAGTAGCTCTCAGGACATGCTAGGGCTCTGGAGGCTCCCGATGGTTTCTGCCACAGAGACCTCCAGACCCGCTGGTGGCCGCTTTGGAAGCCCCCGCTGTGGCGCATTACTTCTTTCGAGGCAGCAGCCGCTGCAGGGTCCAGAAGGCTGTATTTACTCTATAAGACGCACAGACATTTCCCCATACTTTTGATGGGTGAAGTGCATCTTATAGAGCGAAAAATATGGTATGTAGTCATAACAATGACAGACCTAGCACAGTGTTAACATCCAAATGTAAGTGAACGTCTCAGTCTTTTGATACTGATCAAAATATGTATTTTGTTTTGTAGGCTTTCTTTTAGTAAAAATGGAGTGGTTAGGATTGATGGCTTTTCTTCTCCTGATCAGTATGATGATGAAGCAATGAGTTTGTGGACACATGAAAATTATGATGATGAAGAAATGGATCTAGAAACTTGTAAATACATCCTAGAGCGCATAGGTGACAAATTCTGTCAGCTAGTGACATCTGAGAAAACAGCTATATCTTGGGTCAAAAAAGATGGTAAGGTTACAATGTGTTTTCTGTGCAGTGCTGGAATAACTGTTTAAATGTTAATTGATGTTTTAGAATACAATCCAGGTTTCATTTTCTTCCTTAAAGGTTTCCATGTTCTATTGAAATACTGTTTCATTATATTGTCAGGTATATGGACATTACAGTTTGTTGTGGAAAACTACTCAGGACTTATTGGAACTATTAATTTAGATACAATTGTTTCAGCTTGATTTGTTAAGTCACTTTTTTCAGTATTTGCTTAATATGATATGCATTATTATGAGGATGTTGTCTATAATCTTAATACAGTGGTACCTCTTAAAACGAATTTAATTTGTTTTATTGGTCAATTTTTTAAAGAAAATTTTGTCTTATAAAATGTGGTTTCCCATGGGAATGCATTGAAAATGGATTAATCTGTTCCAGAGGCTAGAATAATGACAAAAAGAACCGTTTTTTCCCCCTGGGTACATGCAGATTTTTTTTTTCTCGCGATGCCCATAGGGAATGTTGTGTCATGTTAAGCATGCCTATTCTCAGATTTTTTTTTCTTCCTATGAGTGATTTGTCTTACAAGGCATTTGTCTTACGAGGTATCACTGTAGTGTTTTGTTGTATTTTTTCCATTCAGAAGAGGCATTATCTTGTAAGTATGTAATCTAACGAAGTAGTACTTGCAGTAATGGGACAGTATGTGGGACAGTATGTAAATCAAACAAATAGATAAATGTTAAAAGACAGTAAAAGGTAAACAATGTGAAATTAGGAGCAAGGCAAATTATTTGTAACATTCTTCTCTTTTAATGAATAGCAGAGAAGTGTTTTGTTCTATAATCCCAAAGCCATCAACATAAATAACTTAATTGCAGTATACAGTGGTACCCCAGGTTACAAAATTAATCTGTTCCCTAGTTCGCTTCATATTGCAAACATTTTGTATCCCAAAGCACAGTTTCCCATAGGAATGCACTGAAAACCAATTAATCCATTCCGGAGGTCAGAAAACAGTCAGTGCATTCCTATGGTAAACTGCACTTTGGGATTCGAAATCCCCCTCCCCCTTGACGCTTGCCCTTACCCACTCCCTAAGGAGGCAAGTGGCATGGAGCTTCTCCAGGGGCCTGCTTTTGGCTGCCCAATCAGGGACACATGTGGCTTCCCTGCTCCAGGAGCAATGTCGGGGCACTCCAGGAGCAATGTCGGGAGTGTTCCATCGGGTTTTTGTTACTGTGCTATAGTTTTGCAGATGTTTGGCCTTATATTTCAGTACTTTGTCTTTATTTACTCTGTATTTCAGCCAAAATTGCGTGGAAGAGAGCTGTCAGAGGAGTCCGTGAAATGTGTGATGCATGTGAAGCCACCCTATTTAACATTCACTGGGTCTGCCAAAAATGCGGATTTGTGGTCTGCTTAGATTGCTACAAGGCTAAGGAAAGAAAAAGTTCTAGAGGTCAGTGTTATTGTGTAAGAACAAGATATACTTAGAATTGCTTTTTTCAAGGTTAAGCTTTGTTTCTATTCAGTTCACAACAAATTCTGTTGACATTTGCATGTATTTATCTTCTGTTGACAAGTAAATTTCACTATCCTTTTGATTATTTTCGGGTACAAATGCAGCCTAAGAAACAGCAAAAATATCATAGTTGTGCCTTCAGGCTGTTCATTCAGGAAATTAATCTAAAATAATACTAGCCAGAATCCTATTGATTATTTTTCCTGGTTTAACTGCAGTAGTATAAATCGCATTGAGGAACATAGCATCACTTGTGTGCAACAGGTAATGTAAGCAACCACTTTTTAACTAGTAGCAATTCACTGTTGCAGTTTGCACCATTGGGGTTATGGCAGCATAAATAACAATAAGATTCTGGTAATTAAGTAATTGCAGTTCAGCATATAATATTTTTACAAATATCTTTACAGATAAAGAACTATATGCTTGGATGAAATGTGTGAAAGGACAGCCTCATGACCACAAACATTTAATGCCAACCCAAATTATTCCTGGATCTGGTAAGTTCACAAGGAAAAGGGTGTTATTTAGCTTTCCTTTTGAACACAATAGTTTCTCATTTTGTTAATTTTGCATCAATGAGTGTGGGAATTGTAAATCAGAAAATGACATTTTAGGATTTTTAGCTAGAAGTGCAGTTTCTAGGGCACTTAGTAAGTCTTCTCCCAACAGTAGTTGCTATTGGCATATTCTTGAAGAAGGACATTTATTATTTTGTCAACCAACCCATAACTGAAACAATTACTGTAAAAATGAAATTCAGACCAGCTTAGTGCATAGTCTTGGTTTTATCAATGAAGGCTGAGACATGCTTTTCTTAACCAGGCGTGTTAAGGACAGTGGCTGAAAGCCTGATCTGCAAGTTCTGCCTGCAGAAGAGTGGAGTCATGATCATCAGGATGATTTTACTAATTAATTTTCCTGTTTATTTCCCATAGCTTTTCTGAGTGCTGTGTAACCCCTTCCATTCCATGGCACCATAGGACAAAAGAAGAAACCTTTTAATTACTAAAAATTGCCACTGCCAGGTGATTGTTACTGTTGGGGGCGGATTTTCAGTAACTAGAACTTCCTCCTTCCTTCCCATGACTTCCATGTAATTACAAGAGAGTCAGAAAAGCTGCAAGACAGAAATAGGAATTAAAAATTATTTTGCAATTTTGTACAGGAAGGGTGATAGGGTGGAAGAGGGAAAGAGGAGAAAGGAAGGGCGAAAGGGGGTTTGGAGGGCAAAGAGTACAATACAATTCTTTTCTGTTAACATATTTAAGCATATTACGTTTATAACATCTTAGCCCTGCTATCAAGTATTTCTTGCTTCTTAATAGAAGTTTCCCACCTGCATCTTACATCTCCAACATTTGTTTGATACATTTGTATAAATTTTGGCTAAATTTGTAGGTGACACATAAAATGTATAAAACATTGTATTATTTTTTCTTTGCAATTTATAGACTTAGTAATCAGTGTACTGTATTAACTTTCAAAATCTGTACACGGTGATCAATATTAATATTATGCCCTATGATTTATGCCCACTTTATCATACAATCTTTGACCACCTCGTCTTGCAGTTTATATTCCAACATATATTCATACATTTTCTTAATTAATTTTTCATTTGACTGTAACAGCAACTTGGCAAGTAACATTTTTCTACATAGAAACCCTGTCTTATCTTTTGTGTATCTTGAAATCAGTTTTATATTAGTCCACCAGTTGAAGTAGGGAATTTTTAATTGCAGAAAATCATTCCTTACATGTGATGTCATCATTCTTCTCTAGGCATAATTTACAGAACAGGATTTAAGCCAGTATACAAAACCAAGTACAGGTATACAGAGCATATTATAAAACAGAAGCTGCCTCACATTCCAAAGTCCTGTTTTCAACCACAATGATAGGAACAGCAGCATGACGATCTATGATGTTCTGGCATATTTAAACCTACCAGATAAATGCATTTTTTTAAATGGATCTATATATCTATATGCCGCCCAGAGACCTCTTGGTAGTGGGGCGGCAAAAAAATATTGTAAATAACTAAAATAAATAAATAACCAGTGAAAGATACAAGAATCAGATGAATGAAAGAGAAGGAAATCACAGGACTAGACAACTTCACAATGTACACTGTAAATAGTAGCTGCGGTTGTACATTGCTTCCCATATTTAAACATCTTATATGTAAATTACATATGAAAAAATTCCTGGAAAGCATTTTAGGAAGCAGCTAGGTATTTCCATGAGAGTTTTCTAGAGCAGGCATTTATACACTCCTGGATTTAAATAATTACATGGAGAGTTAGATTTGTTAAATCTCAGACTGTACCTGCTTCACTTTAAATTGTGGTGTTTTTAATACATTAATTTGTTTATTTGATTTATATACCACACCATTAGTGTTGTGCACTATTTTGTGTGGTTTACTCATACACACACACACACACACACACACACACACACACACACACACACACACTGCAAAATAATATAAACAGGAAAACAAATAGAACAATAACAGATTAAAAATAATTTAAACTATTCACAACATAAAACAAAATTGCACAAGAGGCAATTTTTCCTGAAATGGCAGGACCAAAGGCATAGAGTTAAATGGGGTCAGTATGAAAGGTTTTCCTGAAAAGCCATGTTTTGAGCCAGATCCCACAAGGCCTGTGCTACTGCGGAGAAGGCCTTGCTTCTTGTGGATGATGGATGGATGGGCCTTGCTCAAGATGGCAATGCAGGGGAGCATAGTCTGGAACAGTGGTTCTCAACCTGTGGGCCCCCAGATGTTCCTGGACTGCAACTCCCAGAAGCCTTCACTACTCGCTGTGCTGGAAGGGGTTTCTGGGAGTTGCAGCCCAGGAACATCTGGGGACCCACAGATTGAGAACTACTGGCCTGGTAGGATCTGGTCGTTTGGGCAGATGACACTGAGAAAAGGCACCCTGACATGGGTCTAAACCATGGAGGGCTATATACATAAGCATCAAAGCCTTGAACCTGATCTGGAACACATAAGGTAACCAGCGGAGGCAAGCCAAGACTGGAATGATGTGATCAAATTCGTTCACACTAGCCACCAGCCTGACTCCCATGTTCTAGATCCACTGTAGTCTCTGTGTCAGCCTCAAGGGAAACAGAGCATTGCAGTAGTTGACCCCATCCTGAGGGAACGCTTGTCTAGGTAGGTACGAAAAGCCTCAGTTGTTTGAAGGCCAATCTGGATCTGGTTGGCTTTAATCTCAGAATCCTAAGAAGAAACTGTGTTCATAATTACAAACTAGCCCCTAAATAGGAGGGCAACACCATGCAGTCTAAGGATAATCTTCCCCCAGCTTTTTGGAGCCCCCTCCCCAATCTCTGTCTTGTCTGGATTCCATTTGAGCCTGTTAGCCCTGGTTCATTCCACTACCAAAGCCAGACATTGCTCAAGCAGCTGAACAGCATCCACTGTAGAGATGGTAAAGGAGAGAGAGACTTATGTGACATCAGCATACTGGTGACACTTACTCCAAATCTCCTTATCACCTCCCCCAGAAGCTTCACATAAACAACCCCCGAGGCACCCTGCAATTGAGGGTTCAGGAGGTGAGAAAGCTGAACTTGCTGGACATGATTCTTAAAGAAGGACCAGAACTAGCTCAGTGCTATCGCAGTCTCTGAGAACCTGTGTGGAAGGATACCATGGTCAATGGTATCACAATCTGCAGAGAGATCAGGAAGAACCAGCATCTTCCCATTGGCCTCCCTTAAAAGGTCATAGCGGAATGAGACCAGTGTTATCTGAGTGCCCCACCTACTTCAGCACAGCAGCTGAGATAAACTTGTCCATCCCTGACAGGAAGAGTCCTGGATCATGGGACAAGCAGTACACCAGAACTAGCCCTAATCTACTCCTAAACGTCATGGTCAGGTGCAGAAACTCAAGGCCAGAGCTCAAAAAATGCCCAAGCATTTTGATTACATTTTACAATGCATTTAATTAGATTATTTATACTCTTATTTACATGAGGCAACATGCCTGCAGGAATTGTTTTGTTGCATAAAATGTGCAGCAGCTTGCTACAGTATTTTTCCGTGTATAAGTATATTTTTAGCCACCTTAATCTAAAATTGTTAGACTAAAAATTGAAGGTTGTCTTATTCACGGAATGGAAGTAATCTGAGGACAGAATCACATGGTTGCGAAATTGCAGGTTTGTATTGGAAAAGTAGGGGGCTGTTGTACATGTGGGTGCCTTATAAATAGAAAAATGTTAATTTCACATGAGACAAACAGACTAGGGTGGATCTCCAGCCTCCTCCATTCTTGCTTCATCGCACGCAGCTCCACCATAAACCACAACAAAGGGCGGGCTCGACAATGGATGAGGTGCTTGGGGGTGATCCTGTTGATGGCCCTGATGGGATCCCCACACCATCTGTCCACCAAGGCGTCGACAGAATCGTCAACCAGACCATCCGGAAAGCCCCCAAAGGCCTCCGAGAACTGAACCAGGTCCAGAAGCCCCTGGGGGCGGGCCCAGACAGAGGGGCCAAGCTCCCCGCGAGAAGGGACAGCAATTGCCAGGGGGAAAGTCAGCAAATTGTGATCTGACCATGACATGGGTTGGGAACTAAGGTTCCCAACCCTCAGATTATAATCTGAGGAGGAAAACACCAGGTCCAAAGTATGCTCAGAACTATGGGTGGTGCCAATGACATGGGAAAGGTTCATGGATGCCATGGATTCCCATGAAATCCAGAACCACTCCAGACAGCCCAACCCCAGCATGCATGTTAATGTCAGCCACCACCAAAAGTCGGGGGAACCTCAACAGTTCCATTGAGATGAACCCACAGAGCTCTGCGAGAGACAATGCTGGGATGCGGGGAGCATGGTACACCAGCACAATCCTAAACCTCTCCCGCTGACCCACCAGTAGGTTCAGGCATTCCACCCCTGGACGCACCTGTGTCACGGCTTTGGTGACATAAAAAGACTCCCTATAAACATTGGCCACCCCCACCCACCGATCTGCCCGCATGCTGGTAGTGAAACCCCGGGGGTGGGGCCAAAGCTGAGCAAGGGAAGCCCCACCCTCCTCATTCACCTAGGTCTCAGTGACACAAGCCAGGTCAGCTCGCTCATCCATGATTAGGTTGTGGATGACGGAGATCTTATTGTGAACTGACCTGGCGTTCACCAGCAAACAGGACAATTTTCTTTAGTGTATAGACGTAAATATACATGCTTTTAGGATGAGCTTCAAAGGAACACAGTGTGTTTAGAAGGACAATTAATTGTTTTATTTATATTTTATAGTTTTAATGGAACTTCTTGAAGCTATGCATATTCTTAGAGAGAAACATGAAATTAAGTCCCATTGCCAGTGTTCCAGCAAACAAAATTTACAAGTTGGCAAGTTTCCCTCACTGAATGGGGTGTCTCAGGTAAGGCCAAAACTCAGTGATCAAGAATAAATTTGTAATATACATACTAGCCCCGTGCCACCGTGGTTAAATGCCTGTACTGCAGGTAAAACTGTGTTCATGAACTTGGTTTTCAAAGTAGCAGGCTCAAGGTTGACTCAGCCTTCCATCCTTCCAAGGTTGGTAAAATGAGTACCCAGCTTGCTTGGTGGGGGGGGGGAGCAATGTGTAGCCTGCATGCTGTAAGTAAAGAGACTACTTCAAGAGACTACTTGAAGTGGTATGGGGCGGTATATAAGCAGAACACTTTGCTTTGCTTTGCTTTGCTTTGCTTTGCTTTAATATGTGCCTACTTTGATGGGATAAAATTTGAATTTGAGCATGCTTGCTTAATTTCAATGCTGTGCTGAAACCTTGTGTACAGACATTGTGTGCCACAAAGTAATGACTGTCTTAATAAAACTGAGCAATTGAATTATTGTGCCTTACAGATTTTACAGAATGTCCTTAATCACAGTAATAAAATGTCTCTCTGCATATCTGAGTCACAACAGCTAAAGGCATCGCAGAAATCTGAGACAAATGGTAGTGCTAGTCCAGGGAGTGACATAAGCACAGACAGCAAGTTGTCACCACCCGAATCCCAGTCGCCACTCCATTGGTTGGCAGATCTAGCCGAACAAAAAGCCCAAGAAGAAAAAAAAGGTAAATACTGTCATGTGTGTTGGCAGCAAAGCAGATTTGTCCATTGCCTCTAGGGGGGAAATGGCACATTGGAAGGATGTAAGTCTTTCTTTCTTTCTTTCTTTCTTTCTTTCTTTCTTTCTTTCTTTCTTATATATGCTTTCTTCTGGTGAAGGGACACAAGGTGACTCACAACATCATTAAAAAAACGGGAGTTGAAAATACTTCAACCATTAAAAACGGTTAAATATGGTACTATCAAAATGCACATTTAATTGTTTAAAACAATTTTAAAAGTGTAAAAACGTTAACAGGGATAAGTATCAAGTGTAGAGCATCTATCTGTGTTAAAATTGGGTATTAAAAGTCTTCCCCTCTCACCAAAAGGACAGGTGAGAGGGTATGCTGTAACCCGAGATACCACTTTTGTCAGAATCTAGAATCTGAACTGGTCGCTTGCAGAGAGCTTTCCTCCGACATATGCAACTTCCTTTCCCAACTCCATCTTTTAAGGAATTTTCTTTCCACTTTCTCCTCCCACCCGTCACTTGCATGAAGGTCAGTGGACCAATGGACCAATTTATACAAAGGGTCACAAAGCCATCCCATATCAAAGTTCTAGGAAAGGAAGCACTGACTTTTCTGTGCTTAAGGAGGGGTGGGAATGACCTGTAGTGGTGAACCTATGTAATTTATCTGCTGTTTTGATAACATAAACATATGCTACTAAATGCAGCTCAGAAGACATTGAATGCGTATTGCAAAAGGGGGTAGTTGAGAAGGGTAAGGAGAAATGAAGAAAATAGTTTTAGATTTAACTAGTGGTTTATTTAGGTTGATTATTTATTTGTCAAGGCCTGAACTAGCCTCCAGCTACAATCCCGTTTTCCTTTCCTTTACGTCATGGGGCTGTAATCTATTAGCATGAGTAAGGTGGTGCTAATTCTAAACAAAGTTAGAAGCCAAAATAAGTGTTTTCTCAAGTCTGAGCTCTGGGAAATAGGAAGGATTTATAGCAGCAGGCTGCATATGTTCTTCCAAGTTCTTCATCCTGCTCTTTCAAAAATAAAAATGCTGATGAATTTGACTCCCTCATTCTTTCCTGTCCAACATGTCTAGGAAACTTGAGCCACATCAGAAGATTCAGCTGCAGCATCTGTTTTCTTTTAGTGTCTTTGCCCTTAATTTCTCGACTCCTTATCCAGTTCTGGACTGTGAGCAGGAAGTGCAGTGTGTAACCAGGAGATACAGGGGAATATTTAGGGCATAGAGAGGGCTTTGGTGAATATGACAAGAAATTTAAGTTGATGAAATTTTTCAGTAAATTTTATACTGGCCTCAACCCAAAGCAAGAAGTCATATCTGTGTCTGCTGAAATTAGCATATGAAAAAAACCTTAATTCTGTGTTGAAATGTGGTTGTGAAGCTCAATATCCTTCAAACCTTTGAGGTTGGATGGAATGACTTGTTGAAAAAATTATAGAAAGCAATTTGTTTGTTTATGGTTTGGGACCTTTACCAGCCTACGTTTATGCATATATTGTTTTTCCCCCTCTGACACACCATTGCTGTTTTAGAGGAAAGCATTGTAAAGTTAAAAGTCTTTAAGTGATGGCACAGATTATCAGTAAATATCAGCAATAATGTGTTATAATCTTATTTTGAGCATTGTCCAACTTTCTAATTATAGAAGTTACCGGTAGTTTAATACCAGGTTTAATCTGTTGCATGGGAGAAGGGAGCATTTGAGACAGAGGTTTACCAGTTTTGGAGCACATAGGTGGAAACATGTTTTCCTTTTATGGCTGAACCAAGCCTATAATTAATTGATATTATTCAGTTTCCTGCTTGGCATATGTAAAGCTATATACATTTTACTCGTGGTGCAATACTGAAATCAAGACTCAGTTCATGACCAGAGTTCAATCTCAATGGGCTGACTCAAGGTTGACTCAACCTTCTATCCCTCCTGAGACTGGTAAATTCAGTACATGTTTGCTGGGGGCAGGGGCAGAGTAGCCTGCATAACTAAATTGTAAACCACCCAGAGAGTGCTTTAAGCACTATTTGATGGTGTATAAGCAGTGCACATTACTTTGCTTTAGATAACTTCCTTAATCTTCAGACTATTGTATTGCAATCTGATGTTGGCGTCAACCAGTAGAAACAATTTCTTAGACGTGGTAGAAAAGCCACTTGAATGCCTGCGCATTTCCAGCTTCCACTAGCTGTAGCACTTTCATTTGTGACAGGACACTCAGCTCCATGTCTGAGATGTTGACGATGCCATTTACACGGGTCACACAGGGTTGACTGCTTTTTGAAGGAACCAATTCATCTTCTGTTCAGGTGAATAAATCAGTGGCACTACAAATATATTTTAACCGCTGTAAAACACAGATTACTTATATTCTCTTAACTACATTCTGGAACAATTATACATGATGCCTCTTTTTTTATTTTAGAAAACAAAGATTGCTCCGTTGTTCAGCATACAAAGGAAGAGCAGGACCAAGACAATTCAGAAGCTGTAAACTACAAAATGTCAACTCCTTTATCTCAAAACAGTGAGCAGGGCTCAACATTACGTGACTTGCTGACCACTACTGCTGGCAAACTTCGCCTTGGCTCTACAGATGCTGGCATTGCTTTTGCTCCAGTTTATTCCACAGGAACTGCAGTAAGTGTGCTTTAGAATGCCTTATTTGAATAAACTCAAGTGGTAAGGGCCTTATAATTCCAAATCTTAGACAGCAGTAACTTAGTATGACTAGCTTCATTAACATTTATGTGTAGAACAAGAGCTATTGTTGACCCAAGAGCATCTGAAGCCCTCCTCCCCCCAAAACCTGTCCTTCATTATCCTTTATTGATGACATAGACATCAGAGTTGTTACATCAGTTGACATTATCAGCAATTTTTAAAATGATGAAAGCTATCTGGTATAGCAATATCATTGTCATGTTGGTTGTACTTTTCAGTATTTGTAATGGTTCTTCTATGAATAGTAGAGGTCTTCTGATTAAAAAATTAATTAAGTCTTCATTTTATTTTTCCAATAGAGTAGCAAAGGTGGAAGGACTATGCCAAACATTCTTGATGACATAATTGCTTCAGTTGTAGAAAACAAGATTCCACCAAATAGAACACCAAAGATAAACGTAAAATCTGAAGTAAAGGATGAGGCAAAGGATGACAGAAAAATTATTGCAGATGATTGCAGCACGCTGTTTGGTGATGTTCCACATTCATGGATCTGCGATAAACATGTTTTATGGCTCAGTGACCATAAAAACTGCAACAATTGGAAGCTTTTCAGAGATTGCTGGAAACAAGGAAAGGTGTGTTTTAAAGTAAACTCCATATTCCAAAAAAAGGGTTGGTAGGTCCCACTTTACTTGACTTTACAGATACTGTCAGGTGAATTATTTGGATTATTTTTAAAAAATTATATGAAGTTCATCTATTTGTCGATCAGCGGCAGTCCTGCAATAAGAGATCAAAATACTTACTAAACATCTTCCATGATACATGGCTTTAAACTTGCAGCCTAAACCTATTTGTACACTTGATTGTGCAGAGGTAAAATGTTGGGAGCATGTGTAAGTCCTTTCCCTAATTTAACAGGCACCTAACATTATTCTAAACATTGATGCATTGAGCATGATCAGTGTGTGTACAAGGATCAGTAACCAGATTTGATTCTCTTAAGTTTCCATAATAATAACTCAGTAACTACATTTAACTGGACACAGCAAGATAAGTTCTTTACTCAACTTCATACTTCTGGAGTAGTGCAAGCCAAATGGCAACGCGGAAGGGCAGAGTTGGCCTGTGCTCCCATATTCACAGGCAGCTTGAGAGCCAGTGGATGCCTGTTTAAAGGTTCCAGAAGCCACATATGAGTTTTCTGAAGATTTTTCCAGACTAAAGAAGGGGATGGAAAGAATTCCAGTATTACATAATACCTCCCATTTAATGTGCAACTGTTTACATTAGATCTTGTTCCCATACCAAGAAATAACCATATCAGTGTTTTTGCTGTAGCAGAATAAGAAGGGAAGAGAGGATACCGCCCTATTAGTAATAGGGAAGAACAGCCAGGGAAAGACCTTGCATAGTGGCTAACCGCTGCACCACATAATAGCATTTTAACCTGAGTCTTCAATAAAGAATCTTAAAACAGAACATATCTTGTGAATAAAATGATCACCAAAATAAATATGATTTAAAGGTTCAAATTAAACACTGAGGCAGAAATCCTATTACGTATGTTCAAAAGCATAATGCAAACTGTGTAAACACTGATGCCAAATTTCTTCAAGTTTTATTTTGAATTTTATTTTAGCACACGGTAAACTGCCCAGAATAGTATGTCACACTAATGGGGAGGTGTATTAATTTAATTTAATTTAATTTAAAAATTAAAATAAAAGAGCCAATCAGTGTAGGTATTATTTGTTGCGTGGTGGGCAACAGATGGGAGAAATATGTATGTAAATATCAAACTAACAACTGTGGCTTTGCAAAGAGGGAGGAAATGTAGAGGCTGTTAGGACCATTTCCCCCCTACATAACAAACATATTGCTTTTTTAAATTAGGCTGAATGTAATTAATGGATGATAGATCTAATACAACACAGCCTCTTGGTGTTAGGAATTCCCACCTTTAAAAATATTTAGAGGGTGAAGTTTGATTTTTAAGCATTATTTATACAGAAGAATATATTACTTCTCTTTTGCTTGAATTCTTGGTGCAGCAGTTTCGTAAATCAGTTTTTGCTGATTAACCTGTGATAAGAGGCAAGGTAAAAATGTTCTTGTAGACAACAGGTAGATGCTGTCCAAACATGGATGCTGCACGTGCCTGTCCCTGAACCTTCCAAAGTCACAACTCCATCCTCAAAAAGTTACAAAAAATGAATGCTTCACTGAAATAATTTAGGAGGTTAGGATGCCAAGATACCTGTGGTCTTTCAAAACATCGCAAATTCCCCACCCCCTCACACATACTTTAATAGAGAACCCAAGGGAACTTTGAGTCATTTTTTTTTAAAAAATCCTCTGGAGGCTGAGGTCCCTGGGGGTTCCAAGGTTTGTATATAAGCTTCTGAGTGTCACACATTGCCCGCATCTTATTTACACAGTGAAAGGCCATGCTTGGTTTATAAAGTGCTCATATCCAACCAAAGATGTTACAACTCTGACTGATACAAAATTAATATCCATTGAAATGTTTATAGTGACAAGACAAAATTTCACCATTACTTCAGAACCAGTAATAATTTCATTTTTTTAAAAAAATATTTTGCTTACTGACATATTTCTGATTTTTTTTCCCCCAGACTGTATTAATTTCTGGAATGCATAAGAAACTGAATGCCAGTTTGTGGAAAGCAGATTGTATTAGTTCAGATTTTGGTGACATCAAAGTTGATCTCTTGAATTGCAAAGATAGCATTACTTCAAGTGGCAGTGCCAAGGAATTCTGGGATGGTTTTGAAGAAGTTTCAAGTATGTAATATTTTGCCTAGGACTATCACAGTTTCAAATAAATTTGTTGTGGTAGGGAATATAGGAGTGAGATAAGTAGGTAACCTAGAAATAAAGGCTAACAATATGCAAAGATTAAAAATGTAGTTTTAGAGAGGGTGTGGTAATTGTATAAGATTTAATTATGTGTTCTTTCCTTAAACTCAGATAGATGTCCAGGTTTAGCTAGGTTATGTGCCTAATCTACTGCTGCAGAATAGCTTTCTATATATTTGCAGAACCGCTTATATTATTGTATATACTTTTTAAAAATCTCAACATTCTATACTTCTGCTGTAATGAAGAAAAGAAAAAGATTAGAGCCATGAGTAATTTCCATTGATGAACATGAGTTCAGAAACAGGCAATGTTTCCTTGAGGCTACGTCCATTATTACTCCTACCTAGAACAGATCTATTGAAACCAGTGCAATTTGAGTTAGTTGTGACTTAACAGATATTCATTTCAGTGGATCCACAAGTTTCTTGTGCTTGCTTGTTTTGCTGTATCACAATATATTTTATGTTTCGTTAGAAAGTTATTTATTAGCAGACAAGCAGATGTTAGCTATTCAGTAGGAAAGTATGTACCTTAGACTTTTCTTCAATTCTATGTTATTTATGCAGTTCTAAAAGGTTTTGCGCATCCATTTCATGCATTCACAGTTTGAATACTGAATGGAACAAAAACATATGATGTGAAGTTAAGTAGCACCTTGTGAATGTTAAAAGACAACCTCGAGGCAGCTAAGATTTTTTTCCTGGGGCTGCCATATCATCACACCAAGTAGAAACATAAAGATGAAAGAATTTGTGCTTTTTGTTTAAGTATTCAGGGTTAATATTCATTTTAATCTCAACTAGAATAGACCCATTGAAACTAATGGTATTTCTTAATACTAATGTTAACTCCCATTGATCCTGCTCTTACTTTTTTCTGTATGTTCTATATGTTGTTATACTCTTTAATGGGTTATGTATAAAATTCTGCCCATTCACTCATAGAAAGCTTTTTGGTCTAGCAGAGGCTTTTATAAAAGGAAGTGGAGGAAGATAATTTTTATGATGCTCACAACAGTTCACACCCATCTATCTCAGGAGGGTGAAGGTGGCTGGCTAGAGACTTTAGGGAAAAGGGAAAATTGGGGGGAAATCACCCCTTTCCCATTGATATTCACATAAGTTTCCAATGGAATAAAACAAGCAAACTCTCTTCTATAAGCAGACAGACACAGCTCAGTATCAAAGATCTATCCTACCCACCCCTGGTCTGATAACACTTCTATTAGTGTTATATATAACATATTCACTAGTCTGTTTGTTTTCAGAACGGCAAAAATTAAAAAATGGGGAATCAGTGGTGCTTAAGTTGAAAGACCTGCCTTCAAGTGACGACTTCAAAACTATGATGCCTGCAAGGTATTCATGTTTATATAGAACACCAGTTTATTTTCCCCTTCTAAGAAATTGCTTCCAGATAGCATTGATGTATTTTCTTTCTTTCACCTCTGTTTCTACAGATATGAAGAATTATTAAGAAGTTTACCACTACCAGAGTACTGTAACCCTGAAGGAAAATTTAACTTAGCTTCATACTTGCCTGGATTTTTTGTGCGTCCAGATCTGGGGCCTAGATTATGCAGTGCATATGGTAAGTAAATCATTAGTAATATTTGTTTGAGGTTGAGGTGTTGTGTTATCATCATAAAAATACTTTTTGTCTTTGTATATTTAAGAAGGTTTCTGCCAAATATGAATGTGATGATGAATGTGGATGGGCAAAGAAGATGGAAATATCCCAAACAAAAGAGGAAGAGCAAGATGAGATACTAGGAAACATGTATGTTTTAGAAGGATGAGTTAGAGTATGGAATAAGTGGTATAAAGATAGTATAAAGAAGTCAAGTGGCTTGGACATTTGATCCAACAAAGCCCTGATTAGACAGGGGAATATGTTTAAAAACTTAATGTATGAGGCCATTGCCTCAGGTAACAGAATATTCACAGAAGTAAGGAAGAAGTGGCAGATTCTGACCTAGACTGTGAGTTTCTGAGACTGCCATACTTTGGCACATTATGAGAGGACAGAACTCACTTTAAAAACACAATAATGCTGAGAAAAGGTGAAGGCAACAGGAATAGCTGAGTTATCAAATAAGGGATGAGTTAAAACAATAAAGGAAGCTGCTAGAGCCTTGAGTTTGCAATAGCTGAGCAAGGCTGTTGACATAGGACTTTTTGGAGGTCAGTGATGCACAGGGTCTTCATAAGCTGGAAGCCACATGACAACATCTATTGCTGCCTTGAACGGGGTTGGACTCAATGGCCTTGTACGCCACTTCCAACTTCATGGCTTTATCATTCTATGAATGCCAGGCACTCTCTTTTCTACAGTCTGTGAAGCAACCCTTTAAAAAGCTAATGAATAACACAACTGATTACTGAACTGGCCAGTGCTTGTATTGTTCCCACTATTTTTGGTTGCTTTTCCCTACAGCATCCTGTTGTATTTTCTTCTTTACTGTTTTATTTTCTTCTTTACGGTTGTATTATCTTGCCTATTTCATAATATCTTTACATGCTACTCTGAATAGTAGAATGTTAAGTTTTCAAAAATAGTAACAATAAAAATACAGCCATAGAAAGTAAAGGAGAAAGCATCACAAATTCTTTTTCTATTTATAAAAAGCACTAACCAATGTGCAGCTATCACTATGTTTTGTAAAACATGCTTATTGGGTGACTGGTAGCGTTGTACTGAGCTTGTGTGAAATGAATGAAAGTGAAAGTTACAGTTAACTTTTCTGATAATCTGTTTAGGGATAGACAAAAGAGAATACTCATAGGTTTGCAGCCATGTGCACGCATGCACGCACGCACGCGCATGCGCACACACACACACACAGATCTACTCCCATGTAAATGCATAACATGGCAGAAACAATAATTAGCTTTAATGGGTATTAGAACCCAGCTTTTGCTTTTAATAGTGCATAATTATAGTTTAGAACAGTGATAGCTCTCACAGCTTATACCTTCCGTTGATTCTGAAACTACAAGTTAATTTTAAAAGCCACTTGGTCAGTTTTACAGTAAATAACTATTTAATGTTTTGGCTCATCTCTTACCCTGTTAGTGGAGGAAGAGACTTCTTTGTCATTTTTATGTTATCCCATATAAATGTGGACAACTTCTATGGACATTTAATTCCTACTATTACATTGGAGAGAGAGAGAGAGCTCTGGAGTTATAAGATTATATAAAATCTGAATTTATTAAACATGCATTTCAGAAGAAGACAGTTTACAGGTGTGTTTATGAAAAAAATATGAGAGCTTTACATCTCTTTTAATGTATTCTTACCTTATCTTTGAAAAGGTGTCGCTCCTGCTAAAGACCATGATATAGGAACTACAAATCTTCATATCGAAGTATCTGATGTTGTCAATATCCTTGTCAATGTTGGCATAGCAAAGGGGAATGGAGTCCCTTCGAAATCAGGTAAACTTTAAAAAAAAATGTTCTTAACAGAATAAATGAATAATAACCAAACTCTGCGTGTTTAAATTAACCAACACATTTTCCATTGTTAAAACAGGAAAGACACCTTGTAAATTAAAGATAGTGCAGTACCTCATGATATTACAACCATCCTCTTTTGTTCTTCATGGAAATTCTTCATTTTTTCATTATATTTTCCAGTGCAGTGGCTTGTTTCAGGGGTGTAGGGAATACCAGATTCTAGCCTATAATCCAGCACAGTTTCCAGTTATTTAGCAGTTGCACAAAAAAAAGAGATATAAAACTCCCTGTACTCAGTTACAGAGCTGGGAGAACAAATAGACTTCTATTACCACTCTATTCTCCCCACTAATATTATGTTGGGTTTAATGAACTATATGGCAGAAGATAACTTCTCTGCACCCTTTTTCTGTACATACTGCACTTGTTGTCACTCAAAAGACTCTCCAGCTCCCAAGGTGGCACCTGGACAAAAGCGCTTCACTTGAATTAAACTCTGTACATAGAAAGGGTGCTGTTAGAAGCAAAGGTGTTGGTAAACCTTCCCCTAATCCTGAGATACTTTGGCTCACGTGTATTATATATGGCCCATTGCTTATTTCAGTCAGTAAATAACGCACTTACTCATACCTATTTCGTTTTTTGCTAAATGCAACACAGTAAGAAAGCAGATGAATGATAAATTCATTGAAATAAAAAAAGATTTCTCCAGCTATGGAAAGAAATTGTATTTGTGAATTTCAGGGGTATTAAAGAAGTTTGAAGAAGAAGATTTGGATGATCTGCTAAGAAAAAGATTGAAAGATTCAAGTGAATTGCCTGGTGCTCTATGGCATATATATGCCAGCAAGGATGCTGACAAGATAAGGGAGTTTCTACAGAAGGTTAGATTTATTATTAATGTATTAGTTCATGTTATTATTTATTCAATTTATAATTGGCATATATTAATTTAGAATGGAACATGTCTTTTCAGAGCTGTTTTATATATATTTTACTTGAGCTCAAAAACTTAAGTTTGAATAACTTATAATATGAATTGTGGGTTGAGCCATGTGGTCAGAAAAACAAATTCAAAAGTAGACTAGGCGATACTTTTATTGGTCACTACTAAAATAAAAAATGTAAGCTAAGCTTTCGATAGCAACTTGCTATCTTTATCAAAGCATAAACTGTATCCTTTTAAGTAGTCTTAACACCAGCTTGCTTCCTGATACCATCATGTGGTGTATTCCATCTCACCAAAAAGATTCTCAGCACTTGATAGACAACAGCCTCTATCAAGATTGCATTTTTGGTACAATGTTTTGATAAAGATAGGTTTCTTGTTGGCCTTTTGCCATGTTTGTATTGGCTGCACAGCCATTAACTCAGTTACATTTCACCACAAGAGCAACACTTGGAGCAATCTTTTTTTTTAAAAAAAAAGTAAATTGTTTTCTTGTTTGTCCTGTCATTTTCTCTGGATATTTTCCCTTCTTCCATAACATGAAAAAAGAGAGACTTTTATTTCTGCCCTTACTTTCATTTTTGCCCACATGACCATTTATGGTCTTGGCAGGATTCTTTAAGATATGCAGCAGAAAGATTGTCAACTGTGATTAGTACAATAAGTGTTTAGATTGTCTCAGTGAGGGCTAATAATCCAACCAATGTTCTTATCTCCTGAGGAGAGGTGAGCCTCAGGAACAAGAGTGATCCAGAAAAGTTCCTACAATCAATTGACTCCCTCCAGCCAACAAATCAACCAACCGTCTCCTCCAAGTTTACAAATTCCCATTTGAAATTGTCCTGATGATGGCCCTCACCGCCAACAGTTACATGCCATAGTAATCAAAAGAACCACAGGTAGCAATACTAGAGGATACTACACAAAATGGCACTCCAGAAAACTTGCTTTCCAAGGTAGTGAAGCACAAAAAGGACCAGAAAACAAAATGCAAAACAAAAGGAAGGCAACCCAAATTACTCCCTCACTATGACTGCTTTATCTTTCCCAACACTGGCACAGTCACTTTACATCGACCCACCTTCAGACCTACCATTATTGCAACCTTTGGGACTTGACCTCCCACTGATGACTCACTACACACAAGTCCCACCATGATCATAATCAAGAGCTGTGCCTTCGCTCAGCCCCAAAGAGACGCTCCACAGCCCTTTAAGGAACAGTGCTGAACTCTCTCCTTGTGATACTGGCCAAGCAGCCTTACAGTATCAGGAATAGCTGTCTCACCTTTCCTCCCCACATGTACCATGAACAGTCAACAGAAAGCAATTACTCATTGTGCCTGCTTCCTTTCAATTCTATACTGACATACTGTGACGGAACCCTGGCCAATGGCACTTGGTAACAGGGAAACATGATTGGCTGGGTGATGCAGCTGGCCAGCATGTCTGGGGGAGGAGGGGCCAGGAAACCTGGAATGTAAGGAGAAAGAAGAAGCAAATCGTAACTGACGCAGGAGAGTGTGTTTTAGGTCTGGTTGGCTATAACGGAAGAAAAGCTGTTACTGAAATCTGTTTCCCTAAAAGTTGTTACTTTGTGGTAAAGAGAATATCATTTTTTTTCTTTCTTTAACTGCTTCAACTGCAGAACACTTTGCTTTCATCCCGTATGGTTAATAGTTCGTGACAAGCCTTTTAAAGGAAGGTTATTTTTAAAAGCGACTCACCTGGGTAGGGCCTGGTCACACAGATAAATTACACTCCAACCTCCCCTGCCTCTTTTCAATATTGCCATTAATGTCACATAGGCAGCAGATTCTGATCAGCATCGGATTCCTCAACTCAAAGCCATCAGTGCTTTTGATAATCAATTTGGGACTATGTCTGCAGATTCCCTATGTGCTACCAGCACCACTGATGCAACTGATCTTATCAACATTGGTTGTGACCAGCCAGAGGAGATTGCTGGCTGTGTAGGTTGTCCAGTCATGATCATTATATCAGCCACTCTCTCTCTCTTAGGGGATATGACTGTTCTGTCTCATCCCACAGTGCAAACTGCTCACCTCCGTGTCATGGCAGGTCACCCACCCCACATCATTACCATTACATCAAGGAGTATTCTGATCCTTCTGCCACAGGCTTCAACACACACATATGTTTGTTTTAAATGTATTCTATTTCCAAATGAACTTCATAAAAGAATTTACATGGGTGAAAGTGGCAAACATCAAGGACAAATCTTACTAAGGAAAGGACTTAGACCAGAATAAAGCAGCACTGAAACTTGTGAACTTCAGAAAACCCCTTTCACCTCACCATATTTACTGATCTCCCCCACACGTTGTAGAACATTCAAATAAACTTAAGGTGCACAATAGGTTTGCATAAGATCCTGGCCAGTCTAGTAGGCCTTCTAGGCCTGTCTGAATGAAATATGTGATATCCAGCTGCCTGTTTTGCAGACCACAGTTTTGGTAACTAATGCTGTCTTTCATGGTTGATTGTATACTAAGGAATCCCAGAGTTTCCAAGGACACTGCATGAAAACCAATATATTAAAGCAGAAATTATCTTTCTCTCGATAAACTATATAACATAGCATGGTCAATACCACATGTGCATTTTTAACAGGTAGATCTGTGTATGAAGGATAAATTAAGCATTCATTGTATTTTCAGAATACAGTATTTCTTCTCTTAAAATTGCTTCTCTCAAATCAAAAGTGATCATCAAATCCTCTGTTAACGCCTATGTAGAAGGAGATGGTTATGCATACTCCAGCATGCTCCACTACTGACCTCTCTGTGTCAGTGAGAATGGCCTACACAGAACCTGTAACATTTTTTTTACTTCTTTTTCTCTCCCCACCCCCTTTTGGATGCCTCAGTAGGGACAGTGTATTTCAGTTAGTCTCAGTAAAGGAGATCTGAATTAGGACTAATATATTACAGGATAGGTAGCTCAGATTCTGATTCTGTCACATGATGGCTGTTTGTATTATCATAAGGCTAGTTGTATAGTTAAGGCATTGTTTTGATGTATAATTAAGAGGTTTTAGATTGCCTTTCGTGTTATATTAAATTTTGAAACTTAATTTTCTTTTTAATATATGTTACTTTCACTATGTGTAATAAATTTTACATGACCTGTGTTACATTCCACTGTATTCCAGGTGGCAAAAGAACAAGGTATAGATGTTTTACCCGAACATGATCCAATTCGTGACCAGAGCTGGTATGTTAACAAAAGACTCCGCCAAAGGCTGTTAGAAGAATATGGAGTAAAAACTTGTACTCTCATCCAGTTTCTTGGTGATGCCATTGTTTTACCAGCAGGAGCACTTCACCAGGTAAAAATAAAGCCCTAGGAAATTTATTTAAATGTATATTTTAACAAAATTAATATACTTCTGTTTTGCAGCTGTTGAAAAACAGAATTTAGAGCTCTATTGCACTGACATTAAAATCCATGTTCTGCTGGGGGGAAATGGCACAAACTTAAACGTACACATAAATAAGGCCTTTCTTTGCTGTTGTCTGAGTCCAGTGATCACTGGCACCATTCTCCTGTGCTGGATCCTCATTGCACTGTGAGAAGCCTTGGAAGGGTTTCGTCCAAATTGCCTGTCATTGATGTCCTGAGTAGACATGGGCACGACTTAGCGAAATTCCCGTTTCCGTTTCCGTTCCTCGTTTCCGTTACGGAACGGAAACGGTAACGACAATTACTCTGCCAGAAGTGAAACGCGAACCGACTAAAAAAAAATTGGGTCTGATTTGTCGTTGTCGTTCCTGGCATTGCGGCGATCGCACGATGCCAAGCGGCACAGAAAAAAAAGTTTTTAAAAGTAAAAAAACCCCGATTCCCGGCCAAAAAAGCAGGCGAAAATATGCCTGCCTGAGAGTGCACCTACCAGAGGGGTGGTTTCTGGGGGGCGGGGTCCCCGGCCTTCCCCCCCCCCCCGTCCTGGGCTGCTCTGGTGGGGGGCATCCTCGTCATCTCGCCATCGCCAACTTGCCATGCCATGCGGTGCGGGCGGGAGATCCAAAATGGGGCGACGACAGCAATATTTTTTTTTGAAATCGTGGTCCAAAAACACACCAAAGCACCACAGAAACATGCGAAAATTGCTATTTTAAAACTGCCAGAATTTTTACAGTAGCAGTGGGTTTTTCTTGCAACAAAATGTCTCCTCTGTCCTCCTCTCTCCATTGATTTTATTTTATTTTATTTTTATTTTTTATACCGGCACAATGATGGGCTGGCCATGGGAGTGACCATGCAAATTTTTGGAGCCATTCCACCAATCACATGGCCACTTGGCCAGGTTTTGACTGAGAGACTTCTGGGATGTGCCAGTCGGGCATAAAAAGCCCACTAACCCTAGCCCTAAGCCTAAGCCTAAGCCTAAGCCTAACCCATATGCCAGTACACTGTCCTTTAGTGGGTCAGAGAGGCACCCAGAGGTGCACCCCCCTAACTCACCCTAATCTTACCTGTAACTGTAAGCCTAGCCCTTGCGCTAACCCTGACCGTAAGCCAGATCTGTGTACTTGCATTGCACTACACATGCAAGTACAATTCCCTTCTTGGTGAGCCACAGAGCGCCCAGACTGAGGGAGCGTTCCCCCAATGCGCACTGTGATGCTGCACGATAGCAGTGGGCCTGTGGTCAAAGAGGCACCCAAAAAAGGGGTGCCTCTGCCACTGCAACTTGGTATGCATATCCAATTGGCTATGCATGCCCTTTTGTAGCGGGCCAGAGGAGGCACCCACCCCAGAGAGTTGCCTCCAGGAGCCCGCTAACCCCCCCAAACCAGTACTAACGACTGACGAAAAAACGACAAACGAAACGTCAAATTTTTGAAAAATTTCGTGACAAACGGAAACGAGTCGAAACGGGCCGGCTCCGACACACGACAACTCGGAAAAAAAAATTTTCCTGGTCGTGCCCATCTCTAGTCCTGAGTAAATGCAGATGAGACTGCTGTAATATGTTGTGTTCTGTGTGAATACTGGTGCAGAATGTCAGTGGCAGGTTGGGACAGCATATAACTGACCCCATAGCATCTAGACTGTTTACTTGTGTCAGTCATAGGCAAGACTTTTAGTACCTGGTCCATTCTGAAATCGTAGTTATCTTGAAAAATCACATATGTTGCTTGAGTGTACATCTGGAATCATCCCTGAGCTTGGATACTTAGGTTTTGGAGTGGCCAGGAGTATATTTGTGTAGCTGAAATTAATGCACCAGTGTCTGCTTTTTGAGATGTCTGATTTGGCTACAGCGATGCTTTAGTTACATTCCACTTGGATGACACACTCTGTGTGGAGCTGCCTTTGAAGAAAGTTTGGAAACTTCAGCTGGTTCAAAATGCAGCAGCCAGACTACTGACTAGGGTCAGTGGTGTGCAGCATACAGCACCCCTGCTGCAACAACTGCACAGGTTTCCAGTCCATCTCTGGGGCAAATTTAGAATGGTGGCCATTACCTGGAAAGCCTTGGGCAGAGACTATCTAAAGGACCCCATATGATCCTTCCCAGCTCTTAAGATCCTCAGAAGAGACCCTCCTCATAGTTTCATTGCCATCTCAGGTACGCTCGATCAGGACACGAGAGGGCCTTCTCTGTATTAGCTTCAAGATTGTGGAGTGCTCTCCCTTAGGGGATTAGGTTGCCCCCCTCCCTTTTATCCTTACAATGACAGTTGAAGACCCTCCCTGTCTGAAGACATACATGGTGGCTTTGAACTAAGTAGGTTTGGTTTTAAATTTTTAATGTATATTGCAGAAGTACCTTGGTTTATGAGCGTAATCTGTTCCAGAAGCATGCTTATAAACCAAAATATTAATATATCAAAGCCAATTTCTCCATAGAAAATAATGGAAACTCAAATGATTCATTCTAGGGACCCAGTTTCCATCATTTCCTATGGTGAAATTGGCTTTGATATATGGGAGCCGGCGCCTGCAGTGGCCCATCGCTACAGCGAAGGCCAGGCCCACAATGAAGGCCAAAGGCTCAGCACAAGCTCACCAGGTGGCCCGAAGGCCTGTTCCAGGCATTGCTGGGCACACATCAAGCCCCAGAAGTCACTTCCTGTCCACCAGAGGCCACTTCCAGTCTGTGCTGGGTTCAGAGCGGGCCCACTGGACTGCTCAGAGGCCCATTCTGGGCATCATAGAGACCACACAAAGCCCTGGCAGCCACTTCCAGTCTGGAGGAGAAGAAGAAGATCTAAGCCAGGCCATGATTGCAAAGCAAAGCAAAATTTTATTTAAATTTTTGTTCATTTCAAAAAATTATTTTATTGCTTATCAAAAACAATTTAACAACCATATTATATAATAACATAGTACATTATTTTCCTTATAAATTATGCTAGTACAGCTTATAACAACCCAATGTAACCCATTTTCCATCTTGCTTAATCTATTGTTAGCTTCAGTATCTGAGTTTTAACAATGGGTACCATATTTTCATAAAAAGGTCTTGTTTAATTTCCCCTCTATACGGTCTGTCCCGATAAGTCAAATTTTCCATTAATACCACTGCCCATACTTTATTCCTATATTTTTCCATATTTGGGTTTTGTGCAGATTTCCAGCACTGGGCTATTTCACTCCTTGCTGCCCCTATGAGGGTGGCCACAATTTCTTTATTTAATAGATTTTCTTTATATCCAGTAAAAAGTGAAAACAATAATAACATTTCATTTGAGATTATTTTCTTTTTTATTATTTTTTCCAACCAACTGATCACTTCAAACCAGAACCTTTGGACTTTGGCGCAGATTAGCCACATATGTTCTAATGTTCCTTCGTGTCCATATTTTCTCCAACATAATTCTGATATTTCTCTATTAATTCTATGTAATCTGTTAGGACATAAATGCCATCTATGTACTACCTTTAATACTGTCTCCTTAGATTTTGCAAATAATGATTTATATGGTTGGGTAGTCCGTATTTTCCCCATATATTTTCTGGTATATTAATTTTTAAGTTTGTATCCCAAACTGTCCTAGATCCTGTATTACTACCATGATTTTTATCCAGAGTATTTTTATAAATTTGTGAAATTGACCCTTTTTTCTTTTCCTTGTTGCTACATAAGCAGTGACTTTCTAAGTCTGTTAATGGTTTAAATTCTAATTTCTTATATAATTGGTTTGCAACACTTCCTATCTGGAATGCTTGTAACAATTATCTACTCTTCCTTTATTCCTTTCTTGTATCTTTTTGATTGTAATTGGTTTTCCTTGTATAAACAAATCTTTTATTCTGTAGATTCCACTGTCTTTCCAACATTCTATTTGGAGATTTTGATTCTTAAGTTTTAATTGTGGGTGTTCTGAACAAGGACATAAGGGGGATATTGGTGGAGCAAAATTTTTCATATGTTTTCTCTACATTCACATAGCTTCAATAAAAGGGTTTTGTATTTGGATATTATTTTTTAACCATCCTAGGTGTGAATAAATGTAGATTGATTAATTTCATTTTCCCTTCTTTTTCCGTTTTGGCCCATTTAGGAATATTGTCCTCTTTTATAAAGTTAGTCACTTATGCTATTTTGAAAAGCCTCGTAATATTGCTCATTTTGCAAAATACTTGTAAATTGAGGTACCACTGTATTACTATATCTATTAATTTTATTTGTTTTGATATTGTCAGTCACCTTGAGTCCCCTTATCAGGGCATACATACATACATACATACATACATACATACATACATACATACATACATACATACATACATACATACATACATACATACATACATACATACATACAGTACTTCTGTTAATGCAGCCTAAAATAGTATTTGTTTTACTAGTTAGTTAATTACTGTATATTATTACTTATTTTTGGCTGGAAAAAAAACACCCTCGACTTATAATCGAGTCAATAAGTTTCCCGGGTTTGGGGGGTAAAATTAGGTGCTCGGTGGACTTGGGGAGGACGGTGAAGGGCAAGTCCCTAGGGAAAAAAACCTACTCCAAAGCTGATCAGGTGGGAGATAAGGTTGCTGCAGCTTTCCATGTAATTCCAATGAGAAGGTTTAGGGGCACTCCCTTTGGAGCTTCATCATTCAGCCCCCTTATTCCCCCCAATGTTTCTACATTTCAGGGGGTTCCCTAAAATTCACTTTCTAAGGTACCCCTGCTACTTTAGTGCCCCAAAGATAAGTAATTTTTGAGTGCATATATTTGTTTTAAAAATGCAATCAAAATGTACTTTCCTTGAGTCTCCAAAGTAGTGGGGGTACCTTCCCGAAGCAATTTTAGGGAACCCCCTGAAATCCGGAAAGATTTTGGGGTAAGGGGACTTATATATGAAGCTCTAAAGGGTCTGGGGGTAGTAATTGACAAAGTGTGCTGGGAGCCTGGAGGCAATCACAAAGTTTACTCTATGATATTAACTCCCTAATTGCCTCCACAATTCCAAGCACACATTGACAATTACCACCCCCAGCCCCTTTAGAGCTCGGCCAGTATACCGTATATACTCAAGTATAATGAAAAATGCCCTTGACTTGAGACAATAATTTTTCCCAGTTTGGGGGGGGTTACATTAGGAGCCTCGGGTTATACTGGGGTTGAGTTATACTCGAGTATATACGCTAGTTTGTTTTGCAGCCACATCACACAGTTGGCTCATCATTGTAATGTGGTAGCAAAAGTCATGGTGTAAGCAGGATCAATAGGATTGGTGGACCCAAAAGAGGGTGGACCCATGTTTGTGAAACTGCTTCTCCTAGGGTTTGTGTCCCATAGCAGCACATGTTACAGCCTGCATAATAAGCAGGAAGGCAAGGCTTACAAACGAGTTAGCCAACCTCTCCCTCTGTCTCTTCACTGTTACCAGCTCTCTCTATCACTCAGTGACAATTACTGGCCTCATTAGCTCATTGTGCCAAAATATGGCACAGGAACAATAACAAGAGCCAGTGGAAAAAAATTCCAAACAAGATAAAAGTTTTAACTGAGATTTACCAAGACATTGTATTGAATGTATTTTTAAAATCATTCTTTTAAATCTTGATTTTAGGATAATTTGAACATAAAAGAGCAAATACACACACAGATAGCTGCATCCAAGTTAAATCCTTTCTCTGTTGTTACTCTTAACTGTGCCAAGGCTGTTCAGGGCCCATGAAACCCATTGTTAAATATACGGCATTTTCCTGTCCTGTCAGCTTCGCTTGTCTATCTCAGAATAATTTCACACGTGTTTTATTTTCTTTGATCAGGTACAAAATTTTCATAGCTGTATTCAAGTTATTGAAGACTTTGTGTCACCAGAACACCTTGTGCAGTCATTCCACTTAACACAAGAATTGAGGCTCTCAAAGGAAGAAATCAATTACGATGACAAGCTGCAGGTAACAAACAAGTTCTTGTCATATTTCTTTTTGTGATTCAGTACTTCTTGCAAAATTTCATTTGGAATATGTGACAGCAGGAGTTCCTGTTACTCTAGTTGATTCACAGTCATCTCCTATCTGTTGGATATTTTTAAAAATACTCAGTATGAAGGCAATATATTTTGGATATGTGTGTTATTCTCCCTTTCCTCTCCTGCTTCTTAGGAAGAGGGGCCCATATAAACCCGCTCAGTAGAATCAGGAGAGAAGAACCCGAGCCCAGTACTTGGATTATTATATCACTTTTTCATATAAAATAAGGGTTAGGGTGTACATATGAGCCCAAGATCTGTGTGCCTCTTATTTTCTGGTAGTCTTTTTTTAAAAAAAAATTATTTGCTTTCCACAAACTTGATAATTACAATCTTACAATCACAGATCTCTGTGATATCCTCTGATAGTGCAATTTAAATTAAGTGAAGATCAGAAAGAGAAGATTTGGAAATATAAGGTAAATATGCCACTAACAGAAAAAGATAGGATGGATTTAAGAAAAGATATAGAGCTTTATTTTAGAGAAAACAGGAATTTAGCTCCGGAAGAAATTGTATGGGATGCCGGTAAGGCAGTGATAAGGGGAGCTTATATCACTAAAGAAATTAAAATTAGAAGGGAAATTAACAATGAAAGAAGAAAGTAAGTGAAATCAGACAGAAACAAAAGGAACTGAAGGAAAACTATAGTAGCCAGACCTATAGATTTTTTTAAAAAAATGAAAAAAGATTTGGAGAACTTATTTTCTGGTAGTCAATGTATTCCTATGAACTAGAAGGTTCCCCCCCCCCCATCGCATGTCTTTGGCTACATACAGTTGTTCTGCTCATCACTCATCTTGCCAAATTTATTTTTACAGATTAAAAATATCTTGTATCATGCAGTTAAGGAAATTGTGAGAGCTTTGAAGAGTCATGATCACGAAGTAGAAGATGCAGAAGAAAATTAAGTGTGTGCTCTCTCCTTCTGGGGTCTGAAGAATATTTTATCATATATTTCTTTATGATAAAGATTTTACTCATTCATATAAGCTGCACAAACCATCAGTGCCAAGAAAATATGTTTATTGTATTTACTTGCTACTGACAGATTAGCTTCTCATCACAGCAGTTGTGATTTAAAATTGTGAGGTGTTTTTTTTAGAAATTGAAAACTCTAAGCAGCACTCTGCTGTTATGTATTATAGTGTAAATGAAATTTTCAAAATGTCAAAGATTTAAGATGTATTTATTTTTGGAAAAAAAACAGAATTCTAAGCTCTATTGTTGATCAAATGTAAATGTGATTTGTACAGTTTGGTTAAAATAACTTCAATATTTTTCACTACATTTGAGACAGTTACTGTGAGGTAGGACACAAACACCAGCTATTGCCTGCATTGGGATATTGCTGAATCCGCACAGCAGTCATGTCATGATCTGAAAATTTACTGCCAAAAACTGTAAACTTTGTACAATAAAAGTATATAAGATAGATATTACAGACACTTCAGTATTTTATTGAAGCTATTCAGTGTACAATTAAACATTTTCAAAAAGGTGTAATTTATTTAAAATTTGTCTCATTTTGGTAAAATTTATGTGAACTTTTAAAGCTAAATATTAAACTTAATATGCTATGTAAATATATACATATATACATTCAATGATGTATTTTTTTAAAACATTGGCTTGCTTTAATTTGTTAAAAGTGCAAGTGTTAAACATGCTTTGTACATTGAAAGTTGAAAGGGGTTTTACATTTTCCATTAAAAGGACTTTATCAAATGTTGTCTCATTGTGTGTGTTTTTCATGTTTTGTGGCACATTCATTGAAATGCACATGTCTGAGTCATTCATTCATTCACAGTGGTTGCAGATGTGTCTCTGTAATGTTGACTGTTGTAAAAGATCATTGTGTGTTTAATAGCGTGGATCTTTTTGCCCTCTCCAGGTTTCATATGAAACTTCTCACTTGTGCTAATGCACATTTCAAATGGCTGAGCCAAAGAAAGTTTATCTAATGAAGAATAAAATTAATTAAATCATTTTGTTATGTATTGTCTTTAATTGCAGTTCTTAAATACATGAGGAAATAAGCTTTTAAATTATTGACTTGGATCTGGAAGTTGAATCATGGCAACTGGACTTCTTTTTCTTGAGAGATAGAAACAATTTGCTGCTCATCCAAACAGCTTCGTCAACTGATGAAGCTGATTGGATGAGCAGTGAAATGTTTCTCTCTCTCAAGAAAAAGAAGTCCAGTTGCCATGACTCAATTTCCAGATAAACTCACCTGGATGACTGAGAGTCTTCACGAACATATTGACTTGGATAATATTCAGCGAGGACATTGGTTTTGCAGGTTCTGTGACAAACTCTTGTATTAGGCAACTAGATAGATATGAGTTAGCTTACTTAGATAAATCCAATTTAAAAGTCAACATACATTTGATAAAGTACTAATACTGTAGTATTATTCTAAGTACACAAAAGGCATCAACTTGAAAACACACTTGTAGAATTGGTATGACATTAGCTGAAATTATGTAAAGAGTTTGTGTAGTTCAGGGCAAGTCCTACAATTA
The DNA here is from genome assembly GCA_023846285.1 of Phrynocephalus versicolor. Lineage (NCBI taxonomy): Eukaryota > Metazoa > Chordata > Lepidosauria > Squamata > Agamidae > Phrynocephalus > Phrynocephalus versicolor. The sequence goes on from JAHTLZ010003518.1 coordinate 22,477,379, forward strand.
CAGGATATCAGTTATTTCAAGTGTTCATTAGATACTATGTGGAGGTTCAATGGCAGTACTTGTACAAAATTTGGCCCCTTAGTAGTGTGTAGAATCGACCTGGGCACTTCGTATTTGTTTCCTTAGAGTGAGAATATGAGCTGTGGCAGCCCAGTACCACCACCACCACCACCCGAACCAGACCAGCCACTTACTAGTTGCCAGTTGCAGCAACAGGTTGGATATCCCTTCCCTGCCTCCCTGCACAGCCAACCACTCATTGGCCAAATGGGGAGACTCTGTGTCCCATCTCTGCAGCAAAGTGGTTGGCTACACGGGGGCAAGGAAAAGCCAGCCGGGCTGCTGCCACAGTTGGCATGGTGACAACGCTGGATGGTTGAGTGCACCTTGCAGTGATTGGTAAGTGGCTGGGCTGGTGTGTGTGTGTGGGGGGGTACTAACCCTTCTCAGCACCTGTGGTGCTGATAGTCTATCATCATACCTCAGAAATACAAATATGAATACCCATCTCAAATATAAAAGAACAAGAACACTAGACACATGAAAAAAAGAAAATTATGAATAGAAACTGAAGACTAAAACTGGCTGACAGACCATCAGTGGTTTACTCTGCCAGCTGTTGCTAGTTCAACTCTTGCTGTTCAGCTTAGCCTTCACTCTGTCTGGTTCCTTACCTGGTACGTATACAGTAGCACCCCTCTAAATGCTGATTCACCATCCGCAGATTCAATTATCCACGGTTGGCAATCAGCGTGGGGTGGATGCTGGGGGTAAAAGCTGTACCGTGCAGCCCAGCCATTTTGCCCCTGGCAAGCCACCACCCTCTGCTGCTGGGCAGAGCAGCGGACCTGTTATCACGAAGGTGCGCTGCTGTACCACCCAGTCCACCACCTGGAAGCTGAAACAGATGGATAAACCACCACCCCGGCCATTCGAGGTTCCCAGGCGGTAGGCTGGGCAATGCAGCACCCAGTCCACTGTGCTCCCCAGCGAAGTTTGAATGGCTGGGAATGGCCAAGTCTCCTCTTGTGTCAAAGTGAGGGAGGAGGCTTGAGGAGACAGCCGTTGCCAGTTGCCACCCCTGGGAAGCAGAGATCTCAGGGGAAAATACCACCATTCACTCCTAACGCCTGCCTCCCCACATTCCCCCTCGCCCTCTTCCCTTCAGGCATGCCTGAAGCCTGGCAGGCAATAAAGAAGCCCCCTCACTTCAGCCACAGAAAGGGAGCCAAGCCTCCCCTTCACCTGGTCTTCCCTCATGTCGTCCTTAAAGCCACCAGGGACTTCTCCAGCTCTTCAGCAGCCAGGCCTATGGCTTGGTTCCTGCGGCAGCAGCCCCGCCTCTTTCTTCCTCGGCCTCCCTCTCCCCCACTGCAGGAAGCGCCTATTGGCTCATTGGCAGGCAGATACCTCCAGCCGTTTTAACTTCTTATGGTGGCACTCCCTGCGGTGGGGAAGAGGTTGTGGATTTTGACCAAGGGGATGTGAAATTTAGTTGTTCTTGCCTCCCTTCTGCCATCACTTAAGTACTGTGGAAAATGGCCAAATTCAAACCTTGTTCAGGATTCGTTGAATACTCGAAAACTATGGCTAAGTAGGTGAGATGTACATATTAGAATATAGTGCCCCAATAACTGTCATAGATAGAACTTGTGGGAGATACTGGATTGTCCATGTAATTGTAGATTCAAGTAAAGTGATTAATTCACAGTACATTGAAGGTGCCACTATTCATATCCAGTAACAGTGGCAGTACTAGAACCAAGTAGAGTGGTACCTTGGTTTATGGTTACCTTGGATTGCAAATATTTTGCAAACCAAGCAAAAAATTTAAGTAAAAATTTCCCTCAGTTTGCAAACATTGCTCCGGTTTGCGAGCAACGCTCACCTCAGCACGGGCCCTGTGCTGCCTGCTTTGATATACAAGTATTTTGGTTTACGAGCATGCTGTCAGAATGGATTATGCTCATAAACCAAGCTACCACAGTAATAGAAAATTTATTTTCACCTTTTACTCTAGGATAGTAGCTTAGTAATACCTTGGATAACTAAATTAATTGGTTCTGCAGGCTGTTTCATAAAGCAAAGGTTTTGTGAACTGAAATGCAGTTTCCTATAGGAATGAATGGGAAACTGATTAAGCCATTCTGGAGCCTAGAAAAAAAGACACAAACTGCTGAACAAAGGCTGCAAGAACACACAGAATATCCCCACAAGGTGAAGGGGAAAAGATCAGCCATTAAAATAAGCCCCGGACCACTGTAAGAACACACATGGAACCCCCCCCCCGCCGCATCCATGGGACACAGTAAAAGGCATGCAAATGACTCCACTGCCTACTTTTCCTCCAAAATGCTTCAAGAACTCCAAAGGTTTTTTTAAAAAAACGCTGCCAAAACCACTCAAAAATCACTGCAAAAAACACGTTCCACACACACCTCCACGCTTGACGCCTCATGCTACCCCCAAAGAATGGGGATGCAATGCGTCCTGGGTACACTTTTTTTGCAAAGCATTACCAAAAAAAAACTTATCCAAGGCACCCCATAGGAAATTTTTGTTAACCGAAACATCCCTATTCCCAGAAACTTCATTTTGTTATCCGATTTTTTCATTAACATGCGTACGTTATCCAAGGTATTACTATAGTATTGTATGTAGGCGGCTACTCGTTAGTTACATAGCTAGTAACAACTTGCTTAGTGGTTGAAGCTTAGTAGCAAGTTGCTGCTAGATTAGGCCTGTTGAATTTCGAAGGCACAACTCCCTCTGTAAGTTCTGTTGATTCAGTGGGCCTTCTCTCATTGTGACTTAACTGCAGGGTACCAGACAGTTAAGTAGAATAGAAACATTACCTTTCCAATTGGTAATTTTAAGATCACGTTCAAGCAAACAGAAACACTGTCCCTTCTGTATAGGGGAGAGTTAATATGGATGAGTTGTTCTACTCATGGTAGATCCTCTGCAATCTGACATTTGTGTGCTCACTTATTACATCGAGATTCTCATTCTACCAATAAGTTCCTGAATTTGACCTCTTGTAATGAAACAACTATTTTCATGTGAAACAATCATCTCTAATTTATCTGAGGTAAATTTTGAAATGTAGAGCAACAGGGCTATAGTGCAGAAGGGTTTCGAATCTTGGAAGCTGATCGCAGAGAATAAACTAAAATAGGTGGGTGGTTTTGGCTTCATCGGCAATGATATGTAAAAAATTTTATTGTTTCAGAATAGTGAAAAGCAGTTGTTCCAGCAATAGAGTTTTAGAATCCCTGATCTGTAGTAACTCACATGCAGATTTTTATTTCCAGATATTGTTATAACCTCTATATACAGTGTCCATTCCTAAGTCAGTGTGGAAAATGTATTGAAAAGCTATTATGGGAATTTTTATTCTTCTTTTATGAAGTCCCCCTGCCCTCAAATTTAGGAATTAAAAACAATACATCTATAATTTCAAGGGCCCTTGTGGTGACCTATTGTGGTGGAACCCTCACAGGCATGGTCATGAATATGTAAATAGGCAACCAATCCACTGAATGTGGGTGGGGCTGGTATTTATATAAGGAGCGACCGGTAAACTGTCAAAGGAGAACTGATAACTGAAGAGAACTAAAGAGAACTAGGGAGAGCTGAGAGAAAGATCAGGAGCTCAGTTCGTGTTAGTTGGCGACAGGGAACAGTAACTGACAGAGTTAGGGACTGGATAGGGTCTGGCTAGGATATGTTTAGGGACTTGGCTAAGTTACATCTTAAGAACAATTCAAACTGAAAGTTATTAAAACACGCTATTATTTAGGTATGTTGTGAAACTGAATAAACTACATATTTATGTTGAAAAGTTAACATGTCAAGTCCTGATTCTTCATAATAGAAAATACAGGTTTTAGTAAACGGTGGCAGCAAAAGTAAAAACCGTTTCAACACACTTTTAAAGTGCGGCCAAGTTGTGAAATACTCGGTCCGTCACACCGCTTCACACTGTTAGTGCATTATCTTTCCCATTTTGTGTTTTTGACATGTTATTGTAAACCACCTTAGATAGCTTGGTTTGGGGCATATGAGAGAGTTTATATATTTGATAAATGGATGCCATTCTCCTGACATAAAATTAAGGTAAGTATTACTTATATGTTAATTTCAGCCTATTGAAAAATGGCCCTTGAACTAAATTATTGTATTGAACACATAACAAATTAAGGATATCAATGTTAATAACCACTTTAATAATTAAACAACAATGGCATTAACCCTAAAGACTAATATTTCATGTTACTTTAATTTTTGTTTGGGGGAGATAATTCAGGGGATTGGCTAATTTGTCTAATTTGGGCAGTGTTTTTAATTTCAAGCCTATATATTCCTAATGCATTACTGATGATTACTGTAACAATGTATACTTTGCATGAGATGATGTAATGGCTCCGTTCATGTTTAGATGTTAGCTTTACCAGGAAAGTGTCTAAATTTGGGCAGGAGATAAAGAACTGATTTGATCTAGCTCCATGGTTTCGTTTCTGGCTGCTGAACCCGAGGTGATTGACCCCTCACTGTACCTCTTTGACAGGAGCTGAACTCGATGATCCATAGGGTCCCTTCCAGCTGTGCCATTCTCAAATTAAGATTATAATTGTTAAGATTAGATTGAGTTCTAAGAAAACAGTATAGTTCCTTGGAATGACCTCTCCCCAAACTGCTACTCTCCTAAAGGATGGGGATGATGTCAATTATCCCCCATCCAGCATGGGCATAAATGCCTGAGAAAGGAAAGACTACTTCAGAACCATATCAAAGGTTCATCAATTGAGAGCCTACAACATGTACTCTCTTCCAAGACAACAGCCAGTCTTTCAGTGTTCTCTATCAGCTGGGTGTGACCTGCAGATTCCATGCAGCCTCTAAACAGATTCCAAAAAAGCGTAACAAGAGGCAGTTTTCTGGTGTTACATTCTGTAGAATTTTGTTGTACAACCAAAGAATACTGCAGCCCTATGCGCAGTTGAACTCTTCTATGGGAAGGCACTCTCCAGCAGATGGCACTCTTTGCATAAAAATACTTTCTTGTGTTCTTTGTGGTGTCAAGTATCATCCATTTCATAGCAGTTCCAATAGGATTTTCAAAATACATGAGATATCAACAAGTGATTTTTCCATTGCCAATCAGGGATTTGAACCCAAGTGTTCTGAGTCCTTGTCCATCACCCTATTTACTAACACCACACACACGCACACACACACATGCCATCAGAGTGGGACTAATTTTAAATTCCTCTTAGTTCTTCCACTACCTTCTCTCCATATTTGCCAGAATATCTTGTCTTTATGGCTTTGTTGTTTTCCAATCCTAATTAAGTCAAGTTTCAGTGAAATGGACTATGCCCTTGAGAAGTAAAATCTTCTTTGTGTCTAGTTATATGTTAACTAAGTAAGTGAGGATTATTTAAGAAGACTGGCAACAATAACTATAGTTAAAAGCTGGTCAAAATAATGCTTACTGGAATAAAAAAAGAGGAGCAATTAAATTAGACATTACCTGCATGCTAGTAATATCAGAATTTCTCATTAAGGTGTATTTGTGGCTTTCTCTAGTTTTTGAATGACTGACTAAGCTGTTCCCCAATCTTTACTGCAGTTGAGCTAGAACTTGCTTTTTTAACATGAACAAAATGTATAAAGAATGTCAGCTGTTGGACCCTGTCTCTGACTAACATATTGACCATTAGTTAGCTAAAACTATCATCTGGAATTTATCGCCTGGGAAAGAGTGTTACCTCCCCCACTTGAGCAGGGAAAGGACTGGATTTCATAATGTGCAACTGATTGAACACATTTCCTTCTTAGAACTCAGAAATATCCACGAAAATTGAGCAGGAGCTTTGCGAATAAAACTTCTAATCCTTACTTCCTTGCATTATGCTGTTCTAGTCCTGCACATGATTGGATTAAAAATAAGTGTTCAGAGAGATGTATCAGTTATTGGGTTGGATGGCTTAAAAAAAAAAAGACATACTTCTGATTACCAAAATGTAGTTGCCAAATTGGGAGAGCCTGTTTTGTCTAGTGTAGCTTGAAAGTTGCTGGTTGGGTGCAGCACTGATGAAGGCAGAACTATGTATTCCAGTGGGCCCTTAATCTTACTAAAGAATGACTATCACTGTAAATCTAAGAATTTCTCTTCCACCTGCTAAAGATTTGGCTCCTATCTGGAAATAAAATGGCACAAATTGCTACTTTTTATCTCAAATGGGAAGCATTCCAGATAACAAGCAGGATCCAACCAGGCCAAACCTTTCCTGTAGGAGATGGGTCTCTGCCTCCCTAGACTAGTTTGCAAAAGTTAGCGAATACTTCCACCCCTGAGGTTCAAAGGCATGGGAAAGCAAAAAACAAACCAGCCCACTATACTGTACAAAGTAGAAAGAGAGCAAAACAACTAGAGAACAAACCCAATACTAGTAAAAATCTAACCTGAAAACTAAATGGAGATTGGTCCAAAAAGGCCTTCATTACTGCTGCCCCTGCCCCTCACCCCTGACACAGGCAGAAATGGTGAAGAGAATATATGCTGCTTGAGATGCAATGGAAAGTAGAATGCCTTCCACAAAAGATATAAAACAGTGGTTCTCGACCTGTGGGTCTCCAGATATTCCTGGACTGCAACTCCAAGAAATCCCTTCCAGCACAGTGAGTGGTGGAGGCTTCTGGTAGTTGCAGTCCAGGAACATCTGGGGACCCACAGGTTGAGAACCACTGATATAAAATGAAGCACCATGTGATTACACCATGTGTAAAAGCACCATGCTACTTGCCCCTTCTTTCTCCTGTACCATTTAGAGGACAATTCCAGAAGTTCAGAAGACTGAGGCCCAGACAAGGCTCCCAAGGTTTGCTTTATGTAAGTGGTTCAACCCCCATCCCAGCCGACGGGCTTTAAGGAGCTTAAAGTCCTTTCTTCAACCCAGCTCTACTCTTTAAAAATGCTGGTAAGTGCTTCTTCTTTGGCCTTGGTGGTGAAGAGCTATGAAGCAGAGATGGAAATGAGTCTCTCTCCATTAGGAGCTAAGCTCCTTTGGGGTGGGGGTGGGGGAATCCGCAGTCGACAAATGCACACATCTGCCCAAAATCAACAGAGGACAAAACAAAAGTGTCTCTTGCCACAAATCTGGCTAAATGCTCACACACCCATTGAGGGAATGATTCAAATAAGTATTTCCCCCAGGTGTGTGCCTGCTTCCATGCTGCCTACCTTGGTCCCCATGCAAGTAGTCCCCAAAACAACAGCTGGGTGAAAGGATAAGTTCTAGACATGAGGCAAGCTAACAAAACAAGTTTTCCCAGCATCTGCTGAATGCAAAGAGCAGGGTTTAAGAGACTGAGGTACAATATGACCCCAGTATCTGTGGGATTAGTATGCATGGTTTGACTTCTCCAGTCTGAAAATATTAGAGATATTAAAAAAAAAATTACGTGTGTTACCACAACCAGGCACTAGAAGTCAGAGACCATGTATGAATCCTTGTTAATGAAGCATACATAGCATGGTCTCTGGCAGCCTCTAATGGCCATTTCTGGTAATATACGTGAACAAGTTTCATCTGAGGAAAACCTCTTTCTCCAGCCCTTATATAATAAATAGTATTACAGTGGTCCCCCGCCCATTCTCGGTTCATATACTGTGATCCCGCTATATCGCAGGACCACAGTGTATTAAAAAAGATCCCCTGGGGTAAGGGGGGGAGGGCCTGTCGGAGGCCTCAGAAATGACTTCCGGTTTGCAGGGAGGCCCTTTTGGGGCCTCCAAAACACCAGAAAGTCCCTCACAGGCCCGTTCGGGGCAGCACCAGGCTGGGGATAAGTACAAGAGCCCCCAGCTAGGCGCCCCAGGCCCAACCCAACCTGCATCCACATATCATGGATTTTCAGTTCTCACGAGTCAGTTTGGGTCCGTAATCCCTGCGATAGGCGGGGGGTCACTGTAGTAGCAACAGATTATGAATAAATAAGGAAGGGAAGGAACTGAGGAAAGAGAATTCACTGGGAAGGAGCAATCTAAAGATGATATAAGCTGCTAAGTTGACAGGAGTGCTGAAAGAACACTGCTACACCAACTCCATAGGCAGGTCCTTTCTGGGAGAGTTCAGCAGCCCCTCCTTCAGAAGAGGATCAGTGTAACAACTTAGACCGTGTCTGTTACCTGGAAGAGAGGGGCTAACCTGAAGCTTTGGGAATGCCTTTCAACACCATTATCTGGTTGATGTTTCTGGACTACTATCAAAATCATGAATGTGGTAGAATTTTAACCTGATTCCGGTCAATTGTACTATTGGTTAATCAGCCATCTTCAGAACATATACAGAAGGCTCATTCGCATACATTGGATTCATGTTCAGGTGTTGAAATATGCACAATTGTTTTTGAATATGCCATTCTTCCTCACACCATGCACAAATTAGCAACTGCAGCAGGGAGTCCCTTACCATTTTTGGCCCATGGCCATATTTGCAATTTGGTAAGTGTCACAAGTGCCATCACATAATATTTGCCGTATATGCAGTATGTTTATTAGCAATATGGCTGGCATGCCACACAGAAATGTGCAGGGAGAAGTGGTAGAAATGGCACCTTCCACTTCTCGCACCACTTTGCATTTTACAAGGACAGGGTTGTTCTCTCTCTCTCTCCCTCTCTCTCTCTCCTGGTGGAGGAAGCACCAATTACAGGACAATGCAAAGACTTTGGGAGGGATGTATCATCCCATATTTCTTCTAAACAAGTGGACAATGTTTTGGAAACCCAGACTACACTCCTAAATGCACTCAGTGCTTAATGTCTGAAAACAACCTTGCCGACATGCCCTTCTCCGGCGATGGACTGTCATTGAGACCCCAGGGTGCAAATACATTCAATCATTGATTCAACTCTTACATAGCAGGGCTGATAGGTCTCTGTTTTTCAGCTTCTTGACTCCAACTCCAACAATTCTCCAAACATTGCCCAGGTGGAATTCTGAGAGTTTTTGGGGAGGCATCCACTATAGAGTCTAATGGCCCGTGAGACTACAAGTCCCAGGAGCATCACAGCAGCTTCCTTTTCCCCCACTCCTGGCCCATTAACAAGAAACAAGGGCAGAGAAGGGCATGCTGACACCGCAGAAGGCACCGCTTTCAAGTGAGAAACATGGAGGGGCATGGAGGTTTGTATTTGTGGGTTGAGACTCTGAACATTCTGCTAGGAAACTCTGGAAACTGCAGTCCTCAAGAACAAAAATGCACACCCCTAAGGGCTATGATTTCTGCTTTCAGTCATGACAATCCACGGCCAATCAGATTGGAAAGCTCTGGTTCACATGGTCCAGAGGTCTGATTTCTGCCTATGACAGTCTCTGTGTTGAAATGAACAATGAAAAGATTCAAAACAGACCTGAAACCTTTTATTTTTCTGGCAACTATTATTACTTCCATTCATGCAACAAGGACTGCTCGTCTTTTGAGTATTTGTTTAGAACAATAACTAGCAGTTTCTTATAGAAGAAAACACACATTATAAAGCACCCTGATTATGTAAACAAATCAAAGTATACCAACAGAACTAAATTTGGTACCTTTTTTGTAAAAAAATGGAAATTTAGCATGGCTCCTGATTGGCTGAGATTATATTTTAAGTCAGGAGTGCAGAAGTGTGGCACATGGATCCATCCTAGCAGAGGAACAGAAGTAACTTCCAATCAGATGACTGGTGTTTGTGCATAATTAAATCAACTTGAAATCAAATGCATGATAGGAAATGTCTTCCACTGCCAAAATAGCCACTCTCTCGCTCATACCATGTAGGTTTGTTTTATGGCATTAGAGAGACTTGTTACACACAGCATACCAATAAACTCTGTAGAACTGCTACTGAGTTTACCTACAGTCTTTTGGCTTTGGGGGAGAGAGTCATTTTTACCAACAATGGTAAACTGTAATTCTGTTCAAACAATCCAACTTGCTGCATATTTTTCACAGTGACCGAATTCCTCTATTTCCCCCTTTCCTGGGTTTGGAGTCGATGCTTCTGCTCCTGGATCACAGCGGTACTGGTGGCTTTCCCTTTTCGAATTTTGCTTTATGAGCCGTGGGCCTCCATGGTGGTCTCCACTTAGCTATTCATGAGTCCCTTCAATATATCCTCCGAGAGCTCTAAGAGGGGGAGCTCAGGAGATGGAATGTCTAGTGGGGGAAGGCTGGGGATAGGAATGTCCTTCGCCTTCCCTGCCGTGGTGGTAAATTTCTGCCAAGAGGAAGCAGAGGAAGCTGCGGTTTCTGACGGCTGCTGCAGACCCCACAACTCGGACTTCTCTACAAAGTCAGCATCTACATCCAGCTCTTTTTCTAGAGGGGATTTGAGGAGCCTGGCCCTCTCGGCTTTGAGCTGCTTGTTCTCTTTCCTCAACCGCTCATTTTCAGCTAAGAGGACTTCTACATGTCGCTCTAGAAGAGCAATTTTGGTGGCCTGCTCCTCTATTTTTGTCTTATCATCCTTTGGGGTTTTGCTTCTTACACATGCTTCCAGTGGCTCCTTTTTTTTCTGAAGGAGAAACAGTAGCGTATCCGGGTCCCGATCCAAGACACCAGGGATGGCCTGCAGATCCTTCACCGGCAAGGGGCTGTATTTGAGACTAGCAGGTGCTGTTACACTTTGGTCATCACATTCCTCAGCAGATACTTTGGAAGAAGGTTGCAGGTGCACAGCATTATCCTTGTCCATAGCCTGCTGGAGTTTGAGTCTCTCTTCTCTTTTTGCCCTTTTCCACCGTTCTTGAATAAGTAGTATCTGTTTCAGGTGACTTTCCCTTTGTAATTCCAATGATAACTGAGCCTGTGCAAAGATAAGAACAAAGGCAGAATTTCACCTCCATAGAGCCATACTCTACTCGCCTTGGAATTTAACTGTTAAAACAGCATTTGACATTTAGCAGATCAAAGAGTGAATAACGTTTCTTGTAAAAAAGGTTCAGTTGTTACCATTAAAAACATTGTGTCCAGAATCTAGTTGATGATTTAGGCTTGCATTAGTGAAATTGCATAACCTGTGGCAACAAAGTGCCACTAATTAACAAGGTCCTAAGTACAGTTCTGGGGGCATACACAGCTGGTCACAAACAGCAAGCAGCTGCCAAGACTTACACACTTTCACTTGCACAACCCTAAATCACCAGGGGTAGCCAAAGCATTTGGTATTTCTGCAAATTTCAAAAAAACAATTTTGTTAACTGTTAAACAAACAGACATCTTAAAAATCTGTAAGGAAAAAAATGAACTTACAGTGGTACCTTGTATAAAGGAATTAATTCGTTCCAAATGAAATTGTTAAGCAAATTTTCCTTTATACAAATTCCCATAGGAATGCATTGAAAACGGTGTGATCCCATTTTCATGTTGTATGGATTCTCCCCATAGGCGATTATGTTAAGCAAATTTCCCCTATCTCCGGAATTTTTATGTTGTACAAATTTTGTGTTATACAAGCTGTTTGTTATACAAGGGTCCACTGTATTGTGTAAAGATTCTAGAACTGTGAAGAACTAAAGGATTTATCCCTTTTGTTTCTCTCTGAGCCTGCCCAGCTGTAGTTTCTATTTTACTGCTGTTTTAATTTCACTAAAATCATCTACTTTGGAAAGTCAGACATTTTGCAACAATAATTATATTAAAATAAAGAGCTAGAGGATTGTTGAAATGCATTACATAACAATGATTACCCAGCTAGCAAAACAGCTTCATATGAGGCCTTGGAAATGGCCTTTGCCTCTGAAGGCTGCCTGCCTACCCGCCTTCCTATTTCAACAGGGCTGCTGTTAGACCAGTCAACAGTGGGAAAAGGCTCTACTAATATTATTCAGTTTCTTGCCAACTACTGCAGGGCTAGGAAGCAAACACCTCCCCCACCCCCGCAGAACACCTCCACCAACTAACATTCCTGAAAAACCAAAAGAGAACTTCCCCCTCACATAACATTCTGGGTTCTATGGGATACTTGACAACGTCTAATTGTGATGAAATAAGCAGTCAGTTGGCTGTTGAAAAAAAATGTTGCTGCTGCTTATTATACTTTCAGCCATCTTCCTCTTTACACAAGCTATTCCCATATTTGGTAAAAAATATAAACTAAATGGAAAAGAAAACATGCACATTTGTTCTGGAGTCTGTTTTTTTCCACAATTAGCATGTTTATAAGTGGTATATTCCAATATTTATTGGTTTATTGGTTTAGTCAACTTATATACCACCCCACAGTGCAATGCACTCTCCAGGCAGTCTGCAGCAAAACATATGACAAGAAAAAAGAAATATAGTGGTGTCTCGGTTTAAGTGTTCTCCAAGCTGTTTCGTATTGCGAAAAATTCGTAATGCAGGAATGCAATGAAAAACAATTAATCTGTTCTGCAGATCAGGAAAAAGGCAAAACGGGTCATTTCATTTAAAATTTTCTTAAACCAAGGCATCCCCATTCTTTTCGTCATGCAAACATCACACATCAACTTTTAATGCCTTAGGGAAAAAATATAGCCTGGGGCATTCCACTGAAAATTTTTCCTAAACCAAGGCATCTCCATTTCCAATAATTTCTTTTCTTAAACTGAGTTTTTGTGTTAACCATGTCATTCTTAAACCGAGGTACCACTATACAAACAAATATGCAGATACAAATTGACAGATAAATAAATTAATCAATAAAACCCCTGACCACTAGCCAATCCTCCAAATAATTAGGCAATTTAAGACAACATTGCAAGTACAATAACCAACAGAACGCAGCTTTGAACAGTTTTGTTTTTACTGCCTTCTTAGACTGTGTGGGAAGGAGCCTGAAGAATCTTTACTGGAAGTTTCTTCTTTTAAGTGTAATGGCCACAACCAAGAAAGCCCAGTTTCTGGTATTTACTCCTTTGGCATCCTTGGTGGTATTGTTTTAAACACCCTGTACTGCAAAGTGCTGATGGGATGGGTAGTTGCTTTATAGGAGAGACATTCCAACAGGTACTTAGGGTCCTGAGAGCACTATGGTTTAACTGGGTGACTAAACTTCAGTTTTAAAGAAGCATAATTATTTCAAAGTAAATTGTTCATCCTTCAGCTCTAGTCTCTTGCTTTTCACATTTCAAATTAAAAATAATATTTGATCCAGTTAACTATTTTTTAAAGCAAGTAACAGTTGGAGAATGAAGCTATCCCTCCCACTAAGAGTACCTGATCTCTTTCTGCAAAGTGGCTCTTGATTTAACAGGGGTGAACATGAAACCATGGTCTTGCCTGGGGGGGAAGATGGAAGGCTTCTCTGCTTTGCTGACCTAATTACTGGATGGATTAAAGGGGAGGAGGTGGTAGGTCTCGGGCAGCCCTTGTCAAAGAAAACAATCTGTCCACTGTTCTGAAGAACTATCATGAACAAAACAAAGCAAATAATGATAGCCCTTTAAAACAGACTTGCAGTTCAGGTCTGTGTTTTTCTGACACAGAAAGGTTCGTGGTGGACTAAACTATTACAGCCTCAGAGCAGTTTTCACATAATTTTTGTTTCTTTATTTTTTTAAATCCATCTTTTAAACAATGAAATAAAAATATTCTGAGCACCATATCCCAATTCTTTAAAGCAGAAGTAGGAAATACACAGCCCTCCAGATGACTTCAGACTGCAACACCCATCAGTTTTACACACAGCAGACAGGCATGGAGGAACATGGGAAGAGCAATCCAATTAGATCAACGACATGTTCTCCATCTATGGTTTAGATTAGAAAAACTTAAACAATGTAGTCTCACCTGATCTGATGGTGTCAACTTCATAGCCTCTGAAAGATACGCTGCATAAAACACACAATAAATTTTTAGACCACAGGAAGCTATAACCTGAAGCAAACAAGAAATTCTGAAACCCAGTCATTATTTTACCTCCCTGCGTGCAGATCGATAAGTAATTTGTTTATAAATCTCTCTTCCGTTCCCAAGATAACCATTTGTCCTAACCAGGATTAGGCCAACAAATATATTGAGTGTACTCAGGCATATCTGGTGGATTATGTTCCCACAAGAACTATTAAATACATAGCCCCATTATTGCCTACTCACCTGCTGCTTTTTTATGACAAGCAATTGCTTCTTCATATTTCCCCACTGCCAGCAAACGGTCAGCTTTTCTACTCTGCTGATGAGCCTACAAATAGGAAAAAAAGTTTTTTTATATTGGAAAGGTTGCTGTTACCTAAGCACTTGTGCTTGCTTTCACCTTTAAAGGAAGCAATCACATGTAAGGGAAAAGCAAACTTAATACAATAGAAGCTACAGCTATATTTCATGTTTTCTGTAGGACAATTTGAAATCCCAATACAGAATCATTATGAAGCCAATCTCTTAGAGCAAGTTTGCCGGTGAAAAGGTGGCTGTTGCTTCTTTTTGGCAAATGAACCATATATGTGTGGGGGGGGAGCAATTTTACCAGCTCACTTAGCTGATGTTAAGACCCATCAGCAACCTGTAGTTCTTCTAATGCCAGATGCAATGAAGATCATTCTGAGGGTACATCACATCCTTCTACAAGCCTGTTTTAGACTTAAAATGCACCAGATCCCAGGAAGATCTTCTGATCCTCTGGAAGTCTACAATTGTTACCAGAAGAGATACTAGATATGTTATTCTTAAGTTGTGTTTTGAGAGACAGGCCTTGAATTCAATGAGTGCCAATGTTTTTGTTCTTTTTGCCCAACACTGTGGGAGAATTTCTGGCAATGAACATGCAAGACTTCAACGTTGCCTGACATAAACAAGTAGGACATACCTGGGTTCCCTTTGGAGCCAGGCGATTATGCCACTGGAAGCTTGTAAAGATGGGCACCCATTGTGCAACAAAAGGTAGTGGAGATAAGAAAGCTAGCCAGAAAGCAAACAGAAATAGACTCTTCCTCCCCGCCCCCAAAAGTCAACAGTTACCGTATATACTCGAGTATAAGTCGGCCCGAGTATAAGTCGAGGCCCCTAATTTAACCCCCCAAAACTGGGGAAACGTATTGACTCGTGTATAAGTCTAGGGTGGGAAATGCAGCAGGGCCTTGCAGCTCTTCCTTTGTGGGCTGGGGGAGTGGTGTGTGATGTTTAAATTAACTTTTAGCCACTGATACAAGTGCTTGGGTCAGTGGCTAAAAGTCATTTTAAACATCGTGTGCCGCTCCCCTGTGATGCAATGTTTAAAATGACTTTTAGCCACAGATGACTTGTCTCAGTGGCTAAAAGTATTGACCCAAATATAAGACGATGGCCCCTTTTTTCAGCCCAAAATTAGGGCTGAAAAACTAGGCTTATATTCGAATATATACAGTATTTCTTTTTAATGATATCTTAGCAAAGACTATAGATTTCAGTGAATTAAGGTTGGGGTAAAAGAACCAATACTTTTATTTAACATCTACATGAAACCGCTGGGAGATGTTGTCTGGAGTGTCACTAGTGTGCAGATGACAACCAACTTGACTTCTTATTGTCGTCTCAATCTGAAGACACTCTTTCAAATCTTAATCCAGAAAAGACAGATGTGCTCCTGAGTACTCAGAAGGCAGCTCAAGGAATAGTGGGAAATTACACTCCCTCTAAGATGCACAGCTTGGGGTGCTCCTGGACTCCTCCCTGAGCCTGAATGCCCAGGTTTCAGCAGTGGCCAGTACATTGGAACAATTAAAACTAGTGCACTAGCTATGCTATGGTGACACGTGCATCAGTTACACCCTGGCTGCTGGATTACTGTATGTGCTCTTCTGGGGATTCCAGCTAGGCCATGCAGCCTCAAAGATATGTCCTGGTCCAGGTGAGTGAAATGAAGTTGTCTGAAGGTGGAGTGCTGTAAACAGATTAACCAGAAAGAAAAAAAAATATTATGTAACATTTAATGTGTCATCAAGCTGAGTGACAGTGACCCTTTTCAAGGTTTTTCAGGTACAGAACATGCAGAAGTAGTCTAACATTACCTTCTTCTGGGGACACCCTGGGACTGTGCAGCTGTGCAGCCATGGCTTGCTTACACAGACCTGCCGGATCTGCCGGAGGCACAGTGGAGGAATTAAACTCCCAACATCTGACGCTGTAGCCAGGTAAATAGACCACTGACCTTATTCAGCCATAAAATTTTATATGGGCCACTAAATTAAAGAGACAATTGGCTAACAGGTTTCAAAATATTTTAGGTTAGAGAAAATGTGACCTCATTTAAATTCATACTTCACATCATTCTGAATGGTTTAGAAGCATAAAGAAAGGCAAACCAAGAGAGAGAGCTGTGATTATGTATATGCACAAATGTACCTTGGAGTCTTCCCATGAAAAAGAGCCAGGTTCTTGCACATCACATTATTTTTCCTTGTAACCCATTTTCCATCTAAAGCATAAGATGCCACACTGTGCATAAAGAAATGGACTGCTAGTGAGCTTTTGACACATTACTCACTCCTACAGTTTACTGCTTCTTTTGAAGAGGATCGAGTTTCAAAATCTTCTCTAGAATCATCCAGGCGAGCCTCAAGTGCCTCCGTGTTCCAACAGGTGTCCTGGCTGCTGCCAAAAAGTCTGGCATACCACGTGCCAAGATAGCTTTCCACCAGGAGGTTAAAACACAAATGTTGTCAAACACCCTTTTACTCCCATGCTGCGTTGTCACTGCCTGCTCATAATGTAGCGAGCTTTTCTGAGCCTTAGTTTGGGAGTTCAGTTTTCCCACTGTGCCTCCAGGGAGAGCAGCCAGCCAATGCAGCCCTGGGCACGCTGCATGGTCCAAAAGAGCTGCAGGAAGGGGGCTGGAACACCACTTCTGAGTACTGTACTCTGTACGGCGAACACCCTGCAAAGGGTCAGGATAAGTTAGAATTGGCTTGATGGCTTGGGGAGTGTCACTGAGTTTTTGTTTTGGGCTCCAACTCCCTGAATTCTCCAAGAAGATCCCAGGCAGAAGTATGGAAGTCTCATCCCACAGACCCCACCCCCCAATCTTCATTTCACTCACCAGGACTAGAGCCTGGCATTGAAGCTGCACAGCCTAGCTGGAATGCCTAGATCAGTGGTTCTCAACCTGTGGGTCCCCAGATGTTCCTGGACTGCAACTCCCAGAAATCCTGGCCAGTTCAGCTAATGATGAAGTCTTCTGGGATTTGCAGTCCAGGAATATCTGGGGACCCACAGGTTG
>JAHTLZ010003518.1:22494593-22558056 GCA_023846285.1 Phrynocephalus versicolor
GAACCGCTGGCCTAGAATTACCTTTAGTCAACTGAATTAGGGAGACAAAGAAGAAGCAGATTTAAAACCATTTCTTTCCCACTGGGTCCCCAGCAGCCACACAAACTGTATACTTGCCCTTGTCTGTTTTGCCCCCTATGCTTCGTGATGTGAGCATCTTGGGGGAAAATATCAAGGGTAAATGTCTTCTCCTGCCCCCAGGACTAGTATGTTGTTTTACAGGGGTGGGGGAAGATTATGAAATCTTCAGCATGTGAAAAGAAGAGCTCTGAGATTAGAAATCAGCTGACCTGTACAGAAGTGTGTCTCAACATGGACTAACAAGTTGTTTTTAGATACAATATCTTTCATCTTTATTTAAAATGATCCAAAGTAGAAGCTGATGACAGCGACAAACCAAAACAATTTGAAAGAAATTAAGACAGTGTCATGAAGTTTGTTCTTTTTTCTTCTCATCTTATTAAAATGAGTGATTCCTACATCATCTTAACACTGTACAGAATTATGTTCCACTGCACAGTTTAATGTTTTTCATTTGGAATTTTAATCTTTATTCTGCTTCTCTTCAATAAAATTAAGAAATGCTAGACTTGTATACCTATAAAGTAACAAAATAACCTAGTGTCTGTAAAGAGTGTTCTTAAAAGTACTGTATTTTTTCTGTTTTCATTAATTTCCTTATCATCATAAGGGAAGCCCCAGATAGCTTTGACATTTCTGAAAATTTCACATCATAAATTAATTTGCATTGCCCATCAAGGCTAGAAAGCCACAGATAAGAAATGAATCCTGATAAATGACTATCCAGCTTCTCCAGGAGAGTCCCTTGTCTTCCAAGGAAGTCCATTCCACTGTTGAACAGCTATTACTGTCATGAAGTTTGCCTCATCTTTAGTTGAAATCTCCTTTCTTTTGTTTCTCTCTGCTTTGCCTAACTTCTTTGCGATTTTGAAATAACCTGGTCATTACATCTTGCATGCCATGAATCATGTGTTGTTACCATTATTCAACCATTATTTCCTGGTTTGGTTTAGCTAGCAGAGATGGGCAGAAACTGCCAGCCGGAACTGGAACTGGTAATAATAACGATAATGTCGGGATTCATAGAGGACATGCAAGTTGTTAGGTTTGTTGTTGTTGTTGCTACTACAGATATAAATTTATTTAAGGATAAAATGAAGGAGGTAATGTGTACACTGTTTTTTCCAATTACAAAGAGTTTGCTGGTGGAGATGGGCATGAATCGCCAGTTCAGTGGTTTGGTCCTATTTGTTTACCACCACAACAGGTGTCTGGTGGTTCCAGCACCCTGCCCCTTCCAGGAGGCATTCAAGTGGAACTAGCATCCCAGCTAGCCTGGGCTACCTCCTCTGGGCACTGGCTCTTATTTTCTTTTTCATCTTCTTAAACTAGCAGCAAATACATATGGTTTTGTTGGACTGCAGCCAAAGATTTTGCTGGATTCCTGCTAAGGTATTTTATGAATCTTCTGAAGTAAGCATACTAGCCATTACACAGCTTCATCTTATCACAGCATGTTCACTTACAAAGTACTGTAAATACAGCTTACACATAGCTGCCCAGAGTGGCTGTTTGGCCAGATGGGCAGGACATACAGTAAATGCAATAAATAAATAACTTCTCCCTTGAACTGGGAGAGAAGCAAAGTTTTGATTACATAAGGGTATATTTTCAATAATTAAATACATAAATATTTCAATTAATCAATCAGTACAGTGCTGCTTTTCATCACCAGGACATGGTCTGCGAAAGATGGGTCTCAAACTTACTGAGGCTCCTTTTTTAGCAGGGTGGTGTCTACTTACTTCAGGAGGCATACAACCACACACAGACAGTGCATGCTGGGAAGCCCAGAAACCACACATGCACCTTCAAAAGCATCACCTTCCCACAACTGCCAGTTAAGAGACAAGTGTGCTGAGGTCATAGTGGTGATTATCACAGTGAAACCTTCTGATTATCAACTTCAGGAACCAGAGGATGTAATCTGGGCCCATTACTCACTCAATCCTTTTCATAGTGGTCTTCCATCAATACTGGTACAAGAGCCTGATGGATCATACTCTGTATGCCTCCAGTGCAAGAGACAACTCCAGCAAACTCTCCAGAGGGCTATATACATAAGCATCAAAACCTTGAACCTGATCTAGAATACATAAAGTAACCAGTGGAGGCAAGCCAAGATTGGAATTATGTGATCAAATTCGTTCACACTAGCCACCAGCCTGACTACATCCACTGTAGTCTCTGTGTCAGCCTCAAGGGAAAGAGAGCATTGCAGTAGTTGACCCCATCCTGAGAGGGCTTATCAAGTATCAATGGGCAGCGGTTCCCAGCCATCCAGATGTTGCTGGGTTGCAACTCCCACCCGCTCTAGCCAGCAGGTCTAACAGGAAGGAACGATGGAACCTGTCGTCCAGCAGCCTCTCTAGAGACCCATGCGTTTGCCCACCTTTCAGGGAGAAACAAAGGAAACTTGCAACTCTAAGGTAGGAGCCGAAGAAGCGACCGATCCTGGAGACCCAACTGCTTCTTCCAAGGCGGGCGTGAATCCGCACGAAAGGTCACAGGCTGAACTCCATGAGTCTTCAACCCGAGCCGTGTGGGTCAGAGACAGAGTAACCCATGCCCCGAATGGGGTCTCTCTTCAAGGGGTCGCCGCCTCCACGGCCTACCTTACGGGGCTGTCGCGGGGTGCGCGTGTGTTTCCAGTTGGGGGGCGAGGCCTACCGCTTCCTCCCCACCCCACTTCCTCCCACTGGGGAGGCTTCAGCGCTCGCCCGGCGGCCAGCCACGTCAGCTCGTTCCCGGGGGGGGGGCAACCTCCCTTCGCCGCGACTCTTACCAGGTTGAGAGGGCCCTCCATCACCTCCATGGGCGGCTGAGGGCACATGGGCGCTGGAGCGGCCCCTTCGCCGCCCCTGGCCCGGCCCGAGCGGCCCCGCCGCCAGCAGCGAGCGACCCCCTCGCCTTGTAAACACCACAACACGGCGGCGGCGGCGGCGGCGACGCTTCCGCCCGGCGCGCGCGCGCGCTCCCGCGGTGACGTCAGCCCGCCCGACGCCAACGGCCGAGGAGGAGGAAGAGGAGGAGGAGTCGCGGCTTTGCCGGCCCCTCCCCGTCAACAATCCAGAGAGAAAGCGTGGCGTCGCCAAGGCAACGGGAGCCCTCCTGGAAGGGCGCCTCGATCTTCTCTACAGCCATTCACGCCGCCGCGCTTGGCTGGCTCCGCCCACAAACGCCCGCCTCGGTCTCCTCCCACGCCCGCCGTTCTTTCAACGCTGGCGTCTCTCTCTGTATTTGAAGACCCCGCCTATGCCAAAGCTGTGGGTTTCGTCGGTTGGTCGGTCACCCGCGCCTTTCAAAGGGGGTGGGTGGGGCTTCCGAACAGAGAAGGCGGGGCCGGGCTAAGTCATTCTCTGAGCCGGGGATTTCCCGGCCCTTGGAGGGGGGGGGGAGCGCGCGCCCGGAGCTTTCCCCTGTGGGGAGTCGTGCGGCGGTTGGCGGGTGGGGAAGGGTATTGTGACGTCACCCGTCACAGGGCTGCCTCCCCTAGATAAGAAGGAGCGCGGAAGGGTGTCCAGCCGTAGCGCGCGCCTCCGAAACGTTTCTCCTGTAAACCCATTCAAAATGCTAGGCTTCGAAGGACGAGGTTTCTTGGGCCGTAGGCATGCAGGCGGTTCAGCGAGCTCCTTGTCACCGACTCCCTTTTACGGCATACAGTGGTACCTTGTATAAAGGAATTAATTCGTTCCAAATGAAATTATGTTAAGCAAAATTTCCTTTATACAAATTTCCCATAGGAATGCACTGAAAACAGTGATCCCATTTTTATGTTGTACAGATTCGCCCCATAGGCGATTATGTTAAGCAAATATTTCCCCTATCTCCGGGATTTTTTATGTTGTACAGAGTTTATGTTATACAAACTGTTTGTTACACAAGGGTCCACAAGGTTCCAGGTTTCTTCCGGTCGATCCTGAATCCCAGCCACCCATGCAGGCTGTGGCGCACCGCTGGGAACTGTGCCCGTCCAAAGTAACTGAGCTCTGCGAAGCATACCCTCTCTAGCCGCTCTCCGGAGTTATTTAAGTTAGTGGAAGACTTTTGTTAACGGTCATAAATTATCCCAAACGTCTTTTCTTAGTATTTTTAAACTCCATTGTAGTGGAGTCATAAATACAGTTACTGCATTGGCAGAGGAATGCGTGATAGGTTATTCTTCTAATTTCCCTTTTGTTAGTTTATAATGTTTTGTATTTTTAGTTTTTTAAATTTTGGTTCTACTGATTGTTGTTGGGTTTGTTTTTGTTCTTTATGTCATATTGTGGAACCGATTATTATTTTTCTCTGTATTTGTTGTATACTATTGTTTGTTAACTGCCCTGAGTTCCCGTCTGGGAAAATCTGGCGGTATATAAATATAAAAATAAATACATACATTAATTGATATAATATATATTGCTATTAATTGAATATGTTTGCGTAACCATGTGTTTTAATAAGCTTAATTCTTGTATTTCTTTATTTTATTCATATGTATGTAATTTGTTCTTTTCTAGTAGCCTAACCTGTTCTACTTTTGTATTTGGTTTTTGTGATGGCTACACGGTTCCTTAACTTTTTTTATTATTATTATGTTGTACACGACCCATAGTAGCCTATAGGCTAGATGGAGCAGTATATACATCCATTAATTAAATAAGTAAATAGGTAATCAGCCAAACATTCTTCAATTAGCTGGCAACCTAATTTTTAACAAGTTCAAGAAAAAAATCATTCTTCGACCATGTACTGCATTTGTTCTACAGAACAGAAAGCTTGGAGGGAGAACTACTTTAATTAAAACTAAACATGGCATGCTTTCCCTCGGCAATGTTACTGCCTTTTCCTTCGCAGTGATTCTCAACCTGTGGGTCCCCAAATATTCCTGGACTACAACTCCTAGAAGCCTTCATTTCTAGCTGAGCTGGCCAGGATTTCTGGGAGTTGAAGTCCAGGAACATCTGGGGACCCACAAGTTGTGAACCACTGCGAAGGAGTGGGGAACATGCATTTCTAACATGGGACTGGAAATCCCATCATTCCTCACCTTAGTCTTTGCTCTCTATTGTAACTGGAAATCCCAGTCCCCCAATATTTGGCAGGCCACACTTTCTCCAGCTCTATGGAGAAGACTGTAGCTCTAAGTAATATTATTTTATGCATATTATGAACCCACAACCCACTTATCTCTTTCTCTGATGAATTTGCCACTAAAATAACTCATTCTCTTGATCTGCTTTCCTCCCAATAATAGAAAAGGCACTTTATAATTGTACTGACAGTTTAATCAGTAAATCAGTGCAAACTACTTTGAAATTACAGTGCTGTATATTCATATCCAATTTTTATATCATCCTTTTATGTACAGTACTAGTAATAAAAAGTAAGAAAAGTATTGTGGCATCTTTTAGGACTTAAATATATGTCAGTGTCAACTTTCGCAGATCTGAGTATTCAGTGCACAGCATTTATGTGCTGTGTATTACAGTATTTAAGTGTACTGTATGTTAAAGGAGTATTTGTCGAAGTGAAAAATGTTTGGGAATCCATTTAATCAATTTAGTATTTAAGCTTTTCTGGCATATTTGAACTTGTGCAGTTTGTAACCCTGTCCTCTAGGTGTCTTCAGTGACCACCATTCCTTAAAAGGGAATGAAGTGCATGAAATAATGGTTCTGTTTACTACTGGCATAAGCAAATTCCACACTTTACAACTATACATCTGTGTCTGCAACCCAGTTGCATTCAGCCAAATTTTTTGGCTTTAAACTGGTTTAGCTACAGCTAAACAAAACCATTACCTGTTATTTTAGAAGCTCAGCATTAATCAAGGAAAATTTCATTGCTCAGGCTCTTTCAAATTAATTAATTGACTTCTTACACGTGGATCATGAGAACTGCATCGTTTCCAAGGTTGCCACTTTTATCAGCACTTTGGCCTGAGCTTTTCTCTAGATATATCAACATTTCCTGTCAAATATAAAGTTTGAAAGGTAAGGAACTATTGAAATGATTAAACCCATTTGTAATATGCAAAATATTGCATTGGGAAAACTATTTATTTATTTATTTATTTATTTCTACACTGTCCATCTAGCAATAAGTCAACTCTGAGTGGTTTAAAACATGTGCACAAGACAGACAAAACAATCAAAATAACATTAGAAACAACAAGATAGCTAAAATTAAATTAAAATGCAATTAAATAATATTCATTCATCATCCTAAGATTCAATTTGGGGCAGAGAGAATAAAATCATTGCTGGTAGACTCTAAGGTCACATACTAGCCTGTAGAAGTGCCTGCCTGAATAACCAAGTTTTTAGTGCTATTTTGAAGGAGTACAGTGAGAGTGCCAGAAAGATATCAGGAGGAAGATCATTCCAAAGACGGGCTATTGCCAAAAAGGCCCTATTCATTGGGTTTTTTTTTCTCTCGCCCTAAGTGCCCTCAAACATCCAGCCTGGGGGGACTAGGTATTGCTGATGGTTCTCAGTGGCAAGGTCCCAAAACCATTTAGGACGTCATTGTTAATACCTTGAAGCTGGCGCAAAAACAAATATAACCAAAGCAGGGAGGCCAGAACAGGATGTATTTTAGTATATTTTGTTGTTGTTGTTGTGTCGTTACAGTCGTAACCAACTCTTCGTGACCCCATGTCCATGGAGTTCTCTTGGCAGGAATACTGGAGTGGTTTGCCAGTTCCTACTCCAGGCGCCTACAGCACCTGGTATTCCCTGGTGGTCTCCCATCCAAGTACTAACCAGGGCCGACCCTGCTTAGCTTCCGAAATCAGGCGAGATCGGATGTGCTTATTTATTTATTTATTTATTTATTTATTTATTTATTTATTAGGCTTATATACCGCCCATCTTCCTGGGGGAACTCCGGGCGGTTCACAACAAGGATATACAACACAATTCAGCAAATAAATATAACAATGCTTAGGGCATCTAGGCAGCTGTTAGTATCTTTTAGTCCCTGTTAATAATCTGGCCACTGTGTTCTGGGCCAGTTGGAGTCTGCATCAGCCCCAAGGGCAGCCCCCCCCCCCATTATCCAACAACTTTAAACTTCACAACGAGTCTACAATATATGATAAAAACTTCCTTCTGATGCAGATGCAGTTACTTAAGGGTATAAGTAAAGCATCCTGCTGGGTAGGCCAAGAAGGACTCCATTACCTTATATGTCCACAAGAAGTTTTCAGAAAGGGTTTGATTTTGGGCTAGCCCACAATCCTTTGCTGCTCCATTTCCCTTGGTTTAAAACTGTTCTGGGAGAGTGGAAAATCCATAGGGTATGTTGTTACTCCTATGCATTTGGCTTACCATGCTTTTGTGATGTCGCAGCAGACTGCATTTTAAAAAATGTATTATGAATTGCATGCACTTTTTAATCCTGTTTTCTCTTTTAGATTTGGGGCTGTGTTGAGCCCATGATTTTTTCAGCACATATACCTGCTGCTGCCTGTGGCTCCAGAGCATCATTATATTCATCCTCAAAGTGCACAAACATATGATACAGGCGGAAGAGATTGTCAAATGAAGAGTTAGCTGTCAGTTTTAGTCCCAGTTACAGCAAATTTGTCAACACAGATGTAAGTCCCATTTATTTCTGTGAATCTGCTCTAGTACAACTAAAATTAGGTTTAGCCAACAACTTACCATTTTTCCAACTTTTACATCCCACTTGTGCAGATCACTTTTTTTTAATATTATGCAAAGCATTATAAAGGAAAATAAGTGAAAGAAAAGATCAAGAGTAAAGCAGCATGTAAAGCCCCAAATGAGACAAATAAAGCATTATCTGTGTACAGTATTCTGAAATGGCTCATGCTTTGGACAGTTTTTGGATCAATGTTTGCAATGTAATTCAGAGGTCACTAACTAACTAGCTATACCCATTGCAGTATAGTTGATAGAGTGATGGGCTAGGACTTTGAAGACCAATGTTTGAATCCTTCCTCAGCAGTGGAAATCATCTGGAGCAGTGGAGCTGGTAAGCCTTATTAGGGTCTTGAAATCCTAATTAGGGCTGCTTTAAGACAGTTACTACTTAAAGGCATATTTATTTATTTTATTTATTTATTTTGAATATTTTTTTACCCCACCATTTTCCTTGGAAAAGGACCCAAGGTGGCTTACAATAATGAGGGACAATATACAGGCCAGAATATTTAAGGCATATTCAAATTAAGAACTGGTAATTAGGTGAAACATCTTAGAACATGAAAATTTTCTAAGAGCACACAAAAAGAAAATAAATCCATTATGAGGGGTGGAACCTAACATGGAAATCACTATTGTTATGAAATCAGTCAATACAGTCATGTATGGTAATCAGTATAAAAGTCACATAGTAAATAGTCCGGCATATAACTAAACAACTATCAGCTATCCATACAATTATATTACTAGCAGCCAAAATGTATAAACCCTATATTGAGAATGATTGAAAAAACCACCTATCTTACATGGGTTTGGGAAAGTGTGAGGTATTCCTTTCTTTACAAAACTCAAGAATTTCATCAAATGCTAATATAATTCATATGATAATGCAGGTGTACAAAGATAGGTATGATTTTTGGAAAGGAACGCCTCACAGAAAAGTTTTATCATGTGCTTTCTTCTCCACTTTACTATTTTGAAAAGGGGGTGGGGCTTGTTTTGATTGGGTTTTTTGTCATTTCTCTACATATTGTCAGTTTTAGAGTTTATCTTCTTGCTTCCCATGTGTAAGTGTATATAAAGAGAGAAATTGACAGGGGGGTTGTTTTGTGCATTCACACCTAGGCCTGTACCTGAGCAGGAATGTGGGATGGGACTGCTTGCTCTGGTGATGATGTTTGCAAATGGAGGACAGGCTTTATTTGTGGAGATCATAGCGTGCCTAGCGGCGGTCCTTACTGTACTGCCACGACTGTGTTACTGTGCTGGCTTCCCACTTAGGAGATGCTCAGTTAGATGCTGGCCCTAATAATTACCGGGGGCTAGGGACTAATTATGTTGCTAAATAAACAGAAGTACTTTGTGCCTTAAGGACAAAGCACTGCCAGTACCAGAGAGCAATCCAGAGTTTGAATGCCAGATAGGAAATTCCTCCTTAGCATTTCTGTTCTTTAAAGTACCTGTATATGGATTTCACAGAACAATATAAAGACTATGACAGCATACATAGCATAACATAATTACTGTTCTTAAATTTATTATTGTAATTTTATTTGTTTATCCTTGTACTTGTGTGGCTAACATAGCCCTTGTAAGCCGCTTAGAGTTCGTTTGAAGATAAGCGGGATATAAATGCAAAAATAAATAAATAAAATAAAATAAACATCAGACTCAGGCTCTTTTCACACGACCCCTAAGATCCGCTGGCCACTTAAATTCGGACCAGAGATCTTGGGGGTTCGTTTCTCTTCCTGCGTCCCCACCCCTCCACACTTCCTTGATCCTGTCTGCTTGAGGGGAGGGAGAAAACAGGGGACAAAAGAATGCAGACTCACCTCCGTTTGCCGGTCCAAGCCTCAGCCCCGTCGTCGTCCTTCCTTCTCTTAAAGGGGCAGGAGGCAAAAACAGCAACAAACAGAAGCGAGGAGAGCCGGGCGCTCACTCCTTTGCAAGCGGATCTGGGATTTTTCACCCTCCAAGAGCAGGTACCTGAAAAGTGTGCTGGGACGCGCTTAGGTGGGCGTGGCCGCACTTAATTTTCTGTAAACTCCGGAGCTGGGAGCCATTTGCGGCGGAGTTTAGGGGTCGTTTACAAATACCCCTAGTCATACTAGTGATGGATATCTTGAATTCTCTGGGCTTCAATATTAGACACGATGAGACAGAAGATATCCTCCCATTCACAGTTTCTATCTATTTGCTGCATGTGACGTAAACAGTGACAAGATGGAGTTAATAGACTCGTTGCCACCCTTCTT
Organism: Phrynocephalus versicolor; assembly: GCA_023846285.1. NCBI lineage: Eukaryota > Metazoa > Chordata > Lepidosauria > Squamata > Agamidae > Phrynocephalus > Phrynocephalus versicolor. The sequence continues at coordinate 22,504,588 of JAHTLZ010003518.1, forward strand.
ATATTTAGTTAGCCTAGCACTGGTGGAAGACTTGGGATTATTGTGACTATGAGAAGTCTGTTTAATTTTAAATGGCCATAAGAAAGTACCTCAGCACGGAAGCTTAAGTACTAGAAAATATTCTTGTAGCAATTCAATCAAAATTTCACAGGGTGAAAGTTTATGGAAGCCCACTTATCACTCTCCTTGACAGAAATTTTCCTGTTTTCATCTCACAAGCTGTTTGCTTGTAATTTTCACACATTCTTTTCCTCAGTGGGTAATTCCGGATAGAGAGTTCATAGTGCTTGTTCCATCTTGTCCTTCTTGGTGGATTTATTTTTATTTTTATTTTGGGATGGAAATACAAAAGATGAAAACAGCGGTTGGCAATCAAGTGGAAGATGACAGCAGTGTATAGAGCCCTTGTAAATCATCTATGGATGAGCCAGGGCAGTTGCAACCAAAAAGTACCTTTGTTTCATCTGCCTCTACAGCATGAAGCATACACTTGAGTTTCACACATTCCTTCTTTCTTTGCTAAGTGTTTCACGAGATAGATCAACTTAAGGATGCTCTTGCAAACTCTCTGTGGTGCAGTGATACTGCCACATTTTTGACTACTGTACTTTGTATCTGACCTGTCCTGCTAATTTGGTGGCAGACTTGGGCCGTTACTTCACGAGCCGCTCGCTTCGCGGTAAGCCGTCATTTGCGTGCGAACCGACCGCTTCAGTCCGCACGCTCCTCCCTTTTGGCTGCGACGTCACCCCGACCACGCCCCCTTTAGCGTGCTCCAACCGGGGTAAGTGATGCCCCTGGCGGAGGACGGGAATCTCTTCGCTTCGCATCTCGCTTCGCACCCAGCGCCACGTGTGGTCTCAGTTTTTGGCTTTTATTTCAAGTTTTTTTAAAAAATATTCAAACAGGGATATCGATGCATCGCTATATTGTTTCATCGCTTTGCGCTGTTACTTCCTCGCGCGAGTAGCAGCGGCGGCGGCGGCGGCGGCGGCGGGCGCAGGAGGAGCCGCTGCTGCCTCGCCCGGCCAGAGCAGGGCACCCGGGGCAGGCAGCGTGCAAGCGGCGGAGGGCGGGCGGCTGTGCCATGCGGGGCTCCCCCCGAGTAGCGGCGGCGGCGGCGGCGGGGGGCTGCCAATGATGCCAGGAAACAAAACACAGGATCGTACAGTAACCATGCTCTGTCGTGAATGACAGCCAAGCATTGATGCATCGATACACCGGTCCCTTTTTTTAAAAAAAATCAAAGAACACGGGAAACGGGGGAAGAACATCAGTGCTTTAATGCGAATGGAGCTCGTGAGGTCATTCTCGATTCGAACGGAAAAGCGGCCCGCGTGAGTACAGGGAAAAAGGGGTGGGGGCGAAGGGAGACCACGTGATCGCCTTCGCATTCAAAGCGAAGGCAATCACGCTGCGAAGCGAAGAGCCTCGTGAAGTGACGGCCTTGGTTGCTCCATAGCCATTTCATTCATTCATTCATTCATTCATTCATTCATTCATTCATTCATTCGATTTATATATCACTCATCTGGCAAAAAGCCACTCTGGGCAGTTTACAACCTAAAAGAAACTGTTACAATATACCAGGGCTGTGGAGTCGGAGACGGAGATGGAGTCGGAGGAAATTTTGGGTACCTGGAGTCGGAGTCAGAATCGGAGTCGGCAAACAATGCACCGACTCCGACTCTGACTCCTACTAAATTTAGATTGGATTTTTTTTAAAAAAGCAAGTTTAAATGATAAAGTCTGACTTAAGAGCCTCTATGAAAGAGGATCTGGCAGAGGCAATTCTCTTCCTTAGAACTCTACATTGAATTGATTTGCATTTGCTAAGCCTATAACTACATTTCAAGATTAATATAAACCATTTCTAGGTTTTACAGATTTTGTTTTTGGTTCATATAGATAAGCTTTGTTTTTGTTCTAAAACAACCAAATAATGTGGTTTGTATTTTTGAACTGGTAAAGTTCCTGTTCCTGATGTTTATGCCTGCTGCTACTATCCAGCCACTTGATTAATTAATAAAAAAATTTAATAAAACTTTGTTGTTTTCATTGTGTTTGTCTTTTGCTTAAACTGTTCAATACAGTAAACTGTTGGCTTCCCAGCCAGTAGTCCTGTGGTAATGACATGTATGTTGCCTTTCTTTCCTTCAAGGAATGTATAAAATACATTCGCATATTAATACAGAGGAGTCGGGGAGTCGGAGTCGGAGTTGGAAGTACAAAAAAAACTTAGGAGTCAGAGTCGGAGTCGGAACATTTATCTACCGACTCCACAGCCCTGCAATATACAAATACAAGAATATAATAGAAAACAAAAATATTGCTGATAAGAACATAATTAAATCAATATCATTCATAAAATCAGAAGCAAATAAGGTGCTTTCCACTTTCCATGCATTTATATGGTTTCAGTCCTATACGTGCTCTTTGATGTCTACTGAGAATATTGCTGAGGGTGGAGCTCTCACCACCAATATGCATTCATATAGCTTTTCTCCCTGTGAATTCTTTCACACTGTATGAAGTAAGGCAAGAGCGTTGGATGAACTTCTTTCCATGATTTGGTTGCTAATTTGCTTCCCTGCAGATAGATTACTTCTAGTTGCCTTCCATGTAAGCAGGTTGTTAGCTGCAATGGCAGTCTATTGTCCAGTGGCCTACATTTTTCTTAGCTTTATTTGTTCTTTCTCTGAACGATGGATTTGAATTTGTTTCCATATAAATCAGCCATTCTTAACCTTTTTTGGTCAAGGCCATGAATACAATATGAAAGAAATATAAGCCCAATCAGGTTTGTACACATTTCATAACAAATCCTATAAGGTGGTGTGTGACAAATTGTTTCCATTCTGTAGCCCCCATCAAATGTGCCAGGGCTCCCCATTGAAAATGCTTGGTATGAATGAACAGTGTTGTTCTGACCCCAAAATGTATCGACCTATGATGGAAAGTATCTTGGTTTGAAACAGACCATATTTCACCTAAGAGTCGATTAAAATACACAGCAATTTTGAATGTTGACCTCTCTTTTAATTTTTACAAGTGCTGAAGGAAACATTTAATATAAGCAATTTCTCAATTGTTTGTGAGCAGCAGGAGGAAGATATTTGTGGCACTTAAAAGCTGAATGGATTTATTGTGGGAGAAATGTATGTTACCTGGATTTCTAAGGAGATCTAGAGAGTTGCTGAAGTCCCATCCATATGCATGTGGCATTTTGGAACAACTGAGAACAAGTACTGTATGAGAAAAGTAATGGCCTTTTGAATGTTGTTAGGTCGCAAATCCCTACTTTTATCATCACTGTGGGCTTTGCGGGCTACTGCTAATGGAAATCAAAGTCTAATCTCCGGAAGGCTACAGATTTCCTGCCTCTCCTTTATACACTGAGATGTCCACTAGAAATTCTTGATAAGCTTAAGTATTCCTCTTTATTAAGGCCTCCGGAGTTTAACTCAGTTACATGTCGCAAATTCTCCAAATTGGCCCAAAGCCATTTCATACTGTGACAGAACCCTAACCAATTTTACCTAGTAACAGCAGAAGAAAACTGATTGGCTGGAAGAACGCAGGCTTGGAGTGAAGTACAACTAAAAGAGAAGGGGGTTAAAGATTATCTTGAGAAGGGGGGGTGTATTCTAAGAAAGGGCTAGAATTTGAGAGAATTTGTATCTGGGAGAAGGAGATTTGATGCCTGAGAGCTAGGTGTAGGGTTACATTTGAAACAATTTATGCATATTATTCTGGGACTGAAAATTGCTAGGCAAAGCATGTGGTGATAGATACCTTGCTATTAATTTTCACATCTGCTTTCTTGAGCCATTGCTTTTCAGTATCCACAGATTCATTTATGCACAGCATAAATATATACAGTGGTGCCTTGTATAAAGGAATTAATTCATTCCAAATGAAATTATGTTAAGCAAATTTTCCTTTATGCAAATTCCCGTAGGAATGCATTGAAAATGGAGTAATCCCATTTTTATGTTGTACGGATTTTTCCCATAGGCGATTATGTTAAGCAAATTTCCCCTATCTCCGGAATTTTTATGTTGTACAGATTTTATGTTATACAAGCTGCTTGTTATACAAGGGTCGACTGTCTATATTTTAAAAAGTAACAATTTTTTAAAAAATCCAGAAAAAAACTATTTCAACATGTATTTTCAGAACCAGCCACTAAGAGGAGCCAAAGACTGCTATGACTTTTTGTTAGGCAAGAATACATGGCAGTGATCTCTGGTGGCTGTATATACCGGGTGCTTAAGTTGTCAAGAACATAAAGAATCATGTGCCTAAGCCTGCCAAATTACTGTACTTAGCACTAGGTCAAATCAAAATATAATATGTATTTATGAACACCTCACATGAGTCTTGTCATAAGAGTTGTTTCTGCCTTGGTTATCAATTGAAATAGCTTAAGGTGCCACGAAATATGTTGTCCTTTGTGTGAACAATGGGGGTGCTTGAGGATTATCTGCCACAGCATTTTGGAACACAAAAACTTGGAACAGCACTTCTGGACTTGTGGCAAACCATGACTGCCCATCATGCCCTGAGTTGACCTCCTCCCATATTAATTTTTCTGTAATTTAAGAAATGCTTCAGAGGAAGTGCTGTATATTTCATCACCAAACAGGCAGTCAAAGTGAAGATTAAGTTGGTAGGAACATAGGTAGGGCCTTCTCTGGTAGCACTGCATTTATGGAAATCTCCCTGTGTGGAGCAAAATATTTAACTGTGAAGCCAAGAGAACACTGAAATATAATACAGGGAGTGCAAGTCTTTCTCACCTGACTGCCAATAAAAGAAGATAAGTGACTTTCATTCTCTGTCAATATATGAAACAGGAAAGAAACATAGAAGCTGCAGATTAAAAGCTAGCCTGTTAAATTTCCTTCCCTACAGATGCATTTGTTTGTCTTTAGTTTTGATTTCTATAAGGCAAGATGAAGGATACTGACACTGGCCTATTTCAACAATGAACAGCCCTATTTGCTTACAAGTGGCCATACCCTTCTTTAAATATCTCAACAAGACATTCGATTTTGATAGCAAGCAAATTTATTTAAGTCCCAGTTGATCAATTAATTTAAAGATGGGTCAGGGATTAATCAGCTAAAATTCTTTCATTGGTTGACAGCGAAGAAAGAAACGTTCCTTTTAGATGTGTTATCCCTAAGAGCCCTATCAAAAGCTGAACAAGCTTCCCTTCAAGAGGAGGCCATTGCCCCCAAATTAAAGGCCAATCATTGTCAAGCAGTCCTTTGTCATCAAGTAGCTTCTAGCATCCCCAGAGTTGTCAGAGAGGAATTTAAGAGTAGGAGGACAGCCTTGAGCTGCTCTTTTACCTGCCGAAAGCGTCCTTTGACATAACAGGACGAGATGGCCTCGTTTGACTGTCACTTCCTTGAGAAACCGAATTCTTCAGCCCACACTTTTGCCTGGTGTTGACTACTTCTTTATTTACTCTTTGTGCCTTTACATTTTGCTTGGACTGGGGATTTTCTGCCTACCGCCAGCTGAAGGCAGCCTCCTCCGTTGGGGCATTGTAGGAAGGCCCACAGAACCTCCCACACAGTGTCTTTCTCAAAGAGAAAATGGAGTTGCCTTTCTCTCTGAAGAAGCATTTTTGGAACAAAAGGGATTTCCCTGTGTGCCGATGGGAATGCCCAACTTCTTTGCCACAAACAAACAGCTATTCTGCTGGCGTGTCCAGTTTGATTTTTGCAAGAACTCTAGAGTGACCAAGTGTCAGGGCCTAGTGCTATGTATGCGTGTTTTGGGTGTCGCTTATGTGAAACAATTTAGAACCATTTGAAGGATTTTAAATAGTGGCATGAAGGTATGGAAGAGGAGCATAGTCAAATGCATGTGTGCTTAGAACAATGTTTGATGCTCTTCTCCCTCTCACAAAATACCAGAACTAGGGAACATCCACTCAAATTGAGGGCTGGGAGAGTAAGAACAGACAAAAGAAAATATTTTTTCACCCAGTGTGTTGTTAGTCTGTGGAACTCCCTGCCACAGGATGTGGTGATGGCATCTGGCCTGGATGCCTTCAAACAGGGATTGGACAGATTCCTGGAGGAAAAGTCCATCACAGGTTACAAACCATGAGGGAGATGTATAATCTCCAAGCTTAAAACCGGGGTACCTCAAGGACCAGATGCAGGGGAGTGGTATCAGGAGACAGATATCTAGTCTCGTGCGCTCCCGGACGCATCAGTGAGATACGGAAAGCTGGACTAGATGGGCCTTTGGCCCGATCCAGCATGGCTCTTCTTATGTTTTTATGATCTATCCCTTTGTGAAAGTGACTCATCTCAAGAGCTAGCTACAATATACTTCACTTGGGACTAGGAACAAATTGCAGCAAGCTGTTTATCTCCCTCAAGATTAGAATCGTCATCTCCCTCATTTCCAGGGCCCCTAGACCTCCAGAGCAACCTGCACGACAAACCCAGCCTCACACACCCCACAGCCAACATTCCCACACTTAAGACAGATGCATAGATCTATGTTGCAGTCTTTGGCATTCTGCCTTGTATGTCTGGCATGCCTTTCAGTGGTGGCGAACTTTCGGCACTCCAGATGTTTTGGACCACAGCTCCCAGAATTCCAAGCCTAGATTGCCAATGACAAAGTTCAAATAACTTTGTTACTAAAAGTTGTGGAAGTTTCCCCCAAAGAGAGGTCATTAGGAGTGTTTTTCCCCTGTATTTTTTTTTTGTGGGGTGGGGAGAAGGACTTGAGGGGAGGGGATGAAAATTACTGTAATCGGTAGGCTAAGGCATACTATTGCCATGGGAGGAAGGGCCAAAAGAAAAGGAGACAAGCGCAACAGTAGACTGCAGCTTAAAACAGTGTAATTATGAAGAATTATCTCCTGCAACAATTACAACTAAATACTGCTGTATCGCTATACCGCTATACCGCTTGATAGTTTTTTTAAAGGAAATAAAGGTAGTGAACGAAAAAACAGTTATGTTGCGGAATATACAGTACCATGGGTGCAAGTACCAGTATAAAATCCGAAACAAAACAGAGACAAGGAAAACACTACCCCTAAACCAGGTACAACTTTAGTGCTCTGAGTTGCGCTTCGGCAGGCGTGGTCACACTTTATTTTGCATAAAGCGTAACAGACATGAGGGGACAATTTTATATTCCACAACTCAGTGCATTAGAGCAACAAAGTGAACATGAAGTAACAGCCAAGGAGTTATTTGTCCCCTCTCTCAGCAAAGGCAAAAGAATAAGATTATGTATGCCATGATACTAGCATTGAAACAAATGATCCTTCAGGGGCCAGAATCTGGGGAGAAGAGTGGGGAAAGAAAAGGCGGGAAAGGAGGCACCAACTGTAGGAGTTTTTCTGGTGATGGAGGAGGAGGCAGACAATAGGGAGGGAATAAAGGAGAAGGTGAAGGGATGGGAGGAAAATGGTAGACAGGTGCAGTTTTGAGAGGTTGATTCCATGGAATGGACTGCATATATAGATCCAAAAGGGAGGACACCAGGAAGGACGAGAGAGCCGATGGAGCAAAGGATGCTAGGAGTGAAGGACAGTGAGGCTGAATGGGCTAGACATCCCTGTTAAGGGACGATTTGTACCAGAGGGACTGGTCCCATGAGGAAACCAGCCGATCAGGAGCGATTCAGGGCATACCAGTAAAGGACCTATCAAACGTCAGATTTGATGTAGTTGGAACCAGAGGTTTGATGTTGCTGGGCCTGTTGTAAAACCCAATGTTGAGTTAGATGGAATGAGCAATACATTGAATAATTTTTTTCTACATTCTTGACTCCTGATGTGGATGATGATTGGACAGAACTACCACACTTAAAACCCGAAGCCAGTCACGTGCCAACTCTGATTCGTTATGTGCTTGCATTTCAGATCATGCAAAGGCCTTTGCATATGACTGGAGATGATATGCATTAATTGAATTTATTGAGACCTAATCACTTTGTTACATATAATGTGTATGGGGTTGCAAGCTCATTTGTTAAAATTGCTCATCCATCAGCTGGAGCATCAGGCAGTGAAGCCAAGATTTAAATTCCCTACAGCCACATGAGAAGAAATGGCCTGTGCAGCTGTGAGCAAGTTGCCCTGCTCTGGAGTGGCCTCAGAAGAAGTGAACAGTAAACTGCTCTTAGTATTCAGTACCTAGGAAATCTTGGAAAGGGACCAAATACAATCAACAATGGCTTATAATTACTATATTAGTCTATCAGCCACAAGGGACCAGTCGAACCCTAGTGTTGGATCTCAGGCTGATTTAGCTCTTTGAGAACCAGGCTACATCTCCTCTCGCTCTCCTAAGTACCGTAGTTACAGTTCAGCAGTTTGGGGTGTCAGTCTTAATAGCCATTAAGGCTACCTTACCACTGGCTCTGAAACTGTACATGAAGCAGGTGACTGATCCTATGTTTGAATCTAATCGATAATCACAAGTAAAGCAAGTGAATCAGTGGGATTTGTATAAATGTTGATTTACTCTTGAACAATTGGTTCAACATGCTTGCACTAGGTAAAGCTAGCAATTTGATTTAGGCTTTAGGTTAAAGAAAATCTTGATTAATCTTACTTATCAGATTTGTTAATAAAATGGATAGTTAAAATTGGCAGAACTGGGGCAGAATTTGGTTTGGGGGGAAAATGAGGGAAGGGGGCAGTCCTTCCTGAAACTGGCTCCATGATTAGTAAGTAGGGAGCAGGTCTTCTCTCGGCCTTTTTTTTTTTAAATAGTTGTTCGCCAATATTTTGGGAGTCCAAATGCTAACAGAATGGGTTGCTCACAGTCAAGAAAACATGACAATGGCATCTTGTTTGCAGGCCTACTGTTTAGGAGGTGTAGCACCAAGAAAGTATGGCACCATGGGTACTTATAATTGCCAGCTGGAATCAAAACACTTCTGGAAGAAAAAGAAGGTAGTTCTTCAATGCAGGCAATGGGCTGGGCCCAGCCCACTTCCATTCGTCATCGTACTCTCCTGCAGCTTCTAGGAGCGGCAGTTGACAGGTATCAGTTGAACAAGAGCTTGATGAGGTTGATCCTTCAACTGACCCGATGGAATAGTTGTTGCCTAGGGATTGCAGCACACCCCCCCCCCCATTATCCTTCTTCTCGAAAACTAATTGGATTGTAATTGTACAGTGCCCAGCCCAATCCTAGTTCTTAATGAGTGGTAGGAATCAGTTGTGGTAGTGATATGAATTATCACAGGGTTGTCCAACTGAAAAGGGAATAAAGGGGTAATCTCAACTCTCTGAACTCTGTCTGCCACTGTGGTAAATTTCATTCCCTAGCCTGGAAACAGGAAATGACTTGAAATGAAGCCAGCCTGTCGTACATGTGTGTTGTATCACTGGTAATATGATGGCTCTACTGTTCATCTTTGAGCTTTGGGGTGGGGGGACTGGATAGCCAAAGGTGAGAGCATTTGGTTTCCCTACAATGGGCTTTTCACCATCTGTAACTCTCCATGGCGGGTGTTTCTCCCCAATAACCATCAATACAACAGCACAGCAATATTACCTCATCAGTCATGATTTACTTAATGTTTTCTGAATTTAGTAATTTTTGATTAAAATTTAATGTGAACATATCATATCATACGCCACATATATTATTGCAGCCATTAATCAAGTAACCTTATTAATGAAATGTCGGAAGGCTGGCTGAAAAAGAAGCCAAAAGCTTGATAGATGTTCAGCACAGTTCTGTGGAGCGATTACTAACTGAGGCGGGGGGAGGGAGGAGGAGTGAAGCAATTGTACGGGGCTTCATTAATATACATTTACAGTCTTCTGTGTATGGCATCATCAGATGTTTTAACCTTAGTTAAGTTTGATCCTTAATTTGCTGAAAGACAGTAAATATTAATAATCTTGAAAAATATGAAGTCTGCGCTTAGCTCTCATAATGCCCAGATGATTCATACCATATCAGAATGCCTTGGTAACAAAATGGGTACCATGAATGGTGTCGGAGTTAATGGTTGTTGTTTTTTTGCTGTTGTTGTTTTAGAGGGAAGAGCAGATGTCTTTTATACAAGCCTCTCTGAATCTTCAGATCAAAATAAATGAATAGTTTAAAAAATATTAAAAGGGGCTAAAATGGCATCAGATGACTACATATTAAACGAAACACCGGGCCAGTGTCAACACTGACCGCTTCCTGTCAAGTCTCTCTTCCCTAGGGACGTTGCAACAGAAGTGTGTGTCCTGCTGTTGTCAAGCTATGTGTTTCTTCACCCCCAGCTTTACATAAAGGGATAAAGAAATGTCCACGTTTTACTGCTGGGAGGATCTGAAGCAAGTGTGAGAGGGAATGCACGACTCTCCAAATACTGTTGGACTGCAGTTCCCATCAGTCCTGGCCAGCACAGTTGCTAATGAGGGAGTTGCTGATGAAGGAGGATGGTTGCTGGAGTCTAGCAGTATCTAAAGGGCTACACATTCCCTATCCCTGGGCTAACTGATGTTTCAGCAGAGCTTGGAACTCAAAGTTACAAATAATGTAACTTCCTATAGTCATTTTTTAAGATATAATATTATATTTCAAAGTGATGCAACTGAGAATGAGGTTTGTTTACTGGTATAATGAAAAATATTTTCTCATTACAATGTGCAGTCATTTTTAAGGGGATTGAAGATATTTCTAGAGGCATTTTGGCTTGATTTTTTGCAGTTTTCATGCTATTCTCATTCTAGCCCTAAGGGTTTTTTTAAAAGTAACCCCACCCCGCACAAATAAAAGCAGTAACACAACTGTTTGCAATTCTCAGTTTCAGCAAACTCATCACTTACTGAAAGGTAGGTAGCGTGGAGTTTAGTTTTAATGTCAAAGCTTGTTAGTTAAATGACAGACAGTATCAAAGTACTTTACTCTAGTTATGTTGAATCCATGATGGAAAGTATTCAAAATAGAAAATTAGGTTAACTACTCATAAGCAATATCAATTTGCTTATGAGTAGTTAACCTAATTTACAACTGGGAGTAGTTACAACTGGGAGATAATTATTAGAAAAATAACATATTACCTGTCATTAGTTCCTAAGAGCCTTGTGTGGCAGTGCTTAAATGCCTGCACTGCAGGTAAAACTATGCTCAAAACCTGGGGTTCAATCCCAGGAAGCCAGCTCATAGTTGACTCAGCCTTCTGTCCTTCTGAGGTCCGTAAAATGAGTACCCAGCTTGCTGGGGTCGCAATGTGTGGCATGCATACTGTAATTTAACTGTAAACCGCCCAGAGACTACTTGAAGTGGTATGGGGTGGTAAGCAGAACACTATGCTTTGCTTTGTTTTCTTTGGAGTAATAATTGTGAGTTACAAGTACCTTCCCATTTCCCTCTTCCCTCAAAGGATAATGGTTTCCCTCTCATTCCTTATTGTGGGGGATGGCTGCCCTTCCAGCCAGAAGCCGCCAGTTTTTCTTGTTTTTCTAAATAAAATTCCCATGCAGCTTCTTTGAGCCTTTTCACATGACCCCTAAGATCCGCTGGCCACTTAAATTTGGACCAGAGATCTTGGGGGTTTGTCGCTGTTCCTGTGTTCCCACCCCCTCCGCACTCCTGGCTGCTGTCTGCATGGGGGAGGGAGAAAAAAAGGAAGAAAAGAATGCCGGCTCACCTCCGTTCTGCCCCCTCGCTCTGCTCCCAGCAGCATCCCCATCTCTTAGTATCTCTTAAAGGGGCGGGGGGCAAAAAAACAACAAACAGAAGCGAGGAGAGCCCGGCACTCACTACGTTACATCCGCATCAGGATTTTTTCACCCCTGGAGAGCAGGTACTTGAAAAGTGCGCTGGGATGCGCTTAGGTGGGCGTGGTCACACTTAATCTTTTGTAAACTCTGGAGCTGGTGGGGAAACAATTTTAAGCTCCAGATCTGGGAGCCACTTGCCGCAGATTTTAGGGGTCGTGTGAAAAGGCCCTTTGCCAGTGTGGCAGCACGACCAGAAATGTCCTAGAGTATTACTGATAGTGTTGCCTGGGGTTCCTTCCCTAATATTTACCTTCAAAGTGTTCTTCCACTGTTTCTACTATTCTTATTAATAGGCAAAAACAAACCCACAAAAAAAACAAAATAAGGGGTGAGTTACGTGGTACAAAATGTGGTAGTTATTGTATTGTATTCATCTGTACCACCCACATTGGTTGGCAGTGCATTTCTGAGCCTGATTCAAAGAACAATTTTCTATTTTTAGAAGCTGAAATGCTCTCTGAAGTTATCCTCCCACTTGTCTAAAGGACTCTCTAAATTTGTATGCTGTCCCAACCTATGTTTTATGTCATCCTTGAAGATCTTCCTAATTGGTATGCCTCCAAGATTAGTAAGGTTGGAAGGCACTAGGTCTAAGGTCTTCTCAGCATTGGCCCCTACCATATGGATTTCCCTCCCCTCACAAGAAGGATGCATAGCCTGCTTTGAAGACGGTTTTTAAAAATCCATCTGTCCCCCCCCCTTAATTGAGAAGTGCTTTGTTATCCACTAATGACACACATTTTGAAACTGGGCTTAGTTACATCATTGACATTGTTATGATGTTTTTATCTGTAAGCCGTGTTGGGAAAGTAGCACCAGCTTTCTTGACACCTGTCTAAGAAGCAAATCAAAACACAGCACTATTTGTGCCACGTGGCAATTTGGAAACTGCTACAAGCTTCAGTTCATGTTGCTGCATTTGTGATTGTGTGGCTTAAACATTAGTACTAGCATTCTGAACAAGAAGATTCTCCGTGGAGCGTGATTCTTCCAGTTTCATGAGGCTGATTCATCCACTCCTCGTTTTTCTCTGCAGTTTACAGCAGCTGCCCAGAGTGCTGAATCCTATCACTAAAATAGGTTTAGCACCTGGGATAGCATCTTCAAAGATCCAGAATAAAACTCAAAACTGATTCGGCCATAAAATCTGATTCACCACCACTGGGTACTAACTATAAAAGAAAAGATGTATGTCCCACCAATTTAACGAAAATGTTATTTATTAACCATGTACTACTGTACATGCTTTTCTTTGCCACCTAAGCCATTCTATATCAGAATGTAGAGCATGGTTGCTGCATTGCTAGACCTAGTGTAGGAATGATGGGGGTGTTATGCTGTATGTGTGGATGAACCTCCTCCACAGAATACCTGAAAACTCATATGGCGGCAGAATCTTTCCTGCTTGCTAGGCTGCCGATACAAAGGCTTGTGGGAGGTGAGTAAGAACACCCAAACCTTTTCGATTGTCCTTTGAATGGCTGTGCAGAGAAAGATCTTCCCAGAGGTTTGCTCTATACAAAGCATATCCCACACATTATCATTATTCATTATTCATTTGTTTGGCTGGAGAGGCTCTTCCAGATTGGCATTTGTTACTGTGGACTCTTGTTCAGCTGAAGAAACTATGTCATTTGTCTGTATGAACTGAGATTTTCAGCTGATTCATGAACAGCTTTTGTTAACTGGGGGAGGGAAGGCAGAAGTGCCATTGAGGCATAAGTCATGGCTCCGATGGATTCCTTCCTTCTCTGTTTCCTAGACAGTGCAGCCAGTAAAAAGAAGAGTTCAAATAGGATTTGATACAACCCATCATTAAGGAAAACGAATAGAGCAACAGGAAGGCAGGCAGAGATAATTACAAGATAGACAACTATATATAAGTGTGTGTCGGGGTGTATTCATTTCCTTGTCCTTCAGATAGATCGCAAAAGTCTACCGTGCAGAGAACATGTCTATTTTAAAGTGAAGTTCTGGACTTGAGCAAATTTGCTTGTCGTTAAAAGGAGGGGGGGAGAGAATAGAATTAAGTGGCTTGAGGAAAGAAGTAATAAGTACAATAGTGTTTATGTATTGCTTGCACATAGAGTGGTCATGAATTTTGCAGCTCCTGGAAGTAGGGAGAGTGCAGACCTAATAATACCCTGCATACAGTCTAATCATTCTTGTTTGACAAAACAGTTTGAACTGCATTGAAGATATGAGCCATGCAGCACCTATGGCCCTGTGGCCCAGGGGAAAATGAGGAATCAGTTGTGGGGTTGTGATGCTGGTTTTCTTTCCCAGGCAGGTCTTTGAGTAGGTTCCAGTGTTGGACACATGTTAGTGCAGTGGTTCTCAACCAGTGGATGCTCCTGGACTACAATTCCCAGAAGCCTCCACCACTCGCTGTGCTGGAAGGGGTTTCTGGGAATTGCAGTCCAAGAACATCTAGGGACCAACAGGTTGAGAACCATTGTGTTAGTGGAACAGTGGAATTTAGCAGAATTGAGAAGAGCAACATCTCCTTTGCACTGGATCCATTTGTGAACTTCCAAGCCAGTAACCCAAACTGGGGGGTGGGGAGCTGCTGAAAGTTGCTTTATTCAGAGCTAAGGAGGAAAACTCATTTTTACCTCCCGTCGATGATTAAAAATAGGACTGTTGGATTTTTTTGCAACCTCACATGCTCCCTCTTAGTAGATATGGCTCAGAGGGACCTTTCTGGGCTGGAGTGACCATCAGTCTATTCAGCACTAACCAATCATTCCTTCTCTGTCTCTGATTTCAACGAGAGTTCTGCTTCTCTGCTCTGTAGCTCTTCTATTTTGTTTGTTGAGAATCAGTCAGTCTTTTGAGGCCTGTTGCTCAAAACAGTCATATTTTAGCTTGCTGTTTAATTTGTTCAGCTGAAAGTAAGTGAAGTCATTTTCTTCTTTCTCCAACTAATGTATTGAAGTGAACTGTTGAGACCATAAATGCCAGTTGATGAAAAAACAGTGGACTACTCTGGAGAACTGTAACCTAATTCTGTTCTGTGAATCCCTGTATTTGTGCCATGCAGTTAGGAAAATTTAACCAGAAATTCAAAACTCTCCTACAAACAGTGTCATAAAGACATTTAAACTTTACATATACGGTCCCTGTACTTAGCACAGCAGGTCAATCAGTAGCTGCATGCCTGTTTGGCATTGGCCCCATCTGGCTCCTCTATTTAAAAACTGCTAGGAAACAGAACAGCCTCCTGTTTCAAAACATTTTATACTTGAAAGACTGCTAATATATTGTTATAACACTGGAGAACAGAGTGAGTTGGCACACAGAGTGAATGTTCTTGCTCCAGTGGGATATACTGTAGTTCTACTTTAATTATTCTTTTTAATGTGCAGCTATGTACCCAAATTATCCTATGACAATTTGATGCAAACTGACATCTTATTTTGTTCTTAATGGCAATGTTTGCCATCATATCTCAATTGGGTTAGAATATACAATACAGCTGAAAATAGTCCAAGTCTTCTTCCAGTCTCACATTGAATGCTTGCAAGTTGTGCAGAAGGAGCCCAGAAATATTTTTAATGTTGTGCGTCACATGCTGCAGCAATTTTATCCTAAACACGTGTCTTCAAAGGAAAACATTTGAGTTCCCAAAAACCTCTTTCTTTGCATTGGCATTGGAAATGTATTGGTTAGGTCAGTGGTGGCAAACCTTTGGCACTCCAGATGTTTTGGACCACAACTCCCAGAATTCTCTATTGCCAATGACAAAGGACTATGGGAGTTGTGATCCAAAACATCTGGAGTGCCAAAGGTTCGCTACCACTAGGTTAGGTCCTCCACTCCAGAGCAACATGCTGGCTTACATAAGAGTTGGCAAAGTTAATCCTCAAATATAATCAGATGCAATTAAAGCTGCCATGTCCCTCCCAACCCCCACCCAGAGAGAGAGTTATTGAAGCCATTGCAATGGCCAGAATGCTTTTAGGTTTTTTAAAATGCACACATGAGTGAAAATAACAGACATCCTGGCAATTGACTGAAACTAGTCAACAAGATGCAGGTCACATGCTAGGTTTTATTCATGTCAGCAGCAACCACAGAAACCCAGCACTCACTGGCATTTGAACCTCCCATGACTTCCCCCTCCTCTGTCTATTGAGGTCACACAGCCATAACTGCAAAAGTAACTTTATAATGCAAAATAAATGAAGCCACCCCTCATCGGGTTACAGTTTTAGTGTACCATGATGTATCTTATATTCTCTTTCCTGGGGGAAAGAATTAATTAAAGGTAACTTGTTAAGTCTACTGGATCTATTTAACTAATTTCCAAGTTCTGTCATACATTCCAGCTTCCACAGATTTTGAGGAGATGCAGTGGAGAGCAGACTGAGGAAAGTACAGGGTTCGTTTACGTGCCTTCCATGCATTTTACCTGTTTGAAGATATATTGTTTCCCATCAGTGCATTGTGGCCAACTGTAGAGTTTGCAAAAAATCTGCTTAATATCTTTTAATATCCCTGTATTAGAAAAGAATGATTGCTTTTTGAAATTATTGGTAACTGCTCTATCCCCTCCTGTATAGATCCATTTCTTGGGTGATTTTATTATATGCATAATAATAGTATTAGTAAGCTCAGATTTCCTTTGAATAAAAATGATTGGGAACAATATCTACCCTCAAGCATCTTTAATGTCGTTATAAAAGGGTAGGAGTAAATTAAGCGGTATTTAGCCACCAAAGTCTTTAATTTCATTGCATTGGAGTGGGAGTGAGACATTATGAGGTCCAATTTTAAAAGTCAGTAATGTTTTTACATCTGAGTAGGAGTAAATTAAGCAAAATCACTCCTGCACTGCTAATATCATTTTAATTGAATGTCATTCAGTTTCTAGCTGCTGCTGCTACACTACAACAGACAATGCAATGGGTATGACAAGCAACTGCAGTCCAGGTCCTATTTCTCTTTGAATGATGGAACTGTAGTTGGAGCAGATGGGCGGCGCTGCTACAAGGACTTGACAAGGCGGCAGCAAAGCTTTCCTCATTGTTTCCTGCATTCAGTAGCTTAAAATATTTCACAAAGTAGATCGAATCTGGCAAATCTGCAAGCCAGGTCATTATTCCTTGCTTTTTGTTTTTTGTTTTGCATTTTTCATTTTTTGTTTATTTTTGCTTTTGTTTTTAAATCATTTAGTAGATGTAATTCACAGAGGCTCAGTGCTAGAATGAATAAATGGAATTATCCTGTCCACATATAATTCATGGTCAGTGCCATCTTGATTGTAAGGCAGATGACAAAATGGAGGCAAGGAGAAAGAAAGCTAATCAGTGAGCAAACACATGGGTAGTTTTTGTGCAAGCTGAAGCGAAGCGCAAGTGAGAAAAATTGACCTTTTATTTGGCTCACCCGGTGACTATACAGAGAATACAATAAAAGATTCTGAGTCCTTGGTACAAGAGTCCAGGCATGGGACATTGTGCATGAGAAACAGTGTGAGGAAACTGTGTTGTTCATTCACTATTAATAAATATCCCTGACAGCTCAAAAATGCTGGGGCAAATCCTGACAACATTGGGAGATTTCTGCCACTGCTCATTGAGAAAAGTCTTTAGGACAGCACACCTCCTCACTCACAGAGTTATTCCAGTTTCATGCCACTGTCATCAGTCCTAAGGTGTTTCCTCCCAAACTGCTCAAAAGTAAGAAAACAGTAATAATCATCACAATACATAACACAGAAAGTTACTTTGAGAAGAACATTGTAACGTAGTGGCAACAAACTACTATTGAAACATTATAGCAAGTAACAAGGACACTAGGACAGTTTTTAAAGCCAAGTTCCAAGCTCTGTGCCTGAATAAAAAACATGGTCTTATGGTTGCTCACTGCAACATTGGCATCATTTTTCCTTAGTGTATGTCTGGGAGTTGAGTCATGGCAACTGGACTTCTTTTCCTGTGGGATTAAAAACTTTTCACTACTCATACAGTACAAGCAATTTATTCAGTCTGAGAAAAGTTGGTAGGAGGCTTCCAGTTTTTAGTTCATCTTGGTTTCACCCCCACCCACTTGGTCTGAATAAGCTTGTTAGGTAGAGAATGGCCTGAATACACTTGTTAGAGGGACAGTGGCCTGGGGTGTATGAAAGTCACAGCTATGCAACCCTTTCCAATACCCATTAAGTATGGGTGATTATCTTCCTGGCCTTCAACAGGGGTGGGGGACTTCTGCACAATTTGTCTTCCATTTCTCATGCTGCCCTTTCATCAATCCCCAAATACTGTAAATCAGAAGCCCTTCACACCCCCACCCGGTAAGCCACTCCTAAGGACCCATAGTTAATGGGTGTTCGGAAGGGCTGCAGATATGTGACTTTCACACATCCCTGGCCATTGCCCACCAAACAAGGATTCTATTCAGATCAAGGTGGGGGTGAAACCAAGGTGAGCTAGAAACTAGAAGCCTCCAACTTTCCTCAGACTTAAGAAGGCTGCTTGGATGAGGGGTGAAACGTTTTGATCCCACAAGAAAAGAAGTCCGGTTGCTATGACTCAGCTCCCAGATAACCTCACCTGGATCGCTCAGAACCTCTATAGACATATTTGTGGTGCAGCAGTGACAACCTTCAGCACTCCAGATGTTTTGGACCACAACTCCTAGAATTCCAAGTCTAGATTGCCAATGATAAAGGACTGTGGGAGTTGTGGTCCAAAACACCTGGAGTGCCAAAGGTTCACCACCACTGACAGTGTATCATTTCCTTCTCCCATCCCATACATATTGGGTTGGAAACGCCATTAAAACAACAAAATGCTCCATAATACAATATTAAGACATGTTCAACAAAGGGGTAGATGCCTCAGAGAGTGGTGGACTGTCCCTCAATTAATGTTTTCCAAGAGAGATTAGAGGGATACTTTAGTTTGGGGTTTCCTACTTCAGTAGTCAGTCAGATTTGGTATCAGTAGAGTTCTAGCTTTCTACAGTTCTGTTTCTACTGATTAGTAGGCTGGTATATATCGACTGGAGGCTGTCTGGATAGTTCAGTGAGTTAGGTATGGGTTGTAAGCCTGAATCCCTGTGAAGACTTTCACAGCCCTGGAGGACCCCAGAGAAAGGGAATGCTAAACCACTTCTGAGCACTCTATAATAAAATAGCCCTGAAAAGTGTTGTTGTAAGTCTTGATGGCACAGTATGGTAGTAATAGTAGTAAGTAGAGACAAAAACCTTTAATTTGTTTTTGTTTCTTTAGTATTAAAATTATGTAAATATTTTGTGAACAGCACTGTTGTCCTCTTAACATTCCACTGTAATACTAGTTTTATGTCTGTGAAGATTCTCTGTAATACTTTCACCTTCCTCAGTTATTTCAAGTCTTCTATTTTCTGCCATTAATATGCTGTCATCTGCATATATTATTGATGTATTTTCCACACATTTTCAGTCCTTTGTCTGTCTCTTCCCTTGTTCTTCATCTAATGTGTTCTATATGTAAAACAGATTCAGAGATTAAATATAGACTTATCTCCTCCTTTTGCCAGTTTGAAAACTGTTGTGATTCTCCATATTCTGTTCTAACAGCAGCTTGATGTCCAGAGTATAGGTCAGTGATGGCAAACCTTTTAGAGTCCGAGTGCCCAAACTGCGATTCAAAACCCACTAATTTTTTTTGCAAAACTCACTCTTTTTTTTTTTTTGCAAAAAATTGCTGCATCCAATACAGCGAATTAACCTGAATATAGGGGGTGCCCACAGAAAAGGCTCCAAGTGCCACCTTTGGCACCCTTGCCATAGGTCAGGACAGCTAACAGCTTTGCTGTAACCTATAAAGCTCAAACCAAATTTCATCTGAAAAAATTGTAAGCCCCAGTAACTAATATAGTCATGTTACATGCATTGTGATCTCTAGTACCTCTTCTTTTTTCAACTCTGACTTGAATTTCTGGCATTTTTTCCTCTTTATAGGGCAAGAATTTTTGTTGTAATATCTTAAGCACTCTTTTGCTGCCATGGGAAATGTGTGCCATTTCCTAAAAGTGACTGCAATCTTTTGAAGCTCTTTTCTTAGAACTAGAGTACTCTCTCTCTGTGTATATATGTATGTGTATGTATATATAGAGAGAGAGGGGGGGGGTATGTGTCTGTGTGTTTTCAATCTGTAAGGCATTGTTCAGTTCTGTTTTTATTTGGTTTGATTTAGTTTGTTTTGATTTTGGCATATTCTTTGTAGGATTTGGGCAGATCCAGGGTGTGACTAATCAGTGAAGTTACCCAGAATCAGGCTGCACAAGGTCACTTGAAAGTGCAGTCTGACATTTAGAACAATCCTTGCATCCTCACTCAATATTCTGGGTGGTTCTACCACACCATACTTAAGAATGGCCCTATTTATCCCATTCCTTCCTCTCAGTCTCCTTTCATTGTCTCCTGACTCCCTCTTTGCAGGGAGATGCGGGGGAGCTAGATTGTTTTTTTAAAAAAATAATTGATGGATGACATATCAGTTCTAGACTGTATATTGTCCCTCATTACTGTAAAACGCCTTAGGTCCTTTTCCAAGGAGAAATACAGGGTAAAAAAAAACCCAAATAAATAAATAAATAAATAAATAAATAAATAAATAAATAAAATTGGTTTGCCACCAAAGCGACACAGCACCAAACATATAATGAAAAGAGAGATTCCCCTATGCTTCCTCTTCTGTTTCCCATTCAGCCGGGAGTGTAGAGATAAATCCCTCCCCCGAGCATTTATTGGTAAAGGGCTAGTTGGAAATTGGGAAGGATGAGAGAACCCACAGTAAACATAATAGGCCTAGTTAGTTAACTTTTTTTAAAATGACACAGTACAGTGCTAAGGATGCAACCCATAATAATGATTGTTTAAAAAAAGACTAAAACCTCAAAAGCTACCATGAGCACAAAAGTTTCATCTAAAATAATCTTTAAAAGCTTATTTAAGCTAATGGAAAAGGAAGAAAGGGGTAACAAACAGAAGGCATGTTCTTTGAGACTTAATATCATCAGGAATAATGCTATTTATGGAAAGACATGCTTGGCATCAAAATCAAGTACAGTACGTATTGGTTGCCAACGGAGCTGATCTCTAGCAAGGTGATATCTCCTTCTTTAGAGACCCTAGAGGAAATAACTGCACTGAAACACACCTGGTAAATAAATCCTGGCATTTACCGCTGAGGATATAAAATGTGCTTTTCATCAAGCCAAAGGGCACGTCGTTGCAACTAGAAAATGGAGCACAACTTTGGTGGCTTATAGCAATTTTTTTTCTAGGAAGTGTTTAGATCTAGACGCTATTCAAAAGGTGCAGTGCTCTTTTCAAAAATATAATTACAGGTCCTCATGAACTATTATAATATTTGCATCACCTGAGGCCCCGCCCAGCTGAGGAAATTTGAAGCGATCTGTTTGCAGTTAAAAAGTTCTTATTTTTAGTGTGATGCATTTTATCTCTCACTTGAGTGATCCTTCCGTTCACACGGGAGGTGTTCCTTCTATCATGAAAAGGGTCCAGATAAGTTTTGGTCACTCCAAAATGTCCCCCATTTGATTGTTGACTCTCCCCTTCCTGCCTCCTTCCCGGAATACCGATGAATTGACATTCCTGCTGGAGGGAGAGCAACCAAGCATGGGTGAAGGGGCAGTAAACACTATAGCATCCCCTTCAAATCAGAACCAGCAAACCTTTCCTCCAACCAGGGTAGGATTTTGTCTTGAGGAAAGAGGAAGTGAGTGGAACGACAAAGGAGGTGCAATGTGAAGTTCATGGGGTGGGCGGGGTGAGTGCAGCCTGGTTTGGACCACCAATGTGTTCCTCCTCTTAGGAAATAAAAAAGAGAGAGTGGCTGTTTCTTCCATGCAGAGGAGAATCTGGATGGCTCTGCTGAAGTGAACTGAAGGGATCTCACCTCATCTGGTCTATGGGGGAGAAGGTAATGTTCATGTTAAAAAGTATGTGGCATAGCACTACAGCTATGAATCAACCTAGCATTGGATACATATTGAACCTATTGTACCAAAAGGTACCGCCAATGTATTAGAATAGTCAGGTAAGTTTTTTAATTGATACAATTTAGATTGTAGGTCTTCTGATGGCAATTTTAGTGATGATTTTAGTATAAGGTTTTTATTATTGTTTTAATTATTTATTGTTGTTTGATGTTTTTAACTGTTTTAATTCTTTGATTGGAAGCCGCCCAGAGACCTTTGGGTAGTGAGCGGCATATAAGTTGTAAAAATAAATAAATAAATAAAAATAAAGAAATATTATCAGAAAAAGAAAACAGAGGTGGAGGATCTTTCTCTGTCCCCACTTTTAATTACTCGGTCCCCTGAAGGGGGACCACAGGGTGTTACGGCAGCTCGGCAGTTCTAATCCCGGGTGCCACGCAGCGGAGCAAGCTCCCGCTGATAATCCGAGTTCCTGCCTACTTAGCAGTTAGAAAGAATGTAGATGCAAGTAGATAAATAGGTACCGCCGTAAAAAGTGGGAAGGTAAAACAGCGTTTCTTTGCAGCCATGCAAGCCATGTGACCTTGGACTTGCACAACACTGGCTCTTTGGCTTCAATATGGAGATGAGCACCGCCCCTAGAGTCGGACATGACTAGCATGCATGTGCGGGGGGAACCTTTATCTTTACCTATTTAACTGCCCACTCAGGCAAAACAGCAGGTTAATTAAGAGTGTGCCAAATCACGTCAAAAAGCAGAATCAGAAAGGAGTGGAACAGCTCTTTTAAAAAAGGAGTGGCATGGAGCACTCTTAAGTCAAAACACATGGGGAAGCCATAATATGATTCTGAGCAAGCCATATCAAGAATAGAGTAAATCAGGAGCTAAGCTTTCTGGTCTTCTTTTCTGCTTATGGCAATATGATTGATCTATGCAGATATGACTCTTCTGTGCCAGCATTGGCTTTAATTATTTATTTAAAATGTTTTTATCCCGCCTTTCTTCCTGAAAAGTATCCAAGGTGGGTTGCAGGACTGAAGGACAATATTTAAAGTTGAAGGCAATGGGTATACAAAAAGGTTGTCATTGACATTCAAGACAGTAGTTAAAGCTAAGAACAATGAGTGTAGAGCGGCCTCTTACATCTTTAAAAAGTCTTTGGCACGGAGAGTCTCTACATTGACTGCACTTCTGTTCAATGTTAATTGTGCACAAGTATCCTACAGTGACTGAAAGCTGAATGCTGTTACTGGGAATTAAAAAATAAATCCCCCATTCCTCTTTTCTTAACACAGACAACTTTAATGCAAGGACAAGAAGAAATTTGATTTACTGTCCCATCCTTTATAACCATTTAAAAGTGCATAGGGAACAAGTTAAAGCCAGCTCTTGTCACCTTTAGGGTTAGGATGGCTTAAATTTATTTCAAATATCCTACAGACAGCCAGGAAGAATTTAGTTTCCTCTAGTGGGTTAAATGTAGTTAATTATGTTTGAGTCCCTCAATATATGAAAATGTGGGGTATATTTCAGAATACCCCTTCCTGGGTGCACACGTTAATGGGGCAGGTGAATGTCTAAGAAAGTGTTTCTCAACCTGTGGATCCCCAGATGTTCCTGGACCGCAACTCCCAGAAGTCTACATCACTAGCTGAGCTGGCCAGGATGTCTGGGAGTTGCAGTCCAGGAACACCTGGGGACCCACAGGTTGAGAACCACTGATCTAAGAGAAGACAAAAGCAACATCATCAGGAAGCTGGGCTCTCATCCAGCTGAGGCACCAGACTAAGAAGCATCCACCCTTTTCAGGCATAACAGTTGCATCAGCAAAAAACAGTGGCTAGTTCTACTAATGATGGGAGTGGAGCAACTTCTGGAAAGCAGCTGCTGGGCAGCAGCAGTAGCAAAAAGTGCCACTGGCAGAGGATCTTTCACATTCTAATAAATAATTCCGGGGGATGCCAAAGTTGAAAATAAATAATTGGAAAAAATTAACAACACCCAAAGATTTTGCAACAGAAACAACTCACCTGTGAATGAAAAACATTTCAGTGGTCCCTGTTCATTGGAACATTGGTAGCAGTGCCACAGAATTTTATAAAATATAATCAGCTGAAGATTTCTCAAAGAATACCATCAAAAGTATAACAATGGCAGCACGTATTAGGAATAGCATGCATGTGACACTGGCATTTATTGGACACTTATAAAACTTCCATCTGTTATATAACACAAGAGTGTCTTGTGTTCTCAAACGACAGTGATGACATCCTTCTTTTGTCTTCCTGAAGGGCTTTAAAGTAAATAGCGTGGCTTGGTTGTATCAGGAGTTTTAAAAATAAATTCCCGCCACCGGGGTAAGTGAGACTTCTATCAGGTTTGCAACATGTTGGGAGCAGAGGGCTAATCCTTTTGCCAAGCAGCTGCAATCCCAATTATAGCCGTTCCTTGAACTGCAGTCAGGAGTGTCGGAGGAGGCTCCCATTGGCACCAGTGGGAGGAAAAGCTCTGCTTCCACTTCCTCTGCCCTGTGGTTCTGGGGGGGGGGATGTCTCCTTTCCAGCACCTATGATTTAAAAACAACAACAACCTAAAATTAACCTGTGTTAGAATCTAAGACATTGTGTGAGAAATACAAATTCTGGTAATCATGTACATGAAGCAGATTTTTGCTGGCTTTTTTGACAATCCTGACTTTTAAATCTGAGTGTGTTTGCGGCAGTTGAGCTTGAAGAGCTGCACATATCTGTCAGCACTGGCTGCTGGCCTAGACTGGGTTCAGAATTCTCAGAGTTGTTATCAATAATAATAATAATAATAATAATAATAATAATAATAATAATTATTATTATTATTATTATTATTATTATTATTATTATTATTATTATTATTATTTGCCATCCTAGAATGTAACTGTGGCGTTATCCCCTAGTCCGGCTTTCTAAAGGGTAACCTTTTCTAGCACAGGCTCCCAGTCGTCTCATGGACCATTGACCTGCACCACTTTTATTCTCAGGTCTCACTGCCACCATTCAGGGTATTCCAGTTCAATAACTGAGTCCCAGACAAGATGTAACATGGTAAAATAAAAGGAATGTTTATTGAATACAGAAATATGTTGAATTCAGTTTCACTTGTGTACAATTACTTCAAGTTATTCAAAGCAGTTCACTCAAATACTGTTCTTAGTTCCCTCTCTCAAACTTGACAGTATCCCCCTGTCCTGTCTCTTTTTGAAGAAGTGCCTGTCAGTTCCTTAACTTCTTCCCTATCTGACTCTACCTCAGGTGGACTATTTAAGTACTAGGGCTCTGCCTCCACACTCCTTATTTAGGCATAAGCATTAACCCTTTATCTCCCTTCCTGTACCGTCACATAAACAGTAAAAGGGTGAACACTACAGTAACCTTCCCAAACTCTAATACACGTCTCATTATCAAGCTACAAACATTCCAAGCTTGTTTAGAAGTAGTGCTGGTAATGTTTTTAACTTGCATTGTACTTTTAGTCTAAATGTAGGTAATCAATCCTCCTAACTACAGTTGACTAACACTGAATAAATGGACTTGGAGTTGAGCAAATGGATCAATGCTTATTTAAGTGCCATTAGTTCTTTTCTAGTTGGGACTAGTAATTGGATTTCTTTTTCTTTTTATTTAATATATTTGCATAAAAGTCTGTGCTGAGGGACTGGTTTAGAGACTTTTCCCAAAAGGGCAAAACACATGGAATTGATGTTAAAATATTCATTGCAAAATTTAAAGGAGCCACAAAGATACTCTTTTTCTTGCAACTTACCTGATGAATGCAGGGCTTATACTGGCTGTTTTTTTTTAATTTCATTAGTCAACTGATTTTCCAAAAATGAGTTTCATCTGGCTAATGACCATTTGGTTTGCAAATCAACTGTTACACCATATGCAAAGCTTAAACCCAAATGGAAATCCACTGGCATTTTGTTAAAATTGCTCTGAATGTGTCTTGTAGAAATGGAGGACAAGATAAGCAGCTTGGACGTACTAATACAGAGGAATCTTTGTTGTGCCTTAACTTTATCTTGACAAAAGCAATATGGGCAAAAGCTAAATGGAGGAGGCTGTGATGTATCAAGCCTAGTCAATAAGGCCATTAACAACTGCAGTTCCTCGTTTATCCCTCTCATTTGCTACATAGCCATCCCTCATTGTATGAAACCTTATGCTTCTTAAGTCGACCTAGTCCAAAAATAAAATCAATAGTGAGGAAATCCTTTTGTAGTTTCTAAGGCATATCATGTAAAGAAAGCTAAGTCAATATGCCTTTTAATAATGTTTCAGAGTAACACTTCTGAATTTCCCTTCTTGTGGTATAATTAATTGAGCTGCCTGCCACTCACAAGGTATAGTATTTCCCTTATATAATTCTCCTTTCCCTTAATTGCTGTTCACTTTTTGGTTCTATTTGTCTTGAGCTATTTCTCCCTCGCGCTACATTTTTTATGGTTCTGGACGTGCTTTGTACTTAGTTTTATCTTCCAATGCTTTGGCTTCTAAATGTCAGCATAATTTTTCTGCCTTATAATATTGGCAATGTTATAACCATCAATCAGTCCAAAGGAAGAGCCAAAGAGATTAGATACCATTTGTCTGTATTGGTTGCTCATTGTAATGGCCTGGTGGACAACATGAACAGATAATCTGTTGCTTTGATGGAAACTAATTAGTCTTAAGAGTGACAGCATTGGAATAGCTTTTGTGACATTGTTTTTTAAAATGATGACTACCTCACCATTACCACGGTTGATCTGCAGCTCAGTCGTGTTCTTTAATGATTTCCCTATAGAAGGGGCAGGGGTGCCAGCTCTCCTTCACCACCACCACCACCACCACCACCACCACCACTACCACCATAAGAAAACAACTTTAAAATCCTATCAACTTTCATGTCTCTCTCTGTACACTGTACTAGAGTGTTTCTGCTTCCACCACTTCTTTTTTTTCCAAAGATATGATGCTGATATTTTTCACTGAATAGTAATTCTGATTGATTCATTATACTGAACTGTGGATAGTTCCCTCGTTTAGGTATGTGGCTGGTTCGGAGTTCGCTTCCCCACTGTGCCTCCTTGGCAGCGGCTAGACCCCATGATCCATAGCGCCCATTTTAGCTCTTCAATTAGAAGAAGAAGATGATGGTGGTGGTGATGGTGATGGTGATACTGATGATGATGAGCAAAGGTTTGTGGTTTAGGGGGTTTAACATATCAGAAAATGAAATGTTTATTTGTTTAAAACATTTTCCAAAATGTCATCATAACTTTTCTGCCTTATAATAGTGCTAGTTAAAACCATCAATCAGTCCAAAAGTGAAAGAAACTTTAACTAGAACTAAGAAGGTGTGCTGAGGTGTTACTTGATTCGAAGAACTTTGAGACAAAACTAGACAATAACTTCTACTTTTGTGAAGGATTCCCAGGAACATATTCAACATGACAGCTGTACACAAAAAGACGTACTGCAAACTTTCCCAACCTGAGATGCTTCATGTGTTTGGGACACTCAACTCCCATCACCCCCAGCCAGTACAGCCGGTGTATAGGCATAGTGGGAACTACAGTCCAAATCATCAGGGAAAAGTTGATGTCATTGATTGGACATTCATGGTAGCTGCCAACTCCTCATTGTCCAATTCAAGATGTGCCTTTGTTTCAAATTCAGTTCCCCTTTTTATACCCTTTCATTTTCTTCTCTACCCCATCCCAATGCTCTTCCATATTGCTGCCATAACCCGTGTACTCCGTATTTTCTTCTGCTACATAAGAAGGGACTATTTGCATCCAAAGGGCAGGAGATAGCTTTTCTGTAGAGTCACATTTCTGCTGGGTTTGCTCAGTGTTCTTCTTTAGCTTGCATTAGCACAAGCCAAGAACATCACGGGCTGGCCCAGACTGCTACTGGTCTCCATGCATATTGGTGTAGGCTCATTCTTATATTACACCCATTGCTGCTTGCCTTTGTCCTGAAGGATAGCAACAACAATGACATGTATAAGCCTTCACCTCTCGAACCAAGGAAACCCAACATCTCTCATGACTCATCTGGTTTGATCCTATATTTGGTGAGAAGCAATGAGCTCCAAAATCACAAAGGACAGGCAGGCACTGTGCAAGTTATGTGGTTGTAAGTGTCAAAGTTAAGTTTGGAAAAGTTACTTTTTGGAAAAAGTTACTTTTTGAACTACAACTGCCAGAATCCCACAGCAATGGGATTTGCTGACTGCCTATTGCTGGAAGATTATGGGAACTGACAGAAAACAACTTCTTCAAGTGTGTTCTCTTTGTTTCTCTGTCTCTCTGTCTCTCTCTCTCTCTCTCTCTCTCTCTCACACACACACACACACACACAAACCTTGCATAAACTGTGTTCAAAGGAGAGCCCTTGCTTTTCAAGTCTGCAAAAGTTGATGATTAGTTGAAACTGTCTGGACTTCATCTGTAGGACATCTTGTAGCACAATCAAGAGGTGCTTTGTCACAATGATCTGCTTCAGGGACCTCCTCCACTCTTCCTAATCACAAGCAAGCATCCCTGGTTGAAGACAGAATGCCTCAGCTGCTAATTAGACATGGCAGCTTACAAGGAGCTTACATGCGTAGCTAAAAAGGCCGAAATGCCAAAATGTCAAGCCATCATTCTCTTTCTCTGAGTGATTTGCAGCCAATGCTGTACCTGGTTGAACATTAATGCCAGAGTTTGCTGAGTACCACCAATATTCTGCCACCTGCAGAGATCAGACTGAAAAGCAGTTGTGTTTTTTTCTGCAAAGATAGTTGTTCAGTGAATTATCTTAAGAGGCATCCATCTTCAACCTATTGTTTTGTTCTGTTCTTTAAAGGGAAGAGAAAGTATAAGATGGTAATAGTAAACAGCCCTGGCCATTCTTTTCTGAATTGTGATGTTACTGTTTCTTCTACTGGAGTATTTGTTTTCCTCAGAGTCTTAATGCAAAGAGTTTGGAGGGGGGGACCATGAAAGAAATAATAACCCACTGAAGCAACTCTTTCTCCCCAACCCTCTCTTTAAACAAAACAGCATCCTGCTAACAAAAATAAGTCCCTGTTAACAATATGTATTATATGCCGAGCTGCTAAGTCAGCAACATCCCTGTCCCTGATGTTGAAACTAGGGTGTGGATTGTTGTGGTGTCACAGATGCGGGTTGCATGAAGGTGGGAAGGAAGCTGGAGCTGGTGGGAGGCCAACTAGTTTGGAAATGGATGTCAAGGTGATCAGGGGAAAAGCCAGATAAACAACAATGGTATAAATCCTGTTGGCATAACAGTAAGCTCCATGACTAGGCTGACACCATCAGGCTGAGACAGTAAGATTTAATTTAATTGAAAGCTTCCTATCTCTCCCCTCCTCCCACCTCACACTTAAAAACAACTCTTCTTCCTCCTCCTCCTAGTATTAACAGGGATTTGTCTCTGTGTCTGGAGGCCTGAGATATGTGATGCAGATCCCTGAGACTTCAGCTGTGTCTTGGAACTTGGCAGTCATAACCGTCATGATCATAAATGTGAAGGAGATGCAAGTGCAGGTTCTAGGGAGCTATCTGACTGTGATAACTGGACAAGGACCAACAAACTGAAATTGAATCCAGGTAGCATAGACATCCTACTGTTGGGAGGTTCACCTTACCACTTAGAGCAGTGTTTTTCAACCTTTTTTGGGCAAAGGCACACTTGTTTCATGAAAAAAATCACGAGGCACACCACCATTAGAAAATGTTAAAAAATTTAACTCTGTGCCTATCAGACACACACAAACACACTTCTCACCCCCCCTTATTTCTTCTCCTTCCCCGACCACGGCCAGCCTTTCCTTGCCGGCGCACAAAGCACGCCGGGAAAGGTAGTCCGCTCTCCTCCCCAGGACCGCGTCTCAGACCTGCGGGAGGAACTACATCTCCCAAGGAAGCCTTGCGGCAGCCGGCTTCTTTCTAAATGCCCCGCCTTCCTCCGGCTCGCCGGCGCCGCACCGCTGCCTTGGTCGCGAGCGGGATGCGGGGGGGCATTGCTGGTGTAGGGAGAATTTTTCCCACGGCACACCAGGCAACATCTTGCGGCACACTACTGTGCCGCGGAACAGTGGTTGAAAAACACTGACTTAGAGAGGGTCATCGACATCTTTCGCTAACTGTCCAACCCATTCCTCACACTTGCTATTGCAAAATACAGTAACACTTAAGAAGCCAAAAAGAAACCAGAAGAAGCCACCAGAAACCAGGCATGTTTTAATTGTACTCCCATACTTACAGAGTAAACGCCTAGTGTAGGTTCTCCAGGCACTCTCCCTGCCAAGTTTTAAGAAGATATTTAAAAGCTGCCTTTTATTAATACATATTACTCAACCACCAATTGTGGCTTACATTTGTTTGTTTGAGTTAGGGTTCAGCAAGTCATGTAGTTCCTCTGTTGTTTAATACTGTTGATGTTCATAATTTGATTTAGTCCATTTTGTAGATTATTTTTGATGGTTGTTAACTACAGTGTGTATCACTCTGTTGGGCAGTATATAAGTTGAAGGAACAAACAAATGAATGAATGATGCCATAATTGGAAACATGTCAAAATGGAAATATTTGCCAGTATTCTAAGGCCTGATTATGGTGAAATCAATTGGGACAATTTAATTCACTCCCAGCAGTGAAGGGAGAGGGTGGAGAGGTGGCCTGTGGGTGTAGGGAATCTGGGTCCATTATTTCAAGGAAAGAAGTAGGGTCCCTTGTCTATTTCCACCATCAGCTGGTTCTGGTTTTCCTCCCAATCAATGTGTCCTCTAATTTTAGTTCCCATTACATTGGGCTCTTTTTGAGTGTGTTCGAGTGCATGTAAAAATTATCCCCCTCCCCTTGAGAAGGGCAAGTGGGGCTTTCCCGCCCCTCTGTGGAGGGGAATGGAGGAGAGGGGGTATGTGTACATGCCATGGAAGGAACCTTCTGCCCCAACCCTTGCTTGCCCTGATCCATGACATCACAAGGGCCATCCTACTAAGGGGATTTCCTAAAGTTTGGCTCATTTGCATTTTCATGCAATAAGTTGTCTTTTTTCACATAACATTCTGCCAAGGGCCCATGTTGTTTTCTGTGAAATAAGTCCTTTTTTTTTTCCCAGAATGCTCCCTTTAACTTGTTATTATTAGCATTACTTTTGTCCTGGGTTTCTTTCTCGGTGGGAAAAAGGGTTTCTGCTTGGATTTGCAGGGTTTGATGTAGTTTGTCCATTTCCTGTTCACAAGATGACTCATGCTCAATGTGGAGCAGATCTTGTTTAAACTGTCAAATGATGTAACACTAGAATTGCTGCAGTCTTTAAAAATGTAAGTATAAGCAATGCAAAACAGAAGGTGGTGGCAAAGCGTTCATTTCTACATTTCACGTCACTGTATACATCATGATCTGTGTTCTTGTGACATGCATAATAACACTTCAGATGAACCTAATAAATTCTACATACAATAAAATTTCAAGCAAAAAAAAAGCAAAGTAGCCTAGTAACAACAATAGCAACAACAAAGGAGTTCTGGGGCCTCAGGAAAATACACTGGATACTCATGTGAAAAGTTTGAAGCTAGTCAGGAGTAGCAGAGGAATTATTGAAAGGCTCCATGAGAAAGAAGGGACAAATACCTTTCAGGTCATGCCTTTACTATTAAGTATGCTCAGTAAAGGTTAGGCTTACATAATATCCCTTATAACGATAACAGATTTTCGGTCGGAGACCTATAAGGAGAAAGGAGAGGAAACTGTATCCATAAAGGATAGAGGAATACCAGAGGGCAGAATACGGTTGGGCCTAGGAAGTGGGGCAGAAGCAAAGCCAGCCCCCATGAGCATTATGTGCAACACAATTGTTAGGAAGCAGAGCATGTGAAAGGGGAATGCATCTAACCCCCAAAATACAAGGTTGAAAACATGTTTTCAAAGTATATGACCTTTTTTGTTTAACAAGACAATGTCATTTCTTCCCAAGTGATTTTTGGAGGTTAAAAAAGTGATGTGCCTCTACCTGGTGATAGTAGTACTTTTATTTGTCCCCTCATTTTCCCCCTTCACCTTGTTTTGGTTTTTCACTTATCTTTCTATATTTATATTCTTTATTCTTTATGACACATACTCAGGGAGCAAGGGAATGCAACAGCCACAACGCGGGGTCAACACCTATTTAAGTAAAGTGATTGCGGACTATGGTAGGTATGCCTCAGGAGTTGTACCAATGAGATCTATGAGAACAGGTTACAGATGC
The DNA here is from genome assembly GCA_023846285.1 of Phrynocephalus versicolor. Classification (NCBI taxonomy): domain Eukaryota; kingdom Metazoa; phylum Chordata; class Lepidosauria; order Squamata; family Agamidae; genus Phrynocephalus; species Phrynocephalus versicolor. The sequence goes on from JAHTLZ010003518.1 coordinate 22,536,617, forward strand.
CTGAAAGCTGTGCCCTGTTCTGATGTGGCCTCCCTCTGACAGATTCAAGGTAACCAGTTCAATCAGCCCTCCTATGTATCCTTAGTGCTGTTGAATACCATGTCTGCAGCAAATAAGATCATTCTGGACTCGATCCTGGATGAAAAGGCACACCTGGGTTGCATCATTGAGACCTGGGTGGGCGCTAGGGGAGGACCACCCTCTCCCTCATTTGTCCACCCAAGTATTCCATTTCGCACCAATATCAACTGGAGGGGAGAGGTGGAGGGGTAGCCATTGTGTATAAAAACACATTGAAAGCTGTGGGGCTCTCGACACTGGTGATACCAGGTCTTGAGGCTATCCATGTGTCCCCCACGTGGGACCAGGAAAGGATTTGGGATTGTGCTGGTGTACCACGCTTCCCGTGACCCACAGCTTAACATAATTTCATTTGGAACGAATTAATTCCTTTATACAAGGTCTTACTGTAGTACACTTAGCAGAGAGGCAGGGCTCTCTTTGAATTTCAAAAGCTGGAACGATTGGTTAGTGCTGGGTAGATAGACAATTACTCCAGCCCAAAATATTCCCTCCCCATCATTCAAATTACAGTCAGCATGTGAGGTTGTAAACAAGATCCCAATGCATCTCTCAGTAAGTCTATGGGCTACCCTGGATGAAATTTAACCCCTGTGCATCATCCTATGAAGTTCATTGTTTTGTCTGCAGTAGAGATGGGCACGACCAAGAAATTTTTTTTCGAGTTGTCGTTTTTCGGGACGGGTCCGTTTCGGCTCATTTCTGTTTTTCGCGAAATTTTTCAAAAAATTATCGTTTCGTTTGTCGTTTTTTCGTCTGTCGTTAGTACTGGTTTAGGGGGGGTAGCGGGCTCCTGGAGGCACCTCTGTGGGGTGGGTGCCTCCTCTGGCCCGCTACAAAATAGCATGCATAGCCATATGGATATGCATACCAAGTTGCAGACTTGCTTGCAGCAGTGGACTGGCAGAGGCACCCCTCTTTGGGGTGCCTTCCCTGCAGCAGTCAGTCAGAGAGAATTTGGCGGGCTCAGTGTGCACCCACTGTGTCTCACTAAGAAGGGAAGCGTACTTGCGTGTAGTGCAATGCGAGTACACAGATCTGGCTTTAGGGTTAGGGTTAGCGCAAGGGCTAGGCTTAGGGTTACAGGTAAGGTTAGGGTGAGTATTGGGGTGCACCTCTGGGTGCCTCTCTGACCCACTTAGAAGGACAGTGTACTGGCATATGGGTTAGGGTTAGGCTTAGGGTTAGGGTTCGGGCTAGGGTTAGTGGGCTTTTTATGCCCGATTGGCACATCCCAGAAGTCTCTGTGGTCAAATCCTGGCCAAGTGGCCATGCGATTGGTGGAATGGCTCTAAAAATTTGCATGGTCCACTCCCATGGCCAGCCCATCATTGCGCAGGTGTAAATAAAATAAAATAAAATAAAATAAAATCAATGGAGAGGAGGACAGGAGACATTTTGTTGCAAGAAAAACCCACTGCTACTGTAAAAAATCTGCCAGTTTTAAAATAGCAATTTTCACATGTTTCTGTGGTGCTTTGGTGTGTTTTTGGACCACGATTTCAAAAAAAAGATTGCGGTCGCCCGCCCAATTTTGGATCCCCCACCCACACTGCATGGCAGGCAAGTTGGCAAGACGACAAGGATGCCCCCCACCAGAGCAGCCCAGGACAGGAGGGGGGGGAGGCCGGGGACCCCCCCCGAAACCACCCCTCTGGTAGGTGCACTCTCAGGCAGGCATATTTTCACCTGCTTTTTTGGCCGGGAATCTGGGTTTTTAAAACTTTTTTTCTGTGCCGCGTGTCAAGTCCGGCTGAGTCTTGCGAGTTGCGAGTCGAGACGACGAGGATGCCCCCCAGCCCCCACAGGGGCAGCCCAGGACAGGAGGGGGGAAGGCTGGGGACCCCCCCCCGAAACCACCCCTCTGGTAGGTGCACTCTCAGGCAGGCAGGCAGGCATATTTTTGCCTGCTTTTTTGGCCGGGAATCGGGGTTTTTAAAACTTTTTTTCTGTGCCGCTTGAATGGTGGCGGTGAACCGGCGAGGCGGCGACGTTGGCGGGACGACGAGGATGCCCGCCGGCCGCCACTCCGCCAAAGCCCAGGAAGGACAGGAGGAGAGGGGGGGAGGCCGGAGACCCCCCCCCAGAAACCACCCCTCTGGTAGGTGCCCTCACTCAGGCAGGCATATTTCCGCCTGCTTTTTTGGCCGGGAATCAGGGTTTTTTTTAACTTTTAAAAACTTTTTTTCTGTGCCGCTTGGCATCGCGCGATCGCCACAATGCCAGGAACGACAATGACAAATCAGACCCAATTTTTCTTTAGTCGGATCGAGTTCGAGTTCTGGCGGAGTAATTGTCGTTTCCTTTTCCGTTACGTAACGGAAACGAGGAACGGAAACGGAAACGGGAATTTCACTAAGTCATGCCCATGTCTAGTCTGCAGCATTTCTCCTCCATTACTTCCTAACACAAAAAAGATAGACACCAAGGATGGAAGATCCAGCTTTTTACCTTCCCATGCTCTTTGTAACATCTTACCAGATGGCCAGCTAGTAATCTCAAAACTAGAATGCTTGTTGTGCCTTTTGGGTTGACCTAATAGCGGTATTATCTCTGTATGGCCTTTGGAATTTGTTTCATGCCTAGGCAGCGTCTCCTGCTTTTGCTAATGATCAGGTGTGTTCAACATGTACTCCTTCCCTCCAAGTTATTACCAAACAAAAAAGAAAACAAAGAAAATATTAATACAAACCCAGGACTAAATGGCTATGCAAAGCCTCCAGCAGCTAGCAGCACATACTTGTTGTTGCTGTTCAGTCGTTCAGTCGTGTCCAACTCTTTGTGACCCCATGGACCAGAGCTCGCCAGGCCTTCCTATCTTCCACTGCCTCCTAGAGTTTTGTCAAATCCATATTGGTTGCATCGATGACACCGTCCAACCATCTCATTCTCTGCCATCCTCTTTTCCTTTTGCCTTCGATCTTTCAGAACATCAGGGACTTTTCCAAGGAGTCCTCTCTCCTCATGAGGTGGCCAAAGTACTGGAGCCTCAGCTTCAAAATCTGTCCTTCCAATGAACATTCGGGGTTGATTTCTTTCAGGATGGATAGGTTTGATCTCCTTGCAGTCCAGGGGACTCTCAAGACTCTCCTCCAGCACCACAGCTCAAAAGCATCAATTCTGCAGTGATCAGCCTTCTTTATAGTTCAGCTTTCACTTCCATACATCACTACTGGAAAAACCATAGCTTTGACTATCCTGACCTTAGTTGGCAAAGTGATGTCTCTGCTCTTTAGGATGCTATCTAGGTTTGACATTGCTTTCCTCCCAAGAAGCAGGTGCCTTTTTATTTCGTTGCTGCAGTCGCCATCTGCAGTGATCAAGGAGCCCAAGAAAATAAACTCTGTCATTGCCTCCATTTCTTCCCCTTCTATTTGCCAGGAGGTGATGGGACTGGTGGCCATGATCTTAGGTTTTTTTATGTTGAGCTTCAGCCCATTTTTTTCACTCTCCTCTTTCACCCTCATTAAGAGGTTCTTTAATTCTTCCTCACTTTCTGCTATTAGAGTAGTATCATCTGCGTATCTGAGGTTGTTGATATTTCTTCCGGCAATCTTAATTCCGGCTTGTGATTCATCCAGACCTGCCTTTCGCATGATGTACTCTGCATATAAGTTAAATAGACAAGGTGACAGTATACAACCTTGTCGTACTCCTTTCCCAATTTTAAACCAGTCAGTTGTTCCATATCCAGTTCTGACGGTTGCTGCTTGTCCCATATATTAGATTTCTTAAGCTATTTGTAGGGCCTCGTTGGACAACCACTTTGCTTTCTAGCATTTTCTTTTCTTTGGAATAGTTTTCATTGCAGCCTCCTGTACAGTGTTATAAGCCTCCACCCATAGTTCTTCAGGTGTTCTGTCCACAAAATCTAGTTCTATAAATCTATTCTTCACTTCCACTGTGTATTCATAAGAGATTTGACTTAGATTATACCTGACTGGCCCAGTGGTCTTCCCTACTTTCTTCAGTTTAAGTTTGAATTTTGAAATAAGAAGCTGATGATCTGAGTCACAGTCAGCACCAGGTCTTGTTTTTGCTGACTGTATAGAGCTCCTCCATCTTTGGCTGCAGAGAACATAATCAATCTGATTCTGGTATTGTCGATCTGGTGATGTCCATGTGTAGAGTCACCTTTTGTGTTGTTGGAAAAGAGTGTTTGCAATGACCAGCTTGTTCTCTTGACAAAACTCAATTAGCCTTTGCCCTGCTTCATTTGGAACTCCAAGGCCAAACTTGCCAGCTATTCCTTTTATCACTTGACTCCCTACTGTAGCATTCCAATCCCCTATGATGAGAAGAACATCTTGCTTTGGTGTCAGTTCTAGAAGTTGTTGTAAGTCTTCATAAAATTGGTCAGTCTCAGACTCTTCAGCACCGGTAGTTGGTGCATAAACTTGGATTACTGTGATGTTGAAAGGACTGCCTTGGAATCGTACCAAAATCATTCTATCATTTTTAGGTTGTATCCCAGCACTGCTTTTCTCACTCTATTGTTGACTATGAGGGCTACTCCATTTCTTCTATGAGATTCTTGCCCACAGTAGTAGATGTGATAGTCATCTGAACTGAATTCACCAATTCCTGTCCATTTAAGTTCGCTGATGCCCAAGATGTCAACGTTTATTCTTTCCATCTCACGTTTGACCACATCCAGCTTACCCTGGTTCATAGATCTCACATTCCAGGTTCCTATGCAGTATATTTCTTTGCAGCATTGGACTTTCCTTTCTCTTCCAGGCATGTCTACAGCTGAGCATCCTTTCGGCTTTGGCCCAGCCACTTCATTAGCTCTGGAGCTACTTGTACTTGTCCTCCGCTCTTCCTCAGTAGCATGTTGGACGCCTTCCAACCCGAGGGTCTCATCTTCCAGCGTCATATCTTTTAGTCTTTTGTTTCTGTCCATGGAATTTTCTTGGCAGGGATGCTGGGGTGGCTTGCCAGTTCCTACCCCAGGAAGTCTTATTACAGGCCTCATTGTCACCAGTGTAATTAGCCTTACAATGATGAAAGCACAGTTCAGTCTGTTTTATGTTGTAGCCTCACTGATCAACTGGGACACAAAAGTAGAAATGTGCCCCACTTGTAAGATAATTCAGACTGAGGCACAGACTTATTTTTCTCCATTTCCTTCACATTTTTTCCAAGTTAATAAATCCCTGCCAGAAGACATTCCAAGGGGGGCAAGAAGATACCGAACATACTGAAAAATTAGCAAAAGGTTCCTCCATGTTGCTAATGACTTGGTCAATTGAGAATGTGTAATAGAGCTCATTTTGGTTTGTTGCTGAACGGAAAGCGCTTGATTCCTTGGTGTCAAAAATATGAGCTTTTGATATCACTGCTTAGAATAATTGACTCATCTGAGCCCTGTTTGAACTTCATGATTCATCGCCTCTCAAATTAGTAGGGACATAGTTAGCCTAATCTGTGGATATAATCAACCAGGCCTTCCCAGTGCCTTCCACCATAATGGATTAAGCTGTCATTTACAGTATCTCTTATTTCAGTTGCAATCAGGCATAAAAGTCCAATTAAAAACTCTCATTAGCCGATCTTGCCGAGCTGCCCTTCTATCAGATTTTTTTTTTGTGAGAGGAGAGAGAAACCCAATTGATGGGTGTCAATTTGATAAGCGTCACATTCTTTCCTTGACTACCTTCGTAGCTTTAATTTATTTGTCCTCCTGTTAGCACACTTTAAGCAGTGAGCATTTCCTGGGCTATCCATCTTCCTTGGCCATGCTACCTCCTGGGCTACATGCGCCTGCCGCTGGGTCCCCCATCCCTGTCTTCTCTTTGTCATTATTTCATTTGTCAAGGCTTAAATTTATTCAGTGATTAATCATCATTTGAACGGTTCTGTTGGGAAGAAACTGAAAAGGAGTAATTCCTGCAGGTGGTTCCTTCCCTTGTCAAGTCAGAGTCAGAATGGGCTCACTGCTGAGGCTTTGTTTGCTGTTCTTCTGAAGACAGCAGGAGACCTCCTCGTCCACAGTTTCACTGAGACTAAGCAATCCTGTGCCTGCTTACTTGGGAGTTTAACTTATTTCCTGTTGATCACAGTTAAGAAGTGCTTCTGGTGCAACATGATCAGGATCAGGCTTCCTGTGAGAAAGATGCTTCAAGGAAAGGCAAAACTATTTTGGGAAATGCATCCTCAATAACTCTTCCATTTTTCAGATGGCAAAGGAATTGGATGCCACAGACACACATGTGCAGAAACATACATTTACTCAGTCAGCAGATAGGAAAGGTCTACTTAATATTCTCCTTATTGGGGTGAGTATTCAAAATACTCACCCCATAGTGACAAGCCTATGCTTGAATGGACATAAAGTCACTTTGGCTGTTTCTTCTCCTCTGTTGATGAATCAAACTAGTGGTAGACAAGCAAGGCCAGGATCCTGTTGATTCTGAGCTATGGGTGAAACAGTGTGTTCTGCATATGGCTTCTTTTCTTTCCTTGCTTGCAGAAGGAGACATTTCTGAATCCCTTGCATGTGTGAAGTCCTATTGTTTTCAACAGAGTGCTCACTACCTGTGAGCTGGAGATTGCTAGAATAAATACAGTACTAAGCATTCCACCTGTGATGAGGTGATGCTCCATGTTGCAAACAGGATTCTACCAATAGAGTACATTTTAAAAAGACCTGTCTTTGGGTTTCCATAATTTTTTTTTGTAAAGATGTGAATACACAAATGTGTACCTGTGGGCACATCTCTTCAGAAAGGAGGCAACCATCTTTCTAGGTTAGTGAGGAGGGCACTTCTTGGTGTGAAGTGAGAAAGGCTTTCTGATTAATTGATTGATTGATTGTCAAACTTGCATGTTATGATCCTACTAAAGCAAAGCAAAGCAAAGCAAAGTGTTCTGCTTACTTACCACCCCATACCACTTCAAGTAGTCTCTGGGCAGTTTACAGTTTTAGTTACAGTATGCAGGCTACACATCCCCCCCACAGCAAGCTGGGTACTCATTTTACCAACCTCGGAAGGATGGAAGGCTGAGTGAACCTTGAGCCGGCTTCCTGGGATTGAACCCCAAGTCGTGAGCACACTTTTACCTGCAGTACAGGCATTTAACCACTGCCTGTACTTATACAAGTACTATATTTTTACATAATGGAAATTATTTGATTTTAAAAAGCATGTCATGAGAATGGCTGATGGTTGGATTCTGAAAGATCTTTTGTATGAAGAATCAGTGCAGGGAAAGCACAGCAGAGGGAGACCACGGCTGTGATATAAGGATATCTTGCAAGAGGGATCTGAAGACTTTGGGAATGGACCTTAACAGATGGGAAACCTTGACCTCCGATCGTTCAGCCTAGAAATAAAAGATACAGCACGGCCTTCTACAGTTTGAAGGGACACTTGTTCAACAGGCTGAGGAAAAGAGGCTGTCCTGGAAACAATGAAATCTGCAGGCTGGGCAAGGGGCCTACTGTATTTGTCCTCAATGTGGAAGGGATTATCACTCTCAAATTGGCCTTTTTAGCTACACTAGATGTTGCTCTGCTTATATACAATGCATGATACCATAGTTCAGGCCTGCCCAAAGTCCAGCCCGGGGTCCAAATCTGGCCCGTCAGGCCATTCTGAGTGGCCCACGGCTACCTGGCCCGCCCCTCCATCCCCCTCCTTCGCCCCAAGTTTTTTTTAAAAAAAAATCTTCTACCAACACTGACACCTTCTTCCAAGGGGCGACCTGTGCCCCCGGCTCCCTGTGCTTCCTTTGGTCCCCACCTTCCTTCCTGCGGGTGGGGTTGCAAGGGGTCAGTGGGTGGGGCTTGCAGTGGGGTGGCAGGGTCAGGGAGCAACTGGCCCCTGACACATTCTCAGCCACCAAATCTGGCCCTCCTTACAAAAAGTTTGGGCACCCCTGCCATAGTCTCTCGAGACTTAAGGATGCCTACTGGTATACTACTACAGTATACTATTCAAAGGCAAATAAATTATTAGACAATGATGCTGTTTTGAATCTTACCTACTCTGAATTTCCTTCAAAATGGCAGGATTTTAGTTCTGTATTGGGAGCAAATTCTTCATACAATGGTGTGAAAAACCTCTACTGTCTTTGAAAGAAGAAAGGGAAGTGTGTTATGTGTGTAGGAGGTGGAAGCCACCATCACTTTCAGTGTCCTGCTGAGTCCCATGGGTGTTTGCCCTCATGAAGTTACCACTTCTTCACAAGATAACTGTTCCCAGCCTTGGCATGTGGATGGTGGTAACGTGGAGATGTAGTTGCTACTCACCTCCTCAGCAAAATGACAGGCTTAATATCATGCATCCACTTTATTTTGGGAGCACTTGTATCTCTGACAAGAAAAACTGCTTAAGGAATGCCAGCACTTGGTTCATCACGGACAGAGTCAACGGATGAGGCCAAAAGACCTTGAAGACAATACAGTCAAAATTGGGGATAGGCGAGGCTCTGTTTTCATTTCTTTTTGAGGCACGTTACCCCAAACTCACAGACTTCTTCACATTTCAGGGTGTAAAGTAGCTACAGTTTGGAAGGTCTGAATGTGAAAGAGAGTAAAACTAACTGATTTTTCGTTCCATGGTAAAAGAGTCTTCCCTTTAAATTACCTTGATTTCTGCAGATTTGGGCTCAGCACATGCCTTCTACATGTGGAAATGATGACCAAAACAAACATACAAACACACACAAACAACAATAGGATAAACCATGTAAAAGACAGAACTTTCTTGACCTCCTTCAGTGAGACAGACACTGTGAGCAACCATAACCATAATCAGCACTTTACACAAACTTAGTACCTCCCTTGCTTTTCCTTCCACCTCTTGACAACAAGAGCAGACTGTTACGTGTGAAAGAAATCACTAGATGGATACAGGCATTTTGCAAAGAAACTAGTGTTTAGTAGAGATTACACATCCCCTCCACAAAGCCCTGGCCTTCAGCAATCCCATTCCGTCTCTCTCTGGGTTCTGATAGGGCGCACCAAGAAATGTTGTTGGTTGAGGCCGGTGACAAGATGCTGTCCTTTTACATGTGCTGAAGCCAAAGAGGCGGAATTTTACTTCAGCACTTCCTGGGAGAGTCTGGGATTTGTCGTTCAAGAGGATAATGCATTAGCAGCATAGCTGGGGAGCACAGGGTAGGGAATCTTTTTTTCTCTTGTTTCAGGTGGCATAACATCTTGGACCTAACTCATTACTTAGGATTTAGATAGCACATTTCAGTGGCTCAACATTCACTATTATTTATTTATTTATTTATTTATTTATTTATTTATTTATTTATTTGATTTATATACCACAACCATTTAGCGAAAAGCCACTCTTGACAGTTTACAAACATAAGCAAAAGACAAGAAAATAACTTAAAATAGTAAATAAACAGACTAATCAATAAAAACCATTGTGACACAAATAAGCATAATAAAAATAAAAAGAACAAATACACACAAATACTGTAAATCAAAACCATTTAGCAATTCCAAATTTTAAAAAAATGAAAATATAAAGAGCTGGTAGAAAATTATCATAAGGCGGAGAGGAAGAGTAGTGTCCTATTTATATAAGGTGGTTGGAACAGAATGATCGGGGAAGACCAATCTATAAAGTCAGGTTTTCAGTAGTTTCTTAAAGGGTTGTAGCAAGGGTGGCAGGCGAATCTCTTGCGGAACCTGATTCTCCAAATGGGGTGCGACCACTGAGAAGTCCTGGTTCCTTGTTACTTTCCAAGCATCCCTTGGGGTCGGTACCTGGGGATAGCCAGCCTGGCTTGAACAAGTGATCCTGGTAGTTCTTCTTGGGAGGAGCCATTCTGTCAGATACTGAGGTCCCAAAGGGTTTTTGTATGTTAATACCAAAACCTTGAAGTCAATGAAGTAGCGAACAGGAAGCCAGTGCAGAGCAGCCAGAACAGGGGTAATATGCTGGAATTTTTTTAACCCTGTTAACAATCTCTCCACTGTATTTTGCACTAGCTGTAGTCTCCGCATTAACCTCATAGTCAGCCCCATACAGAGAGCACTACAGTAGTCTAATCTCGAGATTACAAGCACATGGACCAGCATGGTCAATGCCCCAACGTCCAGGAAGGCCCACAGCTGATGGTAATGAGTGGAGCAGACCACTGACACCACCTGGGTCTCCATGGTGAGCACCGGGTCCAACAGACCCCATCCTTCGCGGAGAGTTACTCCCCCACATGAGAGGGAGCTACCCAAACCACAGACATTGGGGGTCCCCACCCGCAGTATCTCCGTCTTGCCTGGGTTCAACCTCAGTCTATTTACCCCCATCCAGTCCAGCATGGTGCCCAGGCAGCACTCAAGGGATGGAATGACATCCATTGCAGAAGATGGAAAGGAGATATAGAGTTGGATATCATCCGCATATTGGTAACATGAAGCTCCATATCCCCTTATGACCCTACCCAGTGGCCTCATATAAAGGATAAAGAGTATGGGAGATATGACCAACCCCTGTTGCACCTCGCAGTTGAGGGACCATCTCCCCCAGCTGCACTCTCTGGGGATGGTCCTCCATGAAGGACTGGAACCACAACAAAGCATGACCTCCAGTCCCCAACTTGGAGAGCCTCCCCAGGAAGATACCATGGTTTATAGTATCAAAGTTGGCAGAGAGATCAAGGAGGCCCAACAGGGATGTTTTGCCCCTGTTGGCCTCCCTCGAGGTCATCATGCAGGGCGACCAATGCCGTTTCCATACTCAATCCATACATCCTTCCTGAGAAATTAATAGCCTTTTCACACAACCCCTAAGATCCGCTGGCTATTTAAATTCGGACCAGGGATCTTGGGGGTTTGTTGCTCTTCCTGCATCCCCACCCCTCCGCACTTCCTTGCTCCTGTCTGCATGAGGGGAGGGAGAAAAAAAAGAAAGGAAAAAATGCAGGCTCACCTCTGAAGCCGCCCGGTAGCCCCATCATTGTCCTGATTCCTTCTCTTCCTTCTCTTAAAGGGGTGGGAGGCAAAAAAAAAAAAAAACAAACAGAAGCAAGGAGAGCCGGGCACTCACCAGATTATATCTGGATCTGGGGATTTTCACCCTCCAAGAGCAGGTACATGAAAAGTGCGCTGGGACACGCTTAGGTGGGCGCGGTCGCACTTAATTTCCTGCAAACTCCGGAGCTGGTGGTGAAACAATTGTAAGCTCCGGAGCTGGCAGCCATTTGCGGCGGAGTTTAGGGGTCGTGTGTGGAGAATCTTTCTCACTCACAGTGCCTCTGTGGCATCGCCATTATCAGAAAGCTAGAAATCACGTAACAAACGAGTACAGTTTAACACAAGCGTATTGTACTGAAAAGTCAAGGTTTAGATATGCTGACACTATGTTTCACTTATCATCAGTTTCCCAGGCTAGTTCACTGTTGAGTAACCTGCATTCCTACACATGCGTAGTGAGCTCAGCTCTTAGAACAAAGAAATATCTGTATTTGTGTTTTTATTGTGACGTATAAGTCTGTAATTGGTTGAGAGATTGTTGCAAAGCTAAATGGGATTTGTAGTAATGTGGATCTCAATAAAAGGCTCTGCCTGGATGCAGCGGGAGAAATAGATGGAGAGAGAGAGAGAGAAGAAGAAGCATCCATTTTGCACCAAGAAACACGTGTGGACTCTTTATTTTCCAACCCATTAGGGGGGATTGCTGGTTAAGCTTCCCTGCTGGGTTCCCAATACTCAAGCTTATTTCTGAAATAGGCTTCCCAAGTTTCTCAATCCTTAAAACGTTAAGGCTTCACAGGAGTTAATTCCTACAGTTGGCGAGCAAGCTTTTCAAGCCTCACAGATTGGGGCTTCCCACGTGAGGGTTATTCCCACAGTCGTGTACAAATACCCTAATATTGCTTACCTGTATTTAATAGAGGGAGTGGGATCAAAGCTAAGTTTACAGGGTCTTCCTGTAAGCCCACAGAGGCTGTAAGTAAGTAAAGTAAAGCTGGTGCTGAGGCCTTCCTGACTTACACACCTTTAGCCATTGTGCTACAGCAGTTCTAGGTTTTGATATCAGTACCTGTTCTTGAGCATCAATAATGGCAGCGAGTTTAATATGATGCAGAACACACGACATGACATCTCCTGTTGGTAAAAATCCATTGAAGAAGTGGCTGTTAGTAAATGTGAAACAGTGGTAAATTGAAAAGGGTCACTTTAATTGCTCTTTAAAACCTGACAAGGGAATAAGACCCTCTAAATGGTCTGGTAATTATGTAAGGAAATATTTATTTAATGGAAGCACAGAGGGCAGAGCCCCTGGTGTCAGCAGCCACGTAACCTTTTGCCGTTTTAGCTCTTGTCTCGTGGGAACATTTCACTCTCTTAATGTATCCTCCGCTGTCCGTGGCCTTTCATCCAGCTGTGTTTTCATGGAATTTATTTATCAATATTTTACTTAGGCTCATCTGTCTTCATTTTAGGCAGCTCTCTGTTTCATTTTTAACAACACCTTTTATGGGCAGTATAAAGGAAATGGCCCAGGTTGTTGAGTAGGTTCATTCATTTATCATAGGCTTCAGCAGCCTCCGTGTAGGTCTGCTCTGTTTGTAACAGAGTATTCTGCCGTTGGGGTGGGGAGCAAGAGAACGTGTAGCTTCAAAGGATATTCATTCAGAAGTCTCATTCTGTGCTTTTTGAAGACAGGATCGGTGGTCCAATTAAGTAATATGACATAATGGTCTTAAAGTGGGGAGACTTATCCTGATAAAATAAATGTGTGAGATTCCAGATGCTGTTGGACTGCAACTCCCATCAGTCCTAGTTAGCACGCAGCAATGAATAGGGAGAATTACACTCAACATCTGGAGGGCCACGTGTTCCCCACCCTTTCCCTAGATGCTCATGTGTCTTGTTTCACAACATGGCAATCTAGGTCTGATGGGTTCTTCTGTTCTTGCTGAGTGGGTTCCTGACTTCTTCCACAAAGTCCTACCCAAACAGCACCAGTGAAAAGGCAATTTTGTTAACCAAGGAAGTTTCGATGGACATCTACAAGTGACTTGTAGAGGATGTAAGGAGTGACGACATCTAGCAGTAAAGTGGTATAGAGCTAGAAGAAACTGAGCTCTCCAAAAACAATTCTGGTTTACGAACGTGACATACAGTATTATACTCTGTACACATAATTCAAAACACAAGGTCATGACCTGAAATTGCTGCACATTAATATTGTGTTCACATTGTGTTCATATTGTGTTCACATAACATGGCACACTGCCACCACCGCACAACCGATTTTGCCACAACCAGTGAGTTTTCACATCTCTTCCCTAGTCCTCAAAACTGAGCTGCTGCCTTCCTGTTCTCTGAGCAAAACCTCCTTGCTGCTGCTTCTGGGGGGTTCTGCTTCTGTGGGTTTTCTTCATGCTGTTTCCTGCATTTAGCAGTTTGGATGCTCTGGCACCCATGTGCTCCACCGAGAGCAGCTGTACTTGCTGCCACATTTCAGTGGCCCCTGTGCCAGTGCTGCTGATGAATGACATCATGATTTCTTGCCAATTTTTATGGAGTCCAAGGTGGCCTTCGATCTACAGGAAGCTCCCACACATTTGAATTGAGGTAACACTTTTTAAAAATTGCACCCTTTTAGAAAGCTGGGAAACAGGGTTTACAGTGGATTGATGCAACAGTCCCTGATTTTCTCAGTTTCCTCAAGCTCTAGACCAGAAGAGACTAGGATAAACCTATGAAGAACAAAAACAGCACACCTTGCCAACTAGATGAATGCTGAAGAGCATCTCCCACCAGGAAAAGACTCTATCTGGACCACCTGGAAGTCACAGTAGACTTCAAAGCAAAATGGAAAGATCAATCAAGTACAAAGAGGCTACTTGAACTCAAAACATATTTTCTGTGACTGTGGGAAAAAACCAATCAATGTGGCACATGTGCATACAGCTTATGCCCCATCACATGTACAAAAAAAGATCTAGTCCTGGCTGAGATAATGCTATTTAAGTAACCCATTTCTGGTCTAATTATCTTAATGTTTTAATTTGTTTTTACTTTTACTTATATTTTGTGCACGTCAATGATTTTAAATTGTGCAATGCTCTGATAAGGCTAAAGAAAGAAAAGAACACTTTTTGGCCAGATAGCCTTTCCTTTTGTGGATAATATATGCTATGAAGGGCATAGTATTACTGTGTAGAATATATGGAGTTATACTGGTATTTACGAGTTTTTACTTCAAAAGTATGGGTGCCCAGCCTTTGTTTTCTGTTTCTTTAGGTCTCTCCGAAATAAAGCAAGAAGTAAATGTAAAATGGCTGATTGACAAAGACATACTGTGAAATATGAAGAACCATGGGGCTAAAGGATCACTTCAGTGATTATGAAAATCGTAAACTATTCATAGGCGAGTATGCACTGTTGTATGTCATTAGGATCTGATTACCTGAACCATTAACATTTGGCTTTTATTATGATGATTGTGAGTACTGTCCACATTAATGGACAAAGAAAGTTGACTTGGTTATCTTGATTAACCCATCAATAATCATTTGGAATAATTTTTCTTCATATGGTGTATAAAGCATTTGTGTATCCTGCAATAATGGGCATTGTGGTCTCAGCAAATGAGCATTCATTTACTTCAATTTATCTCAGGGGGTTGGGGGGGAGAAATTCCACTGCAAAGCTTTGCTAAAAAGAGAGAGCAAAAGAAGCAAAATCTGAATTGTTTGGATTTGTGTTTTTTTAAAGACCTGGCACTGCATCACCCCAAAGTCTTCTGAATAGCAGAGCATAAAGCATTGTAACTATGGCCGTTACTTCATTAGCCGCTCGCTTCGCGGCAAGCCGTCATTTCTGTGCGAACCGATCGCTTCAGTCCGCACGCTCCTCCTTTTTGGCTGCGACATCACCCTGACCACACCCCCTTTACCGTGCTCCAACCGGGGTGAGTGATTCCCCTGCCATGGGCCGGGAATCTTTTCGCTTCGCATCTCGCTTCGCTCCCAACGTCACGTGTGGTCTCGGTTTTTGGCTTTTATTTCAAGTTTTTTTAAAAAATATTCAAACAGGGATATCGATGCATCGCTATATTGTTTCATCGCTTTGCGCTGTTACTTCCTCGCTCGAGTAGCGGCGGCGGCGGCGGCGGCGGGAGCAGGAGGAGCCGCTGCCGCCTCACCCGGCCAGAGCAGGGCACCCGGGGCAGGCAGCGTGCAAGCGGCGGAGGGCGGGCGGCTGTGCCATGCGGGGCTCCCCCTGAGTAGCGGCGGCGGCGGCGGCGGGGGGCTGCCAATGATGCCAGGAAACAAAACACAGGATCGTACAGTAACCACGCTCTGTCATGAATGACAGCCAAGCATTGATGCATCGATACGTCAAGTAAATTTTTTTTAAAAAATAAAAGGAGAGTGGAACCGGACGTTGCAAATCAGCTTTCTAATGCGAAGGGAGCACGTGAGGTAGTAATTGATTCGGTCCCAAAAATGCCCCGCGTGAGTACAGAGAAACGGGGGTGGGAGCGAAGGGAGACCACGTGACCACCACGTGACCGCCTCCGAATTCAAATCGAAGGCAAGGTCAATTCGAAGCGAGGCACCTCGTGAAGTAACGGCCTATGTTAGGTCACATTACCTTAGGGTTTGAGCACAGCATCAGATTTCCATGCAAATGGAGAAAAAGCGTCCCCATATTTTACATCAGAAGGGAGCAGCTTAGAAAAGTGCCCCCAAGCAAGCGAGATAGGTTCATGGGCTGACTTGTGCATGTACAGATTATGAAGGTAGAAATATGCATCTTTTTGAAGGTGTATTTGAATCTGTCTTCCAATAGTTTTTCTTCTTCTTCATGGAAATAAGTATAGGAGCTGAAATGGGCTATGAACTTGAAACAGAAGAACTGTGTCCTGAACTGGTGTACCAGCTTACGTTCTGCCTTTTCCTACGAGCCCGGTGATCAAGGTCAGAATGCACAAACACGTGGAGAATGGCAGCAGGTGAAGTAAACCAAAGGCCTCAGTACTCAACCAGAAAGTTCACATGGTGATTACATTAAATGAATGTACTGTCCATTGAAGTGACTATGGTTTGTAGCTGTCAGTAGGCTTGTTAGGACTTGCACTTGAGAATATTTTTTGCTGTAGATATGGCATTTATTTTGTTGATTATATAAATTTTCCACTTGATATTGTGATTTTGCATCAAATTTCTCACCATACTGCCACCAATTGGTTCCAGAGTTGCTGATTTTCTGAAGTTCATGTTGGTCTTCTTCTCAGTGAGAAACAACCAGAGCTTGCCAAACTTTGGCCCTCCTGATGTTTTGGACCGCAACTCCCAGAATTCTAAGCTTAGATTGCCAATGGTAAAGGACTGTGGGAGTTGCTGTCCAAAACATCTGGAGGGCCGAAGTTTGGACATGCCTGTTCTAAATGCAGAGTGTATCCGCGAGAAGCCAGAAGATGGTTTCTCACTCAGCAATAATCATAATAAAACTGTCAGAACTTCCTATGTTCTCCTCATATGGCACCTGAAACATCGCTTAAGATGGGTGGGGCAGCATTGCAGTGAATAGCTCCTACATTTATCAGCATCTTCATGCCTCACCAAGTACACTTATGGTTTAAACTTCCAAATTTATTCCCGCTGAGTATTTAAAAGGCAGAATATGTCAAGACAAGCCACGGTAGATTTCTGTAACTCTGGGAGAAAAGAATGTTCAAATGTTCAATATGAAAGGCTAAAGAAGTTCCAGGCAAAAATAAAACAAATAGGAAACTTGGGATATTTACTGCTATATTTAAGGCAAAAATCAAAGAAACAAAACCAAACAGAAGACAAAAACATGTGGCACTTTAAAAATTATTATATTTTAATATAAGCTTTCATGGATCAGGTCTACGTCTTAGGACATACAGTATAGAAGAAGTGGGCCTGATCCACGAAAGCTTACATTAAAAAAATAGTCCTTAAAGTGCCACATGATTTTGTCTTTTGTTTTGTTTCTTTGATTCTTGCCTGGAATTCTTGCACAGACTAACACAGCTACCTCTTCCAAAACTTCTGCTATATTTAAGTGGGAGCTTTCTTAGATGCTCCCACTTCCCCAGACAAGAGATAAAGAAAACAGTGTTTAGATTCTACATAAGTTTTTTTAATAGACTCAAGCTCATAAAACTAAACAGTCATTTCTACTTTTAGATGTATTCCAAGATGGAGTTTAAAATACAGTATGTTCATTACAGTAGAGGGTCCATTTTGTTTGTGGCATTTTCTTGGGTATTTGGTTTAATTCATCCTTCTAGTCTGACAATGCATGCAGGGAACTGCCTGCCAAACCTACAGTTAGAAAAAAATAGTTTTGGCATAAATTTCTAAAAGAAAGTGTCTCTTGGGCCTTTTCATTCTAGAACCATGTTGAAACCATTCAAGAACATGAGATGCTCAGCTTCCACATGTAGAAGCAGTGCTTCTTGAACTAGAAAAAGACAGGTTTTTTTTTTAGTGTCCTAGCACTAATTTTTCTTACCTTTGCATCTTGCAAATTAGTTAGCTTTCTTGTCCCATTAGTCTGGGAGGAAAGCACAGGCTTCATTTGCAAGTCTAATTGCTCATGAATCTATGTGGAATTGCTTTGCTGAAGAACTAGCATGCTATTGCCTTCTAAAGTTTTATCTGCTTTGCCCTGCCCTGAACCTATGGTCTTCTTCTGTAGACAACAGAGTATTTGTACTGTCAGAACAGCTATTTTACACATACACACAAGGATAAGGGCATGAAAAATGAGAATGCCTTGAAATCAACTTTATCAGCATAATGTCTTCATGATATACTGTACTAGACTACAAATTCTATAACCACAGCTCTGGTTGAGGACCATGAGAGTTGTAGTTCAATATGACTAAAGGAGACAAACAAATTATGATTCTATATTGCCCTCTTATGCATAGAGAACAAAACACAGCTTGGTTTCTGTATTTCCATCAAGTTATATAACTAAAAAAAAATCCATGTGGCTTTGAATAGCAGATTTGTAGACCTCTTTTCATGTGTACGTAAGAGATTGGCAGCACACAGATGTTGACTCAGTACAAGTAGAAATAGACAATACACTGAGAGCTGGTCCTACCACTGGAAGAGGGAGCTAATGACCACGACAGCAGAGCTTTTCTGAGGAGTCCAGTTCAGGAACTAAGTTTTCCAAGCTCTATAGTTTTGGTTGCTGTGACCCTTGTCTTAGGTGGAAAGCAGCAGAAACAGGGCAGCATGGGACAGTGCTAAGAATCTCCTCCCAGAATGCTTCTTAAACCTGATGGAAGTAGGTTGGGGCACCACAGTGGACTGAGTCCTCAGTGTCTGCAGTGGGCTTCCTTAACCAGAGAATGAAGGCCACATGGACCCCATTGTTTCATTGCATGCCTTACGTTTTCAATTCTCCATTTCTTTCTCTTTTTGGCAAACAAACAAGCAAACAAATAAATAAATAACCATATTTTGAAGAGGGGGGCTTTCACTGGTTCAGAATAAAACATCAAAACCAAGAAAATTGCAATAAATGAATTTGCAAACCTTATTTGCAGAAATCTACCCTACGCCTCTCTGAGCTATCCTTGTATCAAATAATATATATATATATATATATATATTTTAGAATCCTGGCATGATTAGCCATAGTGAAATACAGCAACAAGAGTTGACTCCTATAGACCAACCTGTAGCTATGGGCCTCTTTTTGTTTTTTTAATCCCTTTTCCTTTGCATTGTCCTGACCTTTAGAAAAATACCATTAAAATACATACCATGGTATACATGGATGGTCTGCTTGCTAAAGATATACGACATTTACATACAGCATGGGGTTGCTTTATGCATGTGTAAAATCAGATTAAGAGAGCCCTTTCCCATTGGCTGTAGGGTTCTCACATTTCCCTGTGAACCCCAGCTGTGGACTGGTGGCCTTAGAAGAACCTCACACTATGCGGCACACTCTTTCATACAGTACGCTGAGGTTTTCAGCACAAGATAAATATTAGCTGTACTGTTTATTTTTTTAATTTGATAGGTATTGTAGTAGCATCTTTCAGTAGCTTTTTTACATCACTTTTCCAGCTCTTCAAGCCAATGTGTGTGTGTGTGTTGCATTGTTACAGTCGTGACTGAGTCTTTGTGACCCCATGTCCATGGAGTTTTCTTGGCAGGAATACTGGAGGGGTTTGCCAGTTCCTACTCCAGGTGCCTACAGCACCTGGTATTCCCTGGTGGTCTCCCATCCAAGTACTGTACTAACCAGGGCCGATACTGCTTAGCTTCCAAAATCAAGTGAGGAATCGGATGTGCTTAGGGCAAGGGTGTCCAAACTTTGGCCCTCCAGATATTTTGGACCACAACTCCCAGAATTCCAAGCCTGTATTGCCAATGACAAAGGACCGTGGGAGTTGTGGTCCAAAACATCTGGAGGGCCAAATTTTGGACACCACTGGCTTAGGGCATCTGGGCAGCATACAAAAACATAAAGCCATGCCATTTTAAAAACTGGTTCTAATACTATACAAGAAAAAGCCTTTTAACACATTTATGAATTGGTTAGTCAGTAACTTGCATTTCACTGAAGTCTTGTTCTTGACCAATGGTTCCCAAATTTGGATAGCACAATGTTCTTGAACTTAACTTCCAGAAACCTTCACCACTAGCTATGCTAACCAAGATTTTTGGGATGTGTACTCCAAGAACATCTGGGTTACCCAAGGTTGGGAACCCCTGCTCTATGTCCTTTGATGATAACTGGAAAAAATATGTACAGTATGTACTTTAACATTAGTGCCCTCCAGATATTTAGGTCTTCTTTATTCAAGTTCCAGAGAACACAATGGCAAATGATAATGGGAAATGCAGTCAACAGCATTTTGAAAGAACCAGCAACTCAGATGAGGCTACATTCTTATTACCCAGCTAAATTTTCCTCAGTTTCTTCTACCTCTTCCCTGCTATCTGTTTTTTTTTTAAACAAGTGAGTGGGAACTTTGCCTTATTATTATACCTGTCACAACCAGGGACTGAGCATCTTTAATCTTATAAAATATGTCTATACACTTAGTAACTAGTCCATCCACCATGAGTAAGTGTACACTTGCTTTAAGTGTGGGGTGGGTCACACAGAGAAGGACATGCAACGCAGAGCACTTTTACACGACCCCTAAGATCCGCTGGCAACTTAAATTCGGACCAGAGATCTTGGGGGTTTGTCGCTCTTCCTGTGTTCCCACTCCTCCGCACTTCCTTGCTCCTGTCTGCGTGAGGGGAGGAAGAAAAAAACGGAGAAAAGAATGCAGGCTCACCTCCGCTCTGCCATCGAGCTGCTTCGGGAACCATTCCAGTCTCTTTCAGTCTCTTAAAGGAGCGAGGGCAAAAAAAAAAAAAAAAAAAAAAAACCAAGGCGAGCAGAGCCTGGCACTCACTGCTTTACATCCGCATCAAAAAATTTTCACCTTCGGAAACCAGGTACTTGAAAAATGCACTGGGACGCGCTTAAGTGGGCGTGGTCATTATTTTGTTTAAAGTTCGGAGCTGGTGGGAAAACAATTTTAAGCTCTGCATCTGGGAGCCCTTTGCCTCGGATTTTAGGGGTCGTGTAAAAGCGGCCATAGTTACCATAATGCTCCCGTTCAAAGCTGAAGCTTGGAATTGCTGGTGATGGACCAAGGTCACATCACTTACTGAAGACAGTAGGACAGGACACAACTTCCTCCCTTTCAGGGCTAGCCTAGGATGGTTTTTTTTTTTTTACCTAAGGCAAACAACTCACCTATCTCTTTATTCACTCAATCCAAGGTCTTCCCTAATAGAGATGGGCACGACTTAGCGGTATTCCCGTTTCCGTTTCCGTTACTCGTTTCCGTTACTCTACGGAAACGGAAACGGGAATTACTCCGCCAGACTTCGAGCTCGAACCGACGAACGAACAATTTGGTCTGATTTGTCGTGCTCGTTACTTGCATCGCGCGATTGCGCGCGATGCCAAGCGACACAGAAAAAAAGTTTTTAAAAGTTAAAAAGCCCGGTTCCCGGCCAAAAAGCAGGCGGAAATATGCCTGCCGTTCCTCAGGGCACCTACCAGAGGGGTGGTTTCTGGAGGTCCCCGCCCGGCCTCCCCCCCTCCTCCGTCCTGCTGGGATGCTCTGGTGTGGTGGTGGCGTGGGACTCGCCCGCCGCAAAAAGCCCAGTCTCGCCGCCGGCCGCCAAAGCGCAAGCAAGCAGCACGGGCGGCACAGGAAAAAACTTTTTTAAACTCTCCCCCGGGTCTCCCCCCCAAACATTCCCGGGCCAAAAAGCAGGCGGAAAATGCCTGTTTGACTAAGGGCACTCACTAGGGCACCTACCGGAGGGGGGGTTTCTGGTCTGGAGGGGGGGTCCCG